>JAJIBD010003112.1:0-157500 GCA_021461705.1 Cryptotis parvus | reverse complement strand
GTCTGAATCTTCCCTCCAACTGAGGGTGGGGATAAGCAAGCATTAGATTAATAAGATTCACATGGAAATAATGATTACCTAATTTAGCAGTGAAGAGAGAATGGGAACAACCTTCAAATGTCATCATCCGAGGCAGTGTTGAAATGCCTCCTTTTTCTGACACAATTCTGTCAATTAGCTGAGCAGAGCAATTACCATTCCTTTCTCTTTTTATTTGCAAAGAACCAAAACTTTCTAAGGATGATAAATGACTCCCTGGAAAATTCAATGCTAGTTCTGCTAAATTTGCACTTTTGTGTTGTAAGGATTTGGGTGGACTTTTTTTTCCCCAGTTATTTCTCATAATCAATGGGGTGAACAGCTTGGAAAGAAAAAAAAAAAAAAAAAAGAAAACACACTGTAGAATTCAGCAATGGGGCCCTATGAGGAAGGAGATCCACTCAGATCTGTCCAAATGACTAGCAGATGAATACATATCTCAGTGTAATTAGTACAGTGGAGAACGTTGTTAGCCAAATGATGAAGTAAATTTCATTTTAATTGTTTTGAATTCTATCTCATTCTCTTAAAAAGAAGAAAAGGAAATGTATTCAGATTATGACCTTTGAGAATTCTGGACTCATTAGCGTTTTATATAACACAGAGAAGAATTAAAGCGGGAAATGGATCCACAATGTTCCCCTAACTGCAGCATGTACATCATTAATGGCACATAATTAAGGAGGTGTCACTGTTGGTCCCGGGTCTCAGTTGACAATGGTTCACAAACAGCATTTTCAATACAATATAATAGCCATCTTACATTAAGAGAGAGGGAGAGAGGGATAGAGAGAGATAGAGAGAGGGGGAGAGCGAGAGACAGAGAGAGACAGAGAGACGAAGAGAGAGAACCTAATTTTGTCCCAGTGCTAAGATTGGGGAATAAGAAAATGGCAGTGAGCAATGATGTCATGCCACAAGCCAGGTTTCAAAATTTACTGTAAACCTGAGGTCTCCACCAACAGGAAAAGGCAGAAAGGACCTGGGGTAAATCCAGCCCATGAAGGGGAAAATTCGAAAGGGACACATGGAGGAAATGGAAACAGCATTAGTAACCACCTTCAGGGCCACCTACACCCTGAGACAGTCTTCAAGGCTGACCCCAGGGATCTGACTGAAGTCAAAAGGTAGAGAAACAAAAAACAAAAAGACTCTTATGGCAGTTGGATCTAAGACATCTGTTTGGGAAGCTCTCCACCTAAAAGAGTTCCAGAATAACAATATCCACAAACCAACCACAAACTTAAATCAGTAACAGCCTGCTCTGTGGGCAGTAACACCCTGCTCTGTGGTTAGTGACCGCAGGTAGAAACTGAATTGGGACTGAAAATTCCTAGATGATCTCTCATCACTAGGGAGTTGCTCCATGTGACTTGTCACTGTGCAGTGGGTTTCCAGGACCTCCCACAGGCCCGCAGTAGCTTTCAAGAGGTCAAACTCTGCAGCAGGAGCTCTTATCCAGCCTGTTTGCTTTAGGTTTCCTGGTGTGTCTCTGGCCAATCTAAATCACCTGGCTGAGACCAGGATCAGCCAGAGAGGAAAACCCAGGGCAAGCATGTCACAATCCAAAGTTCACTGGAGGACATAAAAGTACCAACCTAGAATCCAAGTCTTTTTGACAGGTATCACTTCTTTCTACGGAGAAGTAGAAGGCCCAAACAGAATAATGCTACAGAAACTGCAACACACACACACACACACACACACACGCCCACATGCACACACGCACACATGAAATAGTACCACTTCAATTTCATTGTGCCAGTCAGAGCCCTGAGACCTCCCTTTATTCTTAACCATCTCCTCCTCACACCCTAACTGCAGCCCATTCTATTCATTCTATTCAGTTCTATTTGAATCCCTGATTTGGTGTTTTTTCACCTCCCCACCCCCCAATTTATTTAAACACAGTGGTTTACTGTTGGAGCACTTTTCACTTGTCACTTTGTCTTCCCATTGTTCATCGATTTTGCTCGAGTGGGCGCCAGTAACGCCCCCATTCATTGGGAACGAGGTCCATTATTGTTACTGTTTTTGGCATATTGAATACACCATGAGTAGCTTGCCAGGCTCTGCCGTGGCTCTGGGTTAATCCCAGAGGGCCCAGTCTTTTCTGTGTTGGACCAACCACTGTCCAGGACCCACGGGCAGAGCCCTGGGGGTGTAGATGAGCCTGTCTCCTGTCTGCCACCTGCCAACACAGCCGGGCACCACAGCCACATCTGCAACACCTCAAGGGGCAGAACAGTTGGGTCCCTTTACGAAATTCAAAAGATTCCTTAAAGGGATGGCTTGTACTTCTTAAAGGGATGGCCTATATCCAAATTATGGGGACATAAAGGAGTTGGAAAAGCAGTTGAGCTGTCAGTTGAGCTGGGTTCTCAGCCTGGCTGGCAGGAGTGAGTTGGAGAAGCAGAGAGCCTGACAGGATAGAGAGTTAGAGCGCAGAGAGAAGGGTTGGCTGAGCTTGCCTAAGGGCAGAGTGTGGAAATAGAAAGTATTAAAAGCAGTTCAAAGCCTCTGGGCGGTTTTGTACCTGATACTGTCAGATAGTCAGCAACACAGCTGTAAACTGACAGTTTACAAAGTTGTTCATGATGATTTTTATAGGCATTTACTATCCCAACACCAATCCCACCATCCCTGTTGCTTTCCCTCCCCAGTGTCTCCATTTTTCCAAGTACCTCTCAACCCTGATACCACAGCAGGTGCACAATAATTTATCTTATATTGCTTGTTACCATTCAATGGCTAACGAAACAATCATAAAATTTTTCATAGAAGAAAAATTTGTGAAAAATGCTGTATCTCACCATTAAGTCCTTGTCTGAGGGTTTACTAAACTGCAAGCTAAGCCTTCTGTGTCAATGTTTTTGTCGGTCAACATTGGTTGGCTTCTGTGTTACAGTCCACCCAATTGGGTTTGCTACTACTGGGATGTCAGTGTTGTAGAATTTGGAGATATCGCTCCATCACTTGATCACTTGATCACTTGACATCCTGTTATTCATCAATTTGCTTGAGCAGGCGCCAGTAACATTTCCATTTGACCCTATCATGTGCCAGTGTAGTCCAATGGCATCTGGTTGCTTCAGGAATATGAAGAGCCTCAAATCGTTCATTCAGGGTCTTGACGAAGAAGTCTGACCATCTTGTACGTAGGTGACCATGTGATCTTTTGACGTCCCGTGGGATACAGTCAGTAACGGCTCTAACCCAGCGGTCGTCTCCAAATTGCATTACATGTCCAGCCCATCTGATTTTCGACACTGTGGCAAATGAGACAGCGTCCCTGACTCTGGATCATCAACGGAGGTCGGAACTCCGGATTACTTCTCTCACTTGAGTGAGGAATGATGTTCCAAGCATAGCTCTTTCGATTCCTCTTTGGGGAGACCCGAATAGCGTTCTCATCCTGCTTTCGTAGGGCCCAGGTCTCTGAGGCATACGTTAATGCAGAGAGAATGGTGGAGTCGAAGAGATGTCATTCCATAAAATCCAGAATATGTAACTGGGCAGTTGGTTGGAGGCTTTGTGAGAGTGTCTGAGTGGGGTTTGTTTGAGGCAGGAGCTGGCCCACCCCACTCCAAGACAGCCAAGGAGGCTTTAGGCAAGAACACATGTGTCCAAGAAATTTTTGCAGCTAGTTGATCTCTTTCGAGATTTTCCAAAAAGCTCTTGAGCCCTGCCTCTTCCCAGCACTGCCAGGCAGCTCTCCAAACAACGACAACCACTTCCTGAGTGGATCACACTGTGTCTGACATTAATACAAACCAGTCTTCTACTGCCTTACTGCCATTTTCCCCTTCAAAGCTTTTCCATAACTCAAGACAATGAGGAGGGCTTTTCTGCAGCTTACAAAGCCATGGATCTCCTTGTGCTGCCTGTTCTGACTCTGAACTGCTACTACAGAGACCCACAAATGGGGTGGCCTAAAACAAAAGAAATTTTTCTTTTCACAAGTCAGAAAGCCAGAATGGTGGAGGAGAGGGATGGAGGTGAGGGCAGCAGAGCTCAGAATCTGTTCCTTCCATTAGTCTCCCTCAGCTTTCTGTGATTACCAGAAAGCCTTGGGGTTCTTTGGCTTGAGAAGCATAACTCCAAACTTTGTGTGACACAGAGATTGCTCCTCTCTGTGTCTCTTTCTGAGCCTCTTCTCTTCTTAAAAGGGCACCAGTCCTATTGAATTAGGAGCTCAGCCTACCCCCAGTATGACCTCATCCTCGCTTTATTCATTACATCTGCCTTGACCCCATTTCCAAATTAGCCCATATTTTGAGGGTCAAGGAAAGACAACAGTTTGGGGAAGACACTATTTAACCCTGTTCAATTCAGACTTGGTATATCAAGGCTGTGAGAACAATGAAGGAACAAGTTAGCAAATGAACAGACAAGTGCAGGACAGAACAGGGAACTAAGTGAACAAGTGGCCGTCACTTGCCACGGATACCCAAAGGGAACTTTGGGAGTCACGGAAGCATTCCTGTGACCAAGAAAAAGAATGCAGCTACGTTGGTGCTTCTAGCCGCTCAATCTGAAAGGAAATTCAGAACAGTTTTATTCAGGGCCAGAGCGACAGGACAATGGGTAGGACATTTGCTTTGTGCAGGATCAACTGGGTTCAGACCCCAGCATTCCACAGGATTCCCCAGGCACCTCCAGGAGTGATCTGAATGCAGAACCAGGAGAACCCCTGAGTGTTGCCAAGTGTGACCAAAAACAAACCAGAAAAAAATAGTCTTTATCAAACCTTTCCAGAAAACATGAGAACACCTCCCTGAGCAAAAAGGCAGCAATGCTTAAGTAGTGAACTTCCAAATGCCACAAGAGAGTGGGGGTTCAAAGCAGGCAATATTTCTGACAAGTGACCAACCCTCTGGTGCCTGACACCCCCAAACTTCATTCTCCCAGGCTATCGTTTTTCATAATTAGGTCTGAATCTCGATCCAACCAGCATAATGACAAGTACCCAGAGAGGACAAATCTTATTTCCCTGCACAGCCCTCATTAGAAGTCTCAGCTGATGGGCTGCTGAGTCCTGACACTGCACATTTATTTAGAATTGCAGACACCTGTGCACTAGAAAACCAGGCCAGCGGAATGTCTTGCCTTCTCGTTCCCCCACCGCCATCCCAGCAGCCTCTATTCTCAGGGGCAGCCTGTCCTCCCACCCCTCTTCTCAGCCAGAAGTCAGAAGTCACGGTGATTCATGCAGTGAATGAAGGCAGAGCCCTCTCACCCCCACCCTAGGACCCGGGACAGTCTCATTAAGCTTTTCTGGCAATGCAATCCCAGTCCACACTAAGGTGCCATCCCACCAAGGGTTAAAGAAATAATTACTGCAGCATTGGGAAACTCAGTAAATAGCATTAGCCTAAGGAGGAAGCAGATTTCCTGAACCCAGCTGAGAAATACAATTAAGTTGTAATATTTTGTCAGGGCTTTTTCTCCTCCTCCTACTGTTTATCAGTGTTAAGAGACAATTTATACTTTGCAATTCTCTGGGATAGTGAGTGTACCTCACAGCAGGCAGGTAAGATTAAACTGTCTGTCACCAGGCACTGGCCTTCCCATGTTGCTACATACACACAACCAAGGAGATTAGGAGCCTTGGGCACTGGAGAATCTGCTGACTTCCAACTCAACACCGGAAGCGGGACATGCCATTGCCTCCCATTTCTTAACTGTTGCTGGGAAGCTGGGATCTGGGCCAAGAAGATTCCAGAGCAGCATCCACAGCAGGAGTGGAGCAGCCCTCAAGACCTTCTGCAACTAAGAAGACAAGATCTCTTTACTTTCCTCCCAAGCGTCTGTTGTCCCCCACCAAGTCAAAATCAGGTTCCTTTGGGAGGTCCCCTTGCTCCAAGGATATCTGTGAGGATGATAAGGGCACCTTAAGTAAGTCATTTCCTCGCCCAACCTCTGAGAATGAACAAATGAGACAATGCTTCTCAGAGTGCACACAGTTACCTGTCGGAATTCAGTGAGGTCTGGAATTCTCCGTGCTGTCAAAGGTTTCATCACACTGAATAACTGAAAATCTGTTGACGTTCCTTATCAATGTTTGCTCACTTAAAAATGAATACTTTGCCTACAAAAAGATTTGCTCATGAGTGTTCATTGTAGTATTATTTAAAATAGTCAAAAACGAGTAACATTGATAAAGGTGCAAAGAGTCTAAAAATGGAGTAAGGAAAGCCTCTTCAACAAGTGGTGCTGGGAAAACTGGGCAGCGACATGTAAAAAAAATGAATTTGGACCTGTGCCTAACACCATGCACAAAAATCAGATCAAAATGGATTAAAGATCTCAATATCAGACTTGAATCCATAAAGTACATTGAAGAAAATATAGGAAAAACCCTCCACGACATTGAAGCTAAAGGCATCTTCAAAGGTGGAACATCACTAACAAAGCAACTAGAAGAAAAGATAAACATATGGGACTACATGAAACTGAAAAGCTTCTGCACCTCAAAAGAAACAGTGACTAAGATACAAAAGCAGTCCACAGAATGAGAAAGAATATTCACCCAATACCCATCTGATAAGGGGTTAATATCCAGGATATATTAGGCACTGGTAGAACTTTACAAGAAGAAAACAAACAACCCCATCAAAAAATGGGGAGAAGAAATGAACAGAAACTTCAGCAAGGAAGAAATTCGAATGGCCAAAAAACATATGAAAAAATGCTCATCATCACTAATCATCAAGAGAGATGCAAATCAAAACAACAATGAGATACCACTTTACACCACAGAGACTGGCACATATTCAAAAGAGCAAGAACAACAAGTGTTGGCGTGGATGTGGGGAAAAGGGAATACTCATCCATTGTTGGTGGGAATGCCGGCTGGTACAGCCTTTCTGGAAAACAATATGGATTTTCCTCCAAAGACTAGAAATTGAGCTCCCATTTGACCCAGCCATACCACTCCTGGGAATCTACTCTGGGAAACCAAAAATACGCAGTGGAAACACCATCCCTACTTTTATGTTCATAGCAGCATTATTCACAATAGCTAGAATCTGGAAGCAACCAGATTGCCTGAAAACCGATGACTGGATAAAGAAGCTTTGGTACATCTACACAATGGAATACTATGCAGCTGTTAGGAAAAATGAAGCTATAAAATTTGCCTATAAATGGATGGACATAGAGAAGATTATGTTGAGTGAAATTAGCCAGAGGAGAGAGACAGATACAGAATGGCTGCATTTATTTGCATGACATAAATATATATGTACATATTATGATACCAATATCCAAGGTCAAGTGAAACATATCAGGAGGTCTTGTCAAAGGTGGAAATGATCACAAAAGTGTGGGAGTCAGAGGCTAGGTAAGACAGAAAATGGAACAGTGTACTAACAATTGTCAAGGGTACTAATACCAATCTAGAACGGAGCATTAAATAGAGGCAAAAGATACACATGACAACCCTTTAATGTATGTTCTGTAATCCATAGTCTGGAAGGGAAGTAACAGAGAAAGAGAGAGAAAGGAAAAGAAATAAAGACCTGCCATGGAGGAGGGCTGGGGAGGGGAGGGAACCGGGGATGTTGGTGGTGGGAGATGGGCACTGGTGGAGGGATGGGTGCTGGAACACTGTATGACCAAAACCCAAATATGAACTTTTTAATTGTATATCTTTGTAATTGTAAAAATAAAAAATTTTAAAAAAAGGAAAAAAAAAAACGAGTAACAGTCCAAATGTCCATCAACAGAAGATAGAAGCAAACTGCTTATTCATACAATGGAACATGGTTCATTAATGAGGACAAGTCACTGATGGATGAGATGACTATTCTCATAGGATTATGTTAGTGGAATAAGTCAGAGAAGTACTTATTAAAATAGTAAAAAAATATTACAAATGAATTATGATATCATTTGTAGAAAGTACACAATCAGGCCGACTGGCTTTGGTAATATGTCGGTACAGACTAATGGCAGAATGGGAAGTATTCACTGTAGAGGTGTTTCTGCTGATCACATAGGGAAATATGCTTACAAAAAGTGATCAAGCCAGACACTTAAAATTTGTCCTTTTAGGGGCCAGAGAGACATCCCAATGGGTAAACACACTTGCCTTACATGCTACTAACCCCAGGTTTGATTCTCAGTACCCCATATTGTCCCCAAAGCCCCGCCAAGAGTGATCCCTAGGTACAGAGCCAGGAGTAAACCCTCAGTTCTCCCAGAAATGTCAAAAAATTACTGTCATTTTACTCCTGTATAAAAATTAACCCCTGATAAAGAACTCTGAAAATTCATTCATTAGGTCACTTGACTGTTTATATCCCTACCTTTAGTTTTCCAGACTATTCCAATTTTCTAGAAAGCTGTTTAAAATAAACTCTAACAAACACTCTGGGACTGTTAATGAACACTCTGGGACTGTTGACTCCTTACTCTCAGTTTGTTATTAGGCCCTCCAATGTTCACTAGGTAGTTGTCTGGATGACTGGGAGTAAGGATGGAAGAGTTGGGGCGTGATAGGTGGGTGGGTGGGAGGATGGATGCATAAGCGCATGGATGATTGATAGAAGGACAAGATATGTGCATCCTGCCTCCAACATAGAAAGAAATCTAAAGCAATGAAGAATTGTTCCCTTAAAAGCTGTGAAAGCTGTGCTGAGGGCCAGAGCGATAGCCCAGCGGGTAGGGCGCTTGCCTTTCACGCGGCCGGCTCATGCCGGCCCAGGTTCGATCCCCGCATCCCATATGGTCCCCTGAGCACCGCCAGGAGTAATTCCTGAGTGCAGAGCCAGGAGTAACCCCTGAGCATTGCCGGGTGTGACCCAAAAAGCAAAAAAAAAAAAAAAAAAAAAGCTGTGCTGAATCTATGAACATTCGGTCACCCTCCATCACCTCATCTCCCGTGGAACACCTGATATTTCAACAACACACCACTGGGAGTGACCAACCAGAGTTAGGTTACATAATGATGAGAGGATGACCTATTCCATTTATCCAAGTTACTAAGAATGCCTACTTATACTCTAGCAAAGGAAAATACTAACTTGGAAACCCAAACTCTCTTGAAAACTGCTACTGCTGCCTAATTGTTTAGTTCAAAATTTTCTTACTTGCTAAATAGCTACAATGGACAGGAAGTACACCAAATTAGCTAAGGAGATTGCAACTGGGGGAAAGACTTTTATAGGCAATTAATGTCTAAGAATCTAGTTCCAGAGCAAATACTGTTACTCCTTAAGTATCCATTATTGGGACTATCTTGTTTCAAATAAAACCTGTGTCAGGAATCAAGTTTCTGCTTTGTACCAAATATCTGTCTTTATCTTTTTAACTCTGAACGTATGCACAGGATTCTTTCCTCAGAGGGACAAGTCAAAATCTGACTATATAGTACATTTTCAATTACCAAAGAAAGAAGGGGGATCTGAAGAGATACTCAGATTCCAGGAGGGGACAAAAAGGGAAGAAACAGTACTCAATTGCTCATAAAAGAGAGATTCTATTCATCATTGAGTGATACAAACACTTGAGCAGGAGCAAAAAAAAAGTGTGCTAACGAGAAAATAATGCATTGAAGTTTTAAATGTTAAAAGCACTCAAATAACATTGAGATTTTTTAAGTTAAACAGAAAACTAAATTTAATAACCATTTCTCTCTACTACCTGAGTGATATTTGGAGTACAACTGACAAAACTGTCGAAAAATATATTTTTATTAATTTTATAATTTTTTGTCTTGGGGCTATGTCTGGCGGTACTCAAGGCTCACTCCTGGCTCTGTGTACTACGATAGGTGCCGAGGGGAATATACAGAGTGCTGGATTCAAACTCTAATCGACTGTATTTAAGGCTTGTTCCCTACCTGCTGTACTATCTCTGGCCCTCAAAATGATATTTTCTTTGAATCCACAAAGCATGTAACTGTTATACACTATACCACCTCCAGAACCCTGAGCCTGATGAGCTGCCACATGTGTGTCCACAAGAGTAACTTCCACAAGTCACTGTCCTTAAACAGCCAGGGCCTCACTGCATAGAAGTGACAAAGTCAAACAGGCAACTAACTTTAATGATTCCCTTAGATAAAATTGGGCACATGTATAAGAGTGTGCACATAAACAAAATCACACACACATATACATACACACACACACACACACACACACACACACACACACTACCACAACACCTGCCCAACCAGTTTCCCATGACCAGGAACCAGAAAGTTCCCACTAGAAGATCCCCTAGGTCTAGTTATCTATCCCACAAAGAATTTAGGTAAAGAGCTTAAGCTCAGAACTCCAATCCACAAATCTGTTTGCTCACAAAATTTTTTAAAAAATCCAAAGAATCTGTTTCTGTCTCTTGCACAAACTCCTACCTAGAAAAACTTCCAGTCCTCAACCTACAAATACATAATGTTGGAACCTGAATGGTCAGATACCTAAAAAGATCTGAAGACATGGTAAGGAAAGAAAGAAGTTAGTGCTTTATTAGCTCTGTGGAGAAAACTGAGTCCAATCCTGGCAGTGGGAGTTTAGAGGGCGACGGTCCAAAGGCAAAAGCGGACTGAAGACAGCTCCTGTAGTCAGGGGGCACATGATCTGAGCTCAAACCCCAGAACTGCATGATCTCCCAAACGCTGCCAGCACCACGGGGCCCAAGTGGGCTCTACAACTTTGGCCCCATTGGCTAAATATCTTGGGGAGTCTGCTGAGCACTGTATGGAAGAGCAAAAACAATTCAAGCTAGGGAAAAGGGAAAGGAATGGAACAGGAGGGTAAGAAATTTCCCCTTGTAGGCCAAAGGGAGAAGGGGAAATCACACTCAAAATGGAAAAAGCCCAGACTAAACTCCGGAAATTCTCCCTCCAGTCCCAGGGGTCACTCCTGATGGTACTCAGCCAAATAGGTCCACCACTCAAAGCCTGGTCCAGCAATGCTCGAAAGCCAGGAGGTGCAAGGCACTGAACTTGATCCCCTGCTTTTGCAAGGGATGTACCCCAACCCCTAAGCTCTGGCCTCTCTGTGTCTTGTTCTTAGCTGAAACTGAAAGTGCCAACTTGCTGCCCATCTCAGGGCCCACAGAAAACCTTCTGCAAGTCTGTTGTCAAAACATCCCCACTCCCTCTTCCTCCCCTCACCAGGCCCCCTCCCAGCCTGTTCCTTCCTGAATCACAGCTACTTACACTAACAAGGGTGATTTTATTCCCCTAAGAAACCTATCTTAAGCGCCCTAAGTGTTTAAGTATTGATGGCAAGCTTTTCTGTTTCTTGCCAAACATTTGTGGAAGGCAAGTAACATAAAAAGAAGAAACACTGAGGCAGAGATTAACTGCGAATAAAGAAACCAGGGTGGGAGAGTAAAACCATTTATGCATCCTACTTTCTCCAGTTAAAGTTTAGGGGACTGACCCCCCCCAATGCCCAGAAAGCCTGAATCTTAGTATCCACATGTTTGTACTCCATGTGTTTCAGAAATGCCCCCATGCAGAGTGTGCTAGAAGGTTCTATAAGGTGTGGGGAGACCCAGCTGACAGTCAGGCACCAAGAGTTTCTAGAGACCCTCAGCTTTCCCCTTATTAACTACCCCGACATACCTTCACTGCACCTCAGCAGCACAGCTTTGTCTGCACCCGTCCTTAGCTTGCACTGGGCACCGGCGCTCAGCTAGTTCCCCCTCACTATATTGGAAATGGGGAGTTTAGGGATTCAATTTCACAAACACATACACACACGTTACTGGCATAACAGGTGTGGTTATTTAGTTGACCCAGAAACTTAAACGTTCCTCTCCATGTTATAAATGCAGCAGCACTACAAGCAGCAGAGACAATAAACAGCCAAGCAATTTAAAAGTAAAGAGAGGTGGGAGCAAAGAATGGTAGGAGAAAAGCATAATCATTTGGAAGCATTTAGTGTGAGAGTGAGTGCAATTTCTCTAAATGACCCCTGAGTGAAGCCATAGGAGATAGGGCTAAACCTCAGATGAGACTGGCTCCATCCTATTCAGGCAACAAATGATGTATTACATATTCTCAAATTCCTCATTAGGTCTCAAAAAGTTTCTCAAAAATGAATATTTTTTCCATTTCTTTGCATCTATTAATAATGACTTCATTTTAGGGGTGGAGTGGGGAAGCGACTGCTACAGGAGCACAATGTAACACTCCATTTTTCAGAAATGAAAACCTGAAACCTCAGTCATCCAGAAACAGCCCTGGAAATGATCACGCCAAACACAATAGTAAGATCCAGCCAGGAAGATATTCTCAAATTCTATGTGGTCCTACTTAAGACAGAATATTAACTAGATTCGATGTCTGTCTTTGCAAACTAGATTATAGGAGACAAATAAGAAGAGTCCTTGTAATTCTTGCAAAAGTCAAGGCAACAGAGAAGAGAAATTCACTGAAGCAGGGATGTGTACTAGATACACACACACACAAACACACACACAAATTTGTCTGATGATCTTAGGTCAGCATAAATTGGATGACTTTAAATTATCTTGGTGAAGGAAGTCAGGCATATAGATAAAACAAAGCTGTCACGAATTGACTTGTTTGGGCAGACTACTAGATACATAAGGTTTACTACATGATTCATTCTCAATTATATACTCTTGAAATTTCAACAATAAAAGAAATCTATATTTAGGACCTGGAGAGGTAATGCAGTGGGTGGGACACTTGCTTTGCATGTGGCCAACCTGGCTTTCATCCCCAGCACTCCATACGGTACCCTGAGTACCACCAAGAGTGATCTTTGAAGCTTCTGCACCTCAAAAGAAACAGTGACTAAGATACAAAGGCAGTCCACAGAATGGGAAAGAATATTCACCCAATACCCATCTGATAAGGGGTTAGTATTCAGGATATATAAGGCACTGGTACAGCTATATAAGAAGAAAAACAGCCAATCCCATCAAAAAATGGGGAGAAGAGATGAACAGAAACTTTGACAAGGAAGAAATTCAAATGGCCAAAAGGCATATGAAAAAAATGTTCATCATCACTAATCATCAGAGAGATGCAAATCAAAACAACAATGAACTATCACCTCACACTACAGAGACTGGCCCATATTCAAAAGGGTAAAAGCAACAAGTGCTGGCGTGGATGTGGGGAAAAGGGGACTCTCATACATTGTTGGTGGGAATGTCGACTTGTACAACCTTTCTGGAAAACAATATGCACATTCCTCCAAAGACTAGAAGTTGAGCTCCCTATTGACCCAGCCATACCACTCCTGGGAATATACCCTGGGAAGCCAAAAACACACAGCGGAAACACAATCCGCACTTTTATTTTCATAGCAGCACTATTCACAATAGCCAGAACCTGGAAACAACCAGTATGCCCGAGAACTGATGACTGGATAAAGAAACTGTGGTACATCTACACAATGGAATACTATGCAGCTGTTAGGGAAAATGAAGTTATAAAATTTGCCTATAAATGGATGGACATGGAAAGAATCATATTGAGTCAGAAATTAGTCAGAAGGAAAGAGAGAGACATAGAGTGACTGCATTTATTTGCATGACATAAATATATCAGGTGGTCTTACCAAAAGTGGAAATTACCGCAAACGTGAGGGAGTCAGAGGTTAGGTAAGACCGAGAAGGGAACATGTGTGAATAAATGTCGAAGGGCTGATACCAACATAGAACTGAGCATTAAATACAGGCCAAAAAAAATGAACATGATGGCTTCCAAGTGTATGTAGTGCAACCCACAATGTGTAGGAGAAGGAAGGGAGAGAAAGGGAGAAAGAAAAGAGATAAAGAACCTACCATTTAGGCAGGCTATGGGAGGGGGAGGAAATTGGGGACATTGGTGGTGGGAAATGGGCACTGGTGGAGGGCAGGGTGCTGGAACACTATGTGACCAAAACCTCCAAACATGAACAACGTTGTAATTGTATATCTCACGGTGGTATAATAAAGTATTTAATTTAAAAAAAAAAAGTGATCTTTGAGAGCAGAGCCAGAAGTAAGCCCTAAGCACTGCCAGGTCTGGCCCAAACCCAAAACAGAATAAACAATATATTTAAAGATAAAATGGTCTAAGAGAATTCTGACTTATATAGATTCTAAAGCCAGTTCTTTTGAAAACGGCTCAACAAAATATCTCTCATATGTGGGATATAAATCTACACAGCAAGGGAGTAACACAGGCAACACAACTGGAGGGGGCAGTGGATGAGAAGGACTGTTGGGACATTGGTGGAGGGACACTCTGGAGGTAGATGTTGGGACAATGTATGCCTGAAGAGTATTCTAAACATTTAGAGTATTGTAAATCATGGTACCTCAATAAAATACAGTATGAAAGGGAGAAAAAAGGAACAATTCAGCAAAAAATATAAATGAATTTTAGAGGATGACTCTAGAAAATACACATTTCTAAAAAATGCCTCATTTTTGGCAGCAGTGTCATTCAATAGGGAGGGGGGGTTACAGGGGCACTATTGTGTTTATGTCAGCAGACCAGCCTATCATACCACCACCCCAGCAGAGCCTCACAACAAGCCAGACGACCCTCCACTCCATGAGGACCTCCATTTTCCACATCCGACTTCCCTCTCGTCAGAACTCCACCCAGCAGACCAGCCTATCACAGGCCAGCTCATCGAGATCCACTCTGCTGCAGTCTTTTAATCCAGCCCAGGTATGCTGATCCAGAGACAGACATGGGGCAAAGCTGCTACTGGCTCTCACTGTGCCCAGCCACTCATGAGGCGCCTGGGAGGGATGGCAGGTTCTATCCCTGGCCTGCCACCCCAGCAGAGCCTCACAACAAGCCAGACGAGCCCCCACTCCATGAGGACCTCCATTTTCCACATCCGGACTTCCCCCTCGTCAGAACTCCACCCAGCAGACCAGCCTATCACAGCCCGGCTAGCAGGTTCATCAATAAATGCTGGATTTTGAGATGACTACAAGAGTATGCTACCCGCACGGCAGAGCCTAGAAAGCTACCCGTGTCGTATTTGATATGCCAGATACCAGTAACAATTATAGACCTCATTCCCATGACCTGATGGAATGGTTTGAGGCTCTTTATGTTCCTGGAGCAAGCAGGTGCCCTTGGGCTCTACTTGCATGAGACAGGTCATATGGAGATGTTTCTGGTGCCTGCTCGAGCAAATCGATGATGAATGGGAAGACAGTGATGGACAGTGATTGTGTTTATGTCAAACTCTCTGCCATCGAGGGCCAGAGCGATAGCACAGCGGGTAGGACGCTTGCCTTGCATGCGGCTGACCCACGTTCAATCCCCAGCATGCCATATGGTCCCCAAGTACTGCCATGAATAAATCCTGAGTGCAGAGCAAGAAGTAACCCCTTAGCACTGCCGGGTGTGGACACCCTCCCCCAAAGAAAGGGGGAAAAACTCTCTACCATGGCCTAAATCTCTTCCTTCTGCACTGATAATCTCACTACATATAACAACCAAGCAAGGATAGATGCCCTCCCCAGATGCTCCCAGGAGCCTAGAACCCGGTGTCTAGGTGCTGTTGGCTGCCTGGGCTGACTGTTGAAGCTCATGAAGGATTTAGGTTTGGAGATTTAGACTTAAGCATCACCACTGGCCTCTTCCCGAATCTGAAGGATTCACTTCATGCCTTTGCTCTCAATCATCAGAAAAGGTTACCATGGTTTATCCGAGTTTCTTAAACCTTTCCCACTCACCTTTTACCTGAGAAGTAAATTTTTTAAAGTGTGTGCCAGAGAGGCAGGTTGAGAGCATGGGAGGGAAACTGGGAACATTGACGGAAGGAAGTGGACACGGATGAAGGGATTGGTGTGGAACATTGTACGCCTGAAGCCCAATCATGAATCACTTTGTAATTCCTGGTGATTCAATTAAATTTTTTTTTAATCTTACTGATATCATAACGAAATTTATTTTAAAACAGTGGCCAGTAGGCAGGGTATTTACCTTGCATGCAGTTGACCCGGGTTCAATCCCCAGCAAAGCATATGGTTCCTCAACCACCACCAGGAGTGATTTGTGAGTGCAGAGTCAGGAGTGACCCCTGAGCATCACTGAGTGTGACTCAAAAAAAAATATTTTAAAAGAAAAACATTTTAAAGCTGATCCCAATGATTTCAATATCACCCATTTAAGAAACTAGGCTATACCACAATGCTCTTGCTCAGACTGAAAATAGTTTGTGGGCAAAACAAACAATTGGGTCTGAGTAGGATTCAATCACTGATTCCAGAGCATGTTAATTTGTTCTTCATTTGTTCACATCAATGGTGTCGCAATGGTTTGAGCCTGACAGCCCAGGGCTGGGGAAAGCAGCCAGCCTTGGCATTTCAGGAAGTGTCCTTTAGAGGATCCAAATTATATCCTGCTTGTGAACACTTGGAGCTGCCAGCCTTCTCTGTATGTTTCTGTCAAGGACCATTTGAGGTGATTATTCTGGAGAAAACAGTGTGTCAAGACAGTTAATGACTTATGGACAGACAGTCACTCGAGGCTGTAGTGGTCTTTTACTATATGTGAATTTCCATCTCACAAAATGGCATCATAATTGACTGTTTACTCAAAACAGACCAAGGCACTAGCCCAGAAAGCATCCTCTCTGACATCCCCACTTTCGGTACAATCTACTTTGATACCTAGATAGCTCCCAAGTTCATTTGCTGTTTTATTTCACTTACCACACCTTCATCTACTCTCTACAAATAACAACACAAAAAAGAGGGATTTCATCTGGGGGGCTGGAGAGCTCAAGGGACTGAACACATGTTTTGCTTGTAGGAGACCAGGATTCAGACCCAATACTATACTGTTCCATGATCACCAGTGAGAATAATCCTCAAGCACAAAGCCATGCATATCCCCTGAGCGTCATGGAAGTAGGGAAGGGGAGGGAGGGAGGGAGGGAGGGAGGGGGAGGGAAGTAAGGGAAGAAGGGGGAGGAAGGGAGGGAGGGAGGGAGGGAGGGAGGAAGGAAGGAAGGAAGGAAGGAAGGAAGGAAGGAAGGAAGGAAGGAAGGAAGGAAGGAAGGGAGGGAGGGAGGGAGGGAGGGAGGGAGGAAGGAAGGAAGGAAGGAAGGAAGGAAGGGAGGGAGGGAGGGAGGGAGGGAGGGAGGGAGGGAGGGAGGGAGGGAGGGAGGGAGGGAGGGAGGGAGGGAGGGAGGGAGGGAGGGAGGGAGGGAGGGAGGGAGGAAGAAGTCTAAGGAAATCAGAGGCGGGAGGTGGAAACTGGAGCTGGAACTCCACAAACATCTTGTAGGAAGGAAGCAGAGCACCAAGCGACAGGCCTGTGGCAAGCCCGTTCCCAGGCGAGCCATTCACTCCTGAATTCATGCTCCTTCCTTTGTTCCTTTGCTGCTGTCACATTCCTAGAACAAAACGTGTGACTGACCAGGCTCCTTTGCTACTTCTCTAGCCACAGTCCTTACCTTCTGCTCTCCACCTGGCTTCCTGCCTGTTCTCTCCACAGAGCACATAACCTGGGTCCTCAGAACTAGGCACAGGGAGGATGACTCCTCCATCCAGCTGGGTCATCTTCCAGCAAGCCAACTAAGACTTGCTTAGGCGGCAATAATGCAACATTTCTGTGAGGAAAAGATAAGACCACAAGCCCAATCCCCGGCCAAAATCTGGCACTTGGTTGCATTTGCTACATGCTGCTGACGCCAGCAAGGCACTGGACAACCCCAGATTCAAGGTATGGGAAACAAGACCCCACTTCTTGATGGGAGATGCATTAAGAGCACAGAGCAAAGACGTGTGGCTAGAGAACAGGAGCAAGGCTGTGGCCATTTTGGCAATCTACACACCATGCAGCACAGCTTTTCTGCAAGCAGACTGTGATATCTTTGGGGAGGGACAGACTCTTCATGATTTTTTTCTTATCTCTTTTGAAATTTTAATCTACTGGACAATTTTTAAAAAATAACTTCAAGAACACAAAAAAAAACACTTTAATGACAATTTTGAGTGAGCAGCTATGAAAACTTTAGTCAAAGAAAATCCTGGTAGAAAACCACTAAGGTAAGTTCTGCATATCCAATAGATCAATTTGCTCATTTCTTTCAATTTTGGTCATCTCTAAAACATCGTACTTAAAGCCTAAGATGGCAGGTGTTATTTTCCTGTGGCCTGAGGTCAGACCTCTGTGGGTGGGAACCCTAGTAATGCTGTTTACAGTCTGTTTACAGACTCTCAGACCACTTGCCATCCTGGTGCTACTCCCTTTATGACTTCAATTCCCATTAGGATTTGAGTAAGAATTGGAGGAAAAGGTGCCTAACACCTACCCATCATCTACCAAACATCTCCCCCCAGGAAGGAGATCCCTAACATCTACCCAGAGAAATGTCTCACCTATAATAAAAGCAACAATTGGTAGGTACTACTTAAAATGTAGAAACTTGCATTTCTTTTCCACAAGCCATTTCCTACAGTACATTAAAAATAAACCCTTTGAGAGCATATAACTAGCTGGTGCTCCCACAGGAAACCTACTAGCCAACCCTAAAAGAGACATGGCAAGCTTCTTAGCAGTTCTGATTTTCAAAACCCAGCTCTACTTAAGGTAAAGAGTGTCCGTTAATCACTGTCACTCAGAAAGCAAGCCGAAATCCCAATCATTCAATGCACCTATCAAAATACATGGGGCATATTTTTATACCTATCAATGAGTCAGATGTCCAGGAACTCCAAGGCTGGGACCAACCCAGAGAGAAGGAACCTCTCTCCAAATAAAGTGTGGGAGTTGAAAGAAATTCTCATTTAGAATTTAAATGGCTAATAAGAGAACAGCACAATGATGCCTGTTTCAGGGAAGCCTTCCCATAAACCCCCCAAGAAATGAGGTTCAGGTCGACAAGATGCCTCCTAGGATTTGGACAGATAACTGGAATGGATCAAGTGGATTATCACGGCTTTAACTAGGCTGATTGCATCCTTGCCAGCTTAATCACAAAGGCACTTCTCTGGAAGGGCCGGGCTGCACACTTGCTCAGAGCTTAGAAACAGAAAGCTGATGGCATCGGGCAGAGAGGTCAACGCTGCCGGGACACTAAAGTGCCAGCACTGCACAGGGCACCCGCTGGTGGTTGAAGACTGCAGTCATTTGCTTTCCAAAGACCGGCTCCAGCTCACACATTTAGATTTATTACCCAAACTCTGAGAAGCAAAATTTTATGTCTTTGACAATGAGCATTCTGAACTAGGGATTTAAATGACCACGAAACAACAGAAAGATGTAGCCCTTTGCATCTGAGCAGTGCAGCAGTCTGAGAAAAGATTTTTCACTGCGTTCCTTACGGGCATTCATCAGAATTACAATGAGAGTCTGGAAACTTCCATAGTGGAGTGGGGCTGGCAGAGAGTGAAGAGGTGCTCTTCAGCACTTCCTGGCTTTATGTCCTCCCAGCAGACCCGACCCTGAATAAGCCCCTAATCCATCTCTCACCTCCCTGTCTCCCCTGTCACACTCTCCATAACATCTACAGTAACCCTGGGAAATGATCTAACCCTGAGCCAGTTCGACTTTCCTGAAAAGGGCTAGGCAGTGTTAGGCTTTTCAGGGTAGTCAGTTGCCAGTGCTCCACCCTGCCTCTATATAGCAAAAAACACGTCCATGAGAGCACAATGTGTTCTATAAACATTTTACTTTAAGGTAATAGGATCTGGATATTATGTCATTGTCCTATGCCATGAAAAAAGTCTTCTTTGATTTTCTTTTCTTTTTGACCACTAAAATTCAAGAAAAAAAAAAAAAGAGGGGCCAGAGATGACAGTATAGTGGGGAGGGCATATGCCTTGCACATGGCCGACCCGGGTTCAATCTCCAACATCCTGTATGGTCCCCCGAGCAATGCCAGGAGTAATTCCTGGGGCCAGGAATAACCCCTAAGCATCACCAGGTATGACTCAAAAAAGAAAAAAAAATTGTAAAAAGAGGGGCCAGAGCGATAGTCCAGCGGGTAGGGAATTTGCCTTGCAGGCAGCCAGCCCATGCCAGCTGGGTTTGATCCCGATATCCCATATGGTCCCCCCGAGCATGGCCAGGAGTAATTCCTGAGTGCGTAACCAGGAGAAATCCCTGAGCATTGCCGGGTGTGATCAAAAAAAAAAAAAAAAAAAAAAAAAGAAAGAAAGAAAGAAAGAAAGAAAAAAGAAACCCTGTCATTTGCAACAATATACAGAATCCAGGGGATTGTCTGGTGAAATAAGTCATATGGAAAAAGAAAATTCATATGACTTCACAGAAATATGGTACATAAAGAGAAAATATACGTGAACTAAGTGAAACAAAAGAAATTTTTAGAATATGAAACCAAATTAGTGGTTACCAAAAAGAAGGGCGAAAATTAATTAGGTAACAAGGTCAATTGTATGACAAATGATAGAACTGGACTCCTAGTGATGCACTTATTGCTGCACATACAAATATTGACTTACGGCTTAGAACATAGCCCAAAGGGCTGAGTATATACTTTATATGCAGGAAGCCCAGGTTCCATTCCTGGTACGGGATGGCCCTCTCAGCACAAGGCGGTGCAGCCCCAGAACAGAGAGGCATTGAGGATGGTGAATTCATGAACCATATAATATCATGATGCAGTGATACTTCAATTTTAAAAAATAATAAAATAAAATAGCAATGCCCCCAAAAAAAAAAAACCAGGATGGGCCTTGGGCAAAAGGGTTCTAAGTTCTGATCTCATCAATTCACCTTCTGTAGAATTAGTGATTGCCGAGATGGAAAACTCAGTATCTTCCAGGATAACTTGTACATCAAATGAATCTGTTCACTAACAGTTGTCCAAAGCAATCCCACGGTGGTAAGATGTTTGTCTTACACGCGGCTGACTCCGTATAGTCCCCCAAGCAATAGGAGTTGCTGAATACATCCAGATGTGACCCAAAATCCAAAATAAATAGTTATCAAGTGTCTTCCTGATGCTAAGCACCACACTGGATGCTGAAGTGTGCTGGGTGACAAAAATTTCAAAGAGACCTGATTCCCAAACTCCTACACCTGCTGAGAGGGATTTTACTCACTATTCCTTGAATACACAGCTCAGGCAGAGAAGAGGAGAGTTTAGGAACGTCTGGGACAAGCCCAGGGTGAATAATACCATCACGAAGTCCCAGAGAGGACCTCTGACAAGCGCGAAGGCTGAGCAAGCCAGATACAGCCCTGCTGTTCCAGGTGGGAACTTCTGGCTGCAGAGCTCCCTAAGGAAGTCACTTCCACCCTGTGCAGCGACTAAGATTCTGGGGCAGTCAAACTGCTGGTACCTGCAAAAACAGATGCCTTTTGTTGAGGTGTTGAGTGTTTTACAGAGCTAAAGGGACAGAGCCAGAGAATCAAATGACATTATGCCTCAAATCAAAGTGGTGATGTGATTAGCATCTGTTTACAGGCACTTACCAATAGAAAGTTAGAACTTCACGTGGTCTGAACAAGGAGACTCAAATTTACACAGAGCACTTAAAAATTCTGTTGTTCTCTCTGGTCAGAGAATGGCGCAGAATACAGTCCCGGCACTTATTTTGTATCTAAGCAACTGTCAGATTCCCGTATCTACTAATAAGAAAGGGTATAATTATACACTGATATTTTAATTAGTAGCAGATGCCTGTGTTTGTGAATTATATGTAAGATTTTCAGAAGGCCAGGAAGCTTGATTCTATGCAAACTTCAGGTGTCTAACTATTAGGTCTCCATTTCTTGCCTCTGGTCAGCAAGGGCACAGAGACCCAGAAAGGACCCTACCAGACGGGCCTCTGAGGAGAATAGTGGCCAAGTGGTATGAAGTTTTCCATATCACTGTATCTCACTGCCTAATAGGTTTAGAAAATCTCTAGTACTTTTCCAGTTATGGTTGGCAACATCTTTATTTTTAACTCACCATGATGTTACACTCAGTAATAAACCCTGAGAAGGAGGAGCGGTAAGAACTTGGAGAATCAGGACAGCCGACTATGAACTGTGATTGGGACAGCCTCAACTACAAGCATTTTTGAGCTTTGTCTATCAACAGGCAAAATTAAGGGGTGGAGGGAGCCTTTATTTTCTTTTCTCCTCTTAGAACTCAAGGCAAGTTTCTATAAATAAAAACATAAATGAATTAAATGTGCTTCCTCATGTCTGAAAAGCACAATCTCTCATATTGAGATCTTTGAGGAAAAACAAAATGATCAAGCAGGTCCTTGGAACCCTTAATATTGCAGCTTCCTCATTTCTACCCAGGATTTACCAAGTCCTCTAGGGTTTAAAAATCTTCCAAATTGTCTTTTATAAGGAAGAATGAGAAAGAAATAGCCAAGGGAGGGAGGGAGGAAAGGAGAAAGGAAAAGAAGGAGGGAGGGAGGGAGCAGGAAGAAGCAAAGATAGAGAAGGAGGAAGAAGAACAAAGGAGAAGGAGGAAAGTAAGTAGTGAGGGGAGAGGAGGAGAGGAACGGATAGAGTGAAGGAGGGAGGGATAGAGGAGAGGTGAAGGAGGAAGAGGGGAGAGAAAGAGGAAGTGATAAGAGTGGAGAGGAAGACAGGGAGGGCATAATGAGCAGGAAGGGAGGAAGGAGCAAGGGAGGCAGGCGACGAGGGAAGAGGTAAAGGGAAGAAGGGAGGAGCAGAGAAGGAGGGGGAAGAATGAAGGATTATAAAGCAGGAGGCAGAGAGAATAAGAGGAGGGAGGAGGGTACAGGGAGGGTGGGAGAGAGGAAGGAGGAGAGAAAGGGAGCTGAAGGAAGGGAGGAAAAGGGGAACCATGCGTCTGCAGCTATGGCCTCACTTGCTAGCAGAGTGAGTTATGAACACGGTGAGCCATTAGCTGGGGGAGATAGTGATCGCCCCTCCATGAGCTGACGGGCTGTGTTTCATGGTCCTTGCAGGCCGTCAGCCTCTGCCAGAGCCGTCTGGCCCAGAGAAACAGCCACCACACGCTCCCTTCGATAGCTCAGCTGGTAGAGCGGAGGACTGTAGTGTGCTAACAGCCACCAGCAGTTTACTTACCCACGGAATTCTCTGGGCCTCAATTTTCTCATCTGCACGAGAGAACCAAGACAATCTCACACCCCATACGCTAACGTCACGCCTCTGCTACCACCAAAAGGCCGAAGCTGCTGCGGGGCCAGCAGTTCCCTCGGCCTAAGGATTGGGCCTACCCTTCAGTCCCAAGATCTCTAAGAGGAACGTGTCTGCACCCACCTGGACGAGGGCTCCACGCGGTTCCCGGAGAGCGCCCCCCGCAGGCAGCCAGGACAGCATGGCGGCTTCCAGGATGGAGTTCCGAGAAAATCCCCAGCGGTGGCGTCCACTGACACAACGAGGACATTGCGCCGGAGGCGAACCACTCCAGGCCGGGCGGCGGACGCAGCGCTTTATGGGTTGGACTCACAAACTGGGGGCGGTTCGTGAAGCCCAGAAGTCAAGTGCCTCCAGTCCAAGATGGACTCCAACCTGTCCAACATGGACATCACAGAGCGGAGTCCCAGGAAACTACCGATGACAGAGACAACTTTAGGAGCCCAGAGAGTCCTGCACATTCTTTTCCAGGCTGGACTGAACCAAACAGCTGGGCACAGGGAAGAGGGCTGAACTCCTGCAGGTCTCCGTGACCCTCCAGAGCGGGGCGGGAGTGGCCAGAGCTGCTCCTGACCCCAGGCTGGAGCAGGGTGCATGCTGGGAAATGAGGCTCTCGTTCCTGCAGACTGGCTTTGCATCACCCCTGCTGCAGACCCGCTTCAGGGAGCAGGCGCAGTAAATTGGGAACTTTGTGCCCACCTCGGTTAATTCCCTTCAGCTTCACCAAACCCAGCTGCTGACATCCTTTCCATGAGGGGGACTGTGTGTGTTTAACACAGCTACAGGAGAAGGGGGAAAAAAAGCAAGCAGCAATTACTCTTGCCCAAATCTCTCCTTCCACAAAACAGACTTGCGGGTGAAGTCTCGTTTTCTCTAATATCATCCCAGCAATTTCCTTTCAGAACCCCACTGCATGAAGCAACACCACCCCCTTGCCCTCACGCCTTTATCATCTTTTCCTGACCCTTGGCAGTGCTGGAGCTGTGCGCGCTTCCTGCCAAAGCCCGTCCATCCATTGCCACCTAGTGTCTACTCGTTGCCAGGTCGCCTAAGTCTCAGGCAGCTGCTGAGAGCCTTTCTTGGCACAATTTCCTTTCCCCCCTGGAAATCAATCTAAGGAAGTGGGTCTGGCTATGTCCCCTTCTTCTTGGGCAATTTCAGGCCCTGACATCTCACCCCAACATGGAGCGTCTTGCTGGCAGGTCTGTCCAGCCTCACAATCTAGGAAGCCCCGGACCTTTCCTTTCAGGCAGAATCTGCCTTTAGCTCAGGAAGGCAGTGGAGAGCAGGCTGCACTTCTCAAATTTCACTGCGCCTTCTGGCACAGGAGGATCTTGCTAAAATGCAGCTTCTGAAGCCTCCTAACATGTCTAACGAGCTCCCAAACCACGTGGTACTGTTGGTCCAGAATCCAGACTGAGAGGCAGAGAACTACAGAGTTCTCTGGACATCCGGCTTCATGGGAACCAAGTGCGCAGAAAGAGCCTCAGGACCTCCCCAAACACAGTCCAAGCACGCCCCTGCTGGCGTGTGCAGAGAATGTGGGCAACAAGCGCTCAGTAGAGACCCGACTCTCCCGGACAGTGTGGCCTGGGAAACGGCTCTCCATCTCTATTGGCCCCAGTTTTCTTCAGACCAGATTATCCTTCCCAAAAGGATATGCATAAAGCGCTAATGAACCCCTGGCTTGTGCCAAGTGGCTCAATAACATTCTTCCTTTTCAGGAAATCGCCAGGTTCTCTTTCTTACCACCTCTTGACTATCACGAAGGATAATGAGTAAAGATAGTGTCTTCCCAGAGGCTAAAGAGCTAATCCAGAAAGGAAAGCTGGCAGGGAGAGAGGAAGGATGTGAAGAGCAGAGGATATGCCTGCTGCTGCCATCTGATTTCTGGTGAAGTCTCTGGAAGCCGCCCTGCCAGTTGACTGGGTGAAAATGCCTCCCTAAAAATACTGGAACGCAAGCATGGAAAGGCCAGCTCAGGCTGTCAGGGGCCTGTGCACACACCTGTATGGTGAGGCTTCTTAGTCCTGCACGACTCACCCCACCAGGCAAGAGGGGCAGGGAGAGGCAGGTTGTCAGCCCCTGCCCCGGGGCCCTGGCGACCTCTGATAAAGTGGGTGCTTCCCAGGACAAGTGGGTGCTGCACAATCCTACTCAGCTCCCAAATGGAAGCCCCAAATTGCTGACAGTCTGAGGAGGCCAGAGACTAAGTATTCTAGCTGAACATGTGGGCCATTAATGTGATCAGATTTTTTCACTGAGGGGCCAGAGAGCGTACAGCAAATAAGGTAGTTGTTCTCCTTGCACGTGGCAGACCTAGGTTCCATCCCCAGCTTCCCTTTTGGTCCCCTGATCACCACCAGGGATAATTCCTGCATGTAGAGCCAGAAGTAATCCCTTAGCATCACAGGAGCAAGTGAGAAATATAACTTGTTTTGGTTTTTTTGTTCTTGTCGCTTGGTTTTGGAGGGAGGTAAGCCTTAAAGTACGAAGTACAAGAAAGTTCAGTACACTTGGAGTTAAAGTATGGGCCCTACCAATAGTGCAGTGGGCAGGGCATTTGCCTAACACATGACTGACCCAGCACTCCATATGATCCTCTCCATATGTTCAATCCCCCACACTCCATATGATCCTCTCAGCCTGCCAAGGGTGCTCTCTGAGCACAGAATCAGGAGTAAGCTCTGACTACTGCCAGATATGAACTTCCAAAAAAGAGTTAAATTAGAAGAGGGCCAGGAGAGAACTCCTTTGAGTGAAGGAGAGAAAACTGCATACAGGAGCCCCAAGTTCCAACCCAGATCCTCATGATTCCCTGAGAACTACCATATGCACTTACCCCCAAAAAATGTGTTAAATAACAATTCTTAGTAATGACAAAAGAAACACCATGAGCAAGTCTTCTTAAAATCACCACGTGGAGAGAACAAAGAGATAGTATAGGGGTTAAGACACAGAAAGCCAATTATGCACACAGTTTGATCCCCAACACTACATACATTCCCTGAGCAATGCCAAGAGGGACAGCTGAGCACAGCCTCCCCCACCCCAAATTTTAATTACCATATAGACACTAGAGAAGATTATGCCCAGTGATTTTGACTCAGCAAGGATCAATGAGGTCACTTGAAGAAGGTAAACCGGACAGAAAACAAATTTGAGCCTGAGTCTCAGTTTCCCGTCTTGCATACTCTCTCTGGAGAGATCTGCATTCCCTCGGAAGAAATGGACAGGTTTCCCAGGAAGTGAAGGAACCCACCCACCCCCCAAAGAAATCACTCAATTCCAACAACTTCAGAGGGTTTCTCCTCAAAACTGTGCCCCCACCAACATCTTCAGTGGGAGTGTCTCAATGATGCATTTGGAGAATGTCAATTCCTTTGGAATACCAACTGTATGCTCCTTGCATGTTTGGTTTCAAAGACCGTAGGCTTCCTCTCCCAAACCCTGAGTCTACCAACAGCTGAGCCCCAGTGAAACTTTTCAGACTAACTTAGCCTGGCTGATGAGCAGACCTGTCTCTTCACGACAGCCTGGTATACATCTTGCATTCACAAGTAGCTCTTCCCTCCCTACAAGGTTCAATAAGTCACTACTCGGCATGGCGCTGCTGTGTGGAAGACTGCAGATTTAAGCAGGTGTCATGTTCAAGAAGGAGGAGGAAGACAATCATCTATTGAAATGTACGGCCACTGAAATAGAAAAGTGGTGAGTCATGAAATGCCAACCCTGAGAGCCCTGACAGTGATATCATCATAAAGAAGAAAGACTAAGAGGGAACACTCTCAAGTTCATCTCCTTAAAGGAGTTGAAATATGAAATGGGCAGGGAGAGAGCAGCAAATTGCTCTGGCTGATGAACATGACAGGCTCCTATTTCCTACCAGCCCTCCCATTCCCACTTCAGGGGTAAAATTGGGGTTCTTGCTACCCTAAAGGAAATGACTTGGAGATGACTCACTCAGCAGACTGTTTTTCCCTACTTACTATGTGCTCAAAACTGATGTTCCAGTGAGCCAAGTCAGTCAGCATCTAACACAAAGTTCAGATCCTCTCAAGTCTGACTTCTTAACTCCTGCTAACAATCTCTTGACTGACTTTTGCTTAAACCAACATGTGAAAGAGCTATTGTGTGAAAATTATCCCTACTCAACTCAGACTCCCAAACTCATTCATCCCTTGGAAGAATCAATCACACAGTCCTGTTCATGGCCACACTTCCTCAGAGCTGAGGGCAGAGAGTATTCCCAAAAACCAGAGGACTGTGAGCTGGCACAAATTCTCCACACCTTGGTAGGAGGTACTCTACCTCCACGTTAGCGACCCTCTCCTCAAGGGGTCAAGACAGTGAGAGACAAATGCTCTTGCCAAAAATGACACTTGCAGAGCTAAGAAGTGGCCTTTCAGGAAGTCGGGCCCCAGGGTCACAACCCACTCCTAAGCTTTAGCCTCCTGGGGATTTTGATCAGGTAAATGAATGAATGAATTCAATAAATCCTTGACACTTTTTCATTCTCTATCCATATGTGTATTTTGCCACCTGCCCTTCAAGGTGTTGCAGGTGTGGCTGAGGTGCCCAGCTGCATCGACAGGTGGCAGACAGGAGACAGGCTTGTCTACACCCAGGGCTCTGCCTCGTAGGCTCTGGATGGTTGATGGTCTGACATAGAAAAAAGACTGGGCCTCCTGGGATGAATCCAGAGCCACGGCAGAGTCTGGAAAGCTACCTGTGGTGTAGTCAATATGCCAAAAACAGTACTAATGGACCTCATTCCCAATGAATGGAGATGTTACTAGTGCCCACTCGAGCAAATTGATGAACAATGGGAAGACAAGTGATACAAGTGACAAGTGATCTGTATATGTGGTGTATAATTAGATATTTTGACAAATCCAATTGTGTTAGATTCTAGATAAATTTCTGTTCGGGCTTGACATCATTCACTGGAAGATTTGGGGAGTAGTTTTGAGGGGGAAGGTTGGTAGGGGCAAAGGTGATACAGTTGAAATATATGGGAAAGGGGGTCTTAACTGAATGATAGCAGTCACTCCTTAGAGTTAGGGAGTCACATATCAGGCCCTCCTAAACGCCTTTATTTGCAATTCTTTTTTAAAAAAATTCCGTCCTCACCTGCAAATATCTCAGTTGCATTCTCTCTCACAAGAAAACTTCCTGTAAAATCATGCCCTACTTTTCACTAAAGAGAAAGGAGCAACAATATTGTTTTCTACTAGGAGATTTATCAGGAAATCCCAGAAGACAACATTCAACCCTGATATCAATCAAAACTGTAAACAATGAGAGGCATCAGACTGCAAGGCTAAAGCCTGCAGAGCCCCGTCAACCTTCCAGAGAGAAGAGAAGGGCCAGTGGGGACACACCAGCCAGAGAAGCCCACCTGAGGTAACCTGTCACTTCTTTCCAAGGGGCTTCCACTTTAAGACATTAAAACTTCTTAAACTTTCTCTTATTCATGGTTTCTGATGTGGTGTTCAGTCTTTTTCTCACCACTTTCCCCTCAGATGCAATGTCAGTGGTGAAAAGTGGGGAGCTGCGAATGTGCTTATTTTAAACAAGCTGAGGACAGCCTTCGTAGGTTGTCAAAGACTAGCAATTAGTCGCTAAGTGTTGTGCCTTCTTCTGTCATTTTCCTCAACTTGGTAACGAATAAGTTGGGTTGAATTAGGATTTTCCTTTTTTCATTTTAAATTGCAAGTAGCTGAAGCCTAAAATGTCACAAATACAAAAATAACGTCTCTTTACATTTAGCAGCTTAAAGGCATTTCACAGGAGAACTATGTGTTCTGTTTCCCTACGATTGTTTCACTTACATCATTCTTCCCCATCTAAGTGCTACTGGTAAAATCACAGATTTCTCTCTGGCCTCTGGTTTTTGCTTAATTTCTCGTCGAGGCTCTTTTCCCTCTCTCTCAACTCCCCTTTCTTCTCCAGATTTCTAACCCCACCATCTGTCTCACCAGCATGCCACTCCAGTATTATGCTTAGCCCAGGAAAGTCCACCATCTTGTAGCTGGGATCTGGTTTCCTTCCATTATGGCATCTTTCTTTCTGTGTCTCATCATTCGCCAGGCTAATTCCTGATATACCATCATTAGAACTGGGACTCAAATGACTGCCAACCTGAACTCAGCTCCAATGGCATCACATTATTTGACCAATGCCTTTGATTGATAATTGCTCCAGGACTGTAATGAGGTTGGAGTGGGGCCAATAAAATGGATTAGAGAAAGCTCAAAGGATTTGGAATGCACTAAACCGATGAGCACTCCAGTATTCTTTCACCAAATGCCTGGCCATGATTTCTCCCACTCACACTTCTTGCTGAGCTCTTCTAAGACAATCCAACAAGAAACCTGCCCCCAGAACAAGGAGGATAGTTCTGGCTGACACCTTAAGTACTTATTCTTAGCAGTTATGTGGTTGGAGCAAATGTTAAATCTATTTCCCAGTGTCTCCACTTCTTCATTCGAGGAAAAAGGAACCAATTCCACCCAATTTCTTACACAAATTATCAGGAGGACCAAACAATTCTTTTAGTAATCATAAATTTTATAGAAATCAAAGTGTTATATCTTAATTTGTAGATGGCAGACCTGAGCTTGGCTTCTGATCACATTCACATGTTTTTTTTCTCCAGTCTCTCCTTGGAGAAAAATTTGACTCGTGGATGGTTTTGCCTAGAAATTTTATTCATTCATTCATTTATTCATCATCTTCAACCAAAAGTAATTTCCTGCAATCTGCCAAAATCCTCTGCCAAGTTCAGGACACCGAAGTTGAATAGGAGAAGGACCCTGCTAGCAAAAGGGTGTCAATGGGAGAGACAAATGGCAGGTGAGTTTCAGGGAGCTTCAGAAAGCAGGTCAACCCTGTCAGGGTGATGAGGGGGGTGTGGGGAAAGGCCGCACTCCCTCAGTACTGCCAGTTGGACTGTGGAAGGCCCTCACCTGAAAAATTAGGAACTTCAAGTAGAAAAGCCCTTAAATGCCTGGAAAAAATGATGCCCTTGAATTCATAAAAGCATCTACCTTGTGTGTGATGTTACCGAAATCTTATTTTTTAAAATAATTATGAAAAAATAAGAGTTCTAAGCCTTGAGAATGCTACATGTTCTAATCCAACTGACATAGTACACAAAAATATTCTCTCTCTCCTCTGTTGTTTCTCATTCTCTTCTTTTCCCCCCTTCCTCTCTCTTTCCTTCTCCTCTCTCTCATGTACACACAACATACATACACGCAGGCACAGCCCTGTCATTGCTCTGGTGAGCTTCAGCACATGAATTGTAGCCAGTCAGTCTGCATGCACACACACACACAGGGTTATGCTGAGAGGCATCACGGAGGTTTTCTGGATGCAACTGGAGTCAATCCATGCTGTATTCTAGCCTGGCACAGAGCTGCTGAAGTTAAGAGGGCGACATGGCAGCTCAGGAGGCATCGGAACTATCTGGAGCTATTCAGAGACGTTTCACTATGCAGGGCTGTTGCTTTACACTTCCTATTTACCCTCGGAGCTTTCACTGTCAGATTAATTTCCCAGTACCCTGGAGAAGCCTGCCCTTACCTAACCCCATTAGGCCGTTTTCTTTGGGAGTTCAGTTCTCAGTATGTTTTAAAAAAAAAATGGAAATCTTACCTTGTACTTCTTAAGTCAGAAAAGTGAAGAAGAAATTCTGAATTCTAAGAACCCTTAGAACCCTTCCACAGCCTCTATTCAGGGAAAACAAAACCCCTGGATATAATGCAGTTAGAAGAAATTATCCATGATCCACATGTAAACAGGATATTTTACATGCACAATATGTGACAATAGGCATGACTTTACATAAATATTTACTTAATCACACTGTAGAAACAGACTCCAGTGTTACCTGCACTCTCTCCTCCTAGCTGTCCTCCACCTCCCTGCATGACCTTGAGCACAGCTGTTACACAGTTACCATGAGGTTCAAATGAACAATTGTGTCAATCACAAATTACACAATTAAGGTAAGGTTGTTGAACAAAAAACAAAGTTTCAAGATTTTAGCATGAAATTTTCTCTTCAAATGAGGTATACAATATATATGATCAATATGTAGGATACATGTGCTTACACATACATATATGTTTACGCTTATATGTATATAGTCTACAAATAGCTTGATACCACTTGTATCACTTGTCTTTCCATTGTTCATCAATTTGATCTAGCAGGCACCAGTGACATTTCCATATGTCCTGTGTGTGCTAGAGTAACCCAAGGACATCTGCTCGTTCCAGGAACATGAAGAGCCTCAAATTCAGCTTAATATACATAGAATATATATTATATATTGAGCTACAGTACAATAGCATTTTATTATAAATATGATATTATATCCTATATGTACATGTAAATATATATAAATATATATACATACATATGATATTCTCCAATAGATTGGGAATGTACCAGTGGACTCTTTGAATCCCAAATTTCACCCAATTTACCTTTCTTATTCTCATCCTGGATACCTCAGGGCTGCTCAAGGAACAATTTGGAACCTCAGACACACAGGTTAAAATCCTTGAACTGTACAAGGAGTTATTTATTTTATTATATTTTTTATTATATTGGGTCCAAACCCAGCTGTGCTCAGGACTTACTCCTGGCTCAGGATCACTCCTTGCACAGTTCAAGACCAGAGAGTGAACCCCTATTGACTGCATGCAAGGCAAGCACCTTTCCTACTTTCCTATCTCTCTAGCACTAATTGTGCAAGATACAGTCCTCACCAAACCCCAAGTTTTATTCTTTGCATCATGGCTTCCAGTAACCCACCATCTTGATGCTGTTGATACTAGAACAGACAAACCAGCGTGACAGAAACTCGCTTCCTCTGGGGTGAGCACACTTACCTCCCTCTCTCTTACCTTACAGCACAATAGCCTGGAGAAGAAACAACCAAGCGATGTGCCCCACTTCTCAAATAAATCCCAGGAACGAGGAAACTGAACAAAAGCAGTGAGATATGGAGTAATCCCACAGAGCACATCTCAAGGTCATGGGCCCACCTGCCTGCTGCCTGCCAGGCGCCAGAAGAAATGCAGAGCATCCTCCTCAAAGGCAGACTCCACCCCTCGAAGACATTCAGCTCAGTGTATGTGCAATCCCGGCTGGGGCAGCAAAGAGCGAGTGGTGGATCGTTAGCCCAGGGCCTCACTCCAACTTTCCTGGATGGGGAGGACTCATCTAACCCTACAAATGGGGACGTCAGGTCACTGGAGGTTCATTAATCTCCAAGAAGTCACCACAGCTTTCATTGCCCTTGATCAATAAATTGACTTTTAAAGGTGCCTGTGGCACACACTGTTTCGGGTTCCTTTCAGTCTCCCCACAGGACCAATGAGCAAAGAGCAACTTTGCGCCTTCCCTAGGGGCTACTGAATGTCTACCATGTGTCCTGAGATGCACCAGCAACAGCACAATAAATGAAACCAATATGAGCCCCACATGGCCCCAGATCCAACAACATCCACCTCCTTTGTACAGTGGAGCTTCCCAGCACCTGACACAACTGAGCATCCTTCTGGGGTCACTTGACTCCCATGGCTTGATCAACAAAACTCTCATTTTTCTACCCTCTTTTAGGCCTCGCTTCTGCCTGTAGGCAGCAAACCTTTGCACCCTTGTTCTCCTCCGCTTGATTTAACTCTGTCCTTGTAACCTAAGCGCTCTCTTCCGCCCACTCCAGACCAAGCATCTTAACATGAAGTCTCCAGACAGGTTCAGTGAAGTTAAAAATTAAAAGCATCTATGTTTATTCTCTCTTGCCTCTTACTGAAACATAGCAGTATTTTCAATTATGAATGTAGGCAACAAACCATAGCTGTATGAGCGGGCCTTGTAGCATTGTCTGCAATAACAGTTACCTGCACTCTGCGCACGTGTTCCAAGTTTCGGGAGAAAGCTCAACACGCTGTACGCATTTGCAAGCAGGAGCTCCACTTTCAAGCCCTGGCATGACATGGCCCTTTTGAGCACACAGGAAGCAACCCCTGAGCACTGAGCCAGGAGTATCCCCTGGATACTGCATGCAAGTTGTAGCCAGTTGTAGCCCTAAAACCAAACCACACACACACACACACACACACACACACACACACACACACACACACATACACACACCATAGATTGTTGCAGAGGCCTCAAATCTATATTCATCAGTACTTTAAATTTATAGGAAGTGTGGCAAAAATAAATGAGCAATATAGAAAAAAATGATTTTGTACACGAAATACATTCCTGAGAGGAAGAATAAAGATGATACCACAGCCACTGTTAATCTGATGCATTCTTCAAAATTTCCCATGTTCAGATGGAGTCAGGGTTCGGCCATTCCCCTCTCCATTTTGTCGAGCCTGGTGGCCCCGCCCAGGAGCTGCCGGGGCCATCGGCCATAACATGAAGCGGCTGGGGAGGCTGGAGCTCGGCTCCCTCGCCCAGCTGAAGAGGGGACCCCCAGGAGGGCAGAAGGGTTTTGGGAGTGGGCCCGTCACCTCTGGGGGTCCCGGAAGCAGCCGGATGAGACTCGCCCATCACACTAGCCACCATTTTCGCTGTCTGGATGCTGGGAAACTGCCTCACGACCAGATCAACAGAGCAAAACCGGTTTGAGCCCAGTACGCATGGCCGCTTGCAGCCGCGCGGTCCATTAAAATAGTGGAAACAGTAATGTCTTTTAATGCATTGAATTCCACGAAGAGCAGGAAAGTTTGGCGGGAGGGAGAGATAAAGAGGAGAGAAATGACATACAGAACCTGCCAAGTAGTTGAGGTGTGGGAGGGGGGAGGGAGGTGGGGACATTGGTGATGGGAGATGGGTTTGGGTGGAGGGATGGGTGTTGGAACACTGTAGAACCAAAAACTCTACATGAGCATCTTTCAATTGTATGTCTAAAATCGTGTAACAATATTTGGGGGGGGGATAATAAAATAAAATAAAATCGGAAAAAAACAAAAAAAAAATAATAAAGCAAATGCATCAAATAAGAAAAAAAATTCCCATGTATATATAATGATAACGAGACAAAACATAAATTGTCAGTCACCGAAAAAAACAAGTTTCTAGGAATTGTTAAAACTGCCACTGGGGTGCTAACTATTGTGGAGGGTACTAATACCAACCTGGAACTGAGCATTAAATACAGGCAAAAAGATACACATGACAACCCTTTAATGTATGTTCTGTAATCCATAGTCTGGAGGGAAAGGAAAAGAGAAAGAGAGAGAGAAAGGGAAAGAAATAAAGAACCTGCCATGGAGGTGGGCTGGGGGAGGGGGAGGGAACCGGGGATGTTGGTGGTGGGAGATGGGCACTGGTGGAGGGATGGGTGCTGGAACACTGTATGACCAAAACCCAAATACGAAGTTTTTAATTGTATATCTTTGTAATTGTATATCTCATAGTGGTATAATAATAAAACACTTAAAAAACTGCCACTGGGTACTATTATTTAATGGGCTAAGAAAGACACATATATAATTACATACCACACAAATTTATTTTTAATGCATTGATAACATTTTAACACAACTTCTACTCATTGTCATACATAGTATTTACACACGGAAGTACATAGAACTGGCATTCCCAAGCTACCAAAGAATCCAAGGGGGATAAAAAATAATGAAGGGCCACCTACCAACCTCAATGACGACATTCATGAATGATTATGCACGTGGTTATCACCTGTTCACACATTTGCATCTTTAGCTCAAACCCATCCTTGGAACTCCCAAACCTGAATATCCAGCTACTTGCTCATGAGGAATCTCTAATGCTCTTACTTACCTTAAACTCTACACATTCAAGTTCAGGGCAGCCCATTTCGAAGTCCTCCATTGAGTAGAGGATGCCCCGCATGATCCAGCCCTGCCTGTCTCCCAGCATCGCTCTGTACTGATGTCCTCCCACGACCAAACTCTCCACATCTCAATCTCCTCCTCAGATCATCTCAACTCCACATTCTCCCTCTCCCCAGGGATCTGCTCATTCTACACTCTCTACCCTCTGTTATCAGCTAGTTCACATTGACTTTCCATAACTCAGTTCTCACCAAAGCCTTTCCTGTCCTCCTAACTTTATCACTTGTCTGACCAGAGAACTCAAGGCATCATATAAGAAGCTGAATAAACTCTGCTTCGACTTGTCTTGGAAAAGATTTCTATGGACTCCATTCTTTTCCCTTCCCTTTGTTGTTGTTATAGATTCTGTATGGGTTCATGCTTGGTTATGGTGCCCACAGACGCTTGGTTTTGGGACACTAAGATCAGAGAACTTTGCTGTGGCACCAGGGACCACCATAGCAATGACAGTGAGATCAAACTTAGCATGAGATCAAATTGGGCATGGAACTCACCTACAAGACAGGTATCTACTATTGAGTCACATCCCTCAAAACATGTTGGTAATGTCCCCACCTGAATCTGAAATCCCCAAAGGAAATAACTGGATCTATTTTATTCACTATATTCTCAGCACCTTTGTATAATGCCTGGCACATCACTGGCATTCAATAAACATTTGTTAAATAGAAAACTAATTAATTAAAGCCTGTGGGATGTATATAGTCAAGTAGTAAGCATATTACACAAACATTTAGAATAATTATGATTTAATTTCATCTGTCAAGTGCGACTAAGGAGTAAAAGTAATGTGAAAAACAGAGAGCAAGGAGAAAAAAAATGAGTACTGAGACCTTATAACCAGAGCCTGATGTAGCCCATTCAGAGTGATCAACGTTTTTTCCCAAAGACGCAGCATGTGCACGAAACCTGAAAGATGAGGATAACTGTCCCGCTGAGCAAGGTGACAGCATTGATCTCACAGGGCTTAAGGGGATTGAGTGCTGAGGACAGAGGGCAGGTAGCTCAAGACTAGAGCTGCAAGCAGGGGTCAAGTCACAAATAAATAAATAAATAAATAAATAAATAAATAAATAAATAAATAAATAAATAAATAGAGGTCAAAGTTTAGAATTATAACCTATCACAAAAAGATGACTAATATTTCCCCACTCCTCCCTGGGTCTAACCCATTTCCCTATCTTTTGAATCTGATCCGGCCTCATCTCTTGGCTGAGCTGAAAGAAATCAGAAGAAATGTTGGTTCTCTTCTGGGTTGAGCCTGCTAAATGCCTCTGCTTTCCCTGAAAACCCTTTCCAACTCCTGGGTCAGGAGACACAGGTGGAGCACAGCTCAGTCATCCAGCTGACCTCCTAGAATCATGGGGGAGAGCAAGTCCAGCTGCACCCTGAAGAGCCTAGGCCAAGTCACCAACTGCAGGCCAAAGTTGCCCATGGGCATAGGAGCCTGAGCTTGGACTGTTGTGTTAGGCAGTAAAGCTGCCCATTATGTGGCTTTATCTGGAGATCCATGGGAAGCCATTGGAAAGATTGAAACTGCTAAGTGATGGGGTGATGTGCTGTTGTACCAAGACTATGACTGCTATGTGAACAACGTGTGTAAGGGGAGACTAGACCAGATACAGGTTAGTCAGGGGGCAGGGGGCTATGACCAGGGGAGATGGTGGTCTGACCTAGGAGGTGGCAGTGGATGTGCTGAAAAGAGGGAAGTCATGGAAGTAAAGGCAACAGGACTTGGGGACTCTTTCAGTGCTGTGAAGAGAAGGCATCCATCATGACGGATGTCTACTAAAGCAACATGGGACCCAGTGCTGCCAGTTACCGAGATGGAGAGACTCAGGGGCTATAAGGACTAGCTGAAGACGTTCAAGATCCAAAGGGTGGCTGGAGTCTGCTCAGACCCAGACTCTCCAGGGAATCTTGAAAAGGGTCTTTGGCTTCTCCCACCTCTGCAGCTACGCCCTCATTAGCCCAAGGAACGACCTTAGAAACACATCAGCCACTAAAGACAACAAACAAAGTAGATGACCCCAACAGACCTTGATGATGCAGTTGAGGGGAAAATGGAATTCCAGGTGAATGGACCTCCAGAGGACGAATGAGGGAATCTGGGCTTGCCTTTCAGAAGCAACCTCTCACTCTGCTGGGGCATCTTCCCAGTGGGCAGCCTGTTACCATGACCCAGCTCTGATCGCCTGTGGGCCTGTGCACTGTATCCAAGACCTTCCAGGGTTGGGAGTGTCTCTACCCACCTCTTAGGACATGCTTTTCCTCACTCTACCCTTCCAGGAAAGGGGCGATGTTAAGAGCATGGGCATCACCTTAAAGATGGCTGAGAACAAACCTTTAGCCAACAGTTATGGTTTCCCCCCTTAGGCTAGACAAGATCATTCCCAACTTCCTCTCTGTGATGGGGGGCACAAAACAGGACAAACTTCCAAGTGCTGGGAATTAACTGCAATAGTGCCTGTGTCTAGGGTACAAACATTTTCACTCTATTATTAGGTATGGCCATTATTTTTTATCATTTTTTACTTAGGCACCATGATTCTATATGATCATAGTAATGTTTCAGGCATATATTGTTGCTATGCCATACGTACCACCAGAGTACCAGTGTCCCTCCACGACTGTCTCTACAATACCCCCTTCCCCCTAGCCCTCCCTGTCCTCCTCCTCATCTTCCTTCCTTCTCCCACCCCCAAACTCAGAATTATAGTCTCACTCTCATTACAATTGGTCATTGTTTATTCCCAGCCTGTGTTTATACTCTGCACACCACCGCAGTTATTCAGTCTTTTCCTTCTCCCTTGAACTCATTTTGCTCAGCACCAGTTCCACCCACGTTATTGCTATCATCTTTATCAGTGCTGTGGTTTCAAGTTCAACAAACTGGTCAACTACTTAGTAACTATGAATCTGGGATCAGTCCCTTAATCTCCCTGTGCCCCTGCTCCTGAACTATAAAATGAAACAAGAATAGCTCTGACCTCTCCTGGGTATTGTGAGGACTAAAGGCAACGAGGCAGTGAAAATGCTAAGCCCAGTCCCCAGCACTCAGTAAATGTGCGATACAATTTAGCCAGCAGCAGGGTAGGGGTGAGACAAGTCTCCAAAGGCTCCGTGCCCTGTGACTTCTATGCTCGGAGTACCTTATCCACCTGCTAAACACCCGCTCCTTTTGTAAAGCCTGCCCCTGTCGCATTCCCATTACGTCTTCCCCAACACCCACCCAGACCCACCCACACTGCCCTGAGCACAACTGCACCCAAGGCTGTGCCACTGGCATCGCCTGTGTCACGTCACCTGGAGAGTACCTGCTCAGATGTCTGGTCCCATAAGTGGCCTTGGACACCGCCCCACATCTATAGCGCAGAACACGGCCTGGAACTCAGCAGGACTCCACTGAGTGCTAATGACACTGAGTGAACCTGCCAAGAGACTGTGGGTCTCCTAAGACGGGGTTCAGCAGCAGAACCCACAGCACCCCAAAAAGCCACGGGGAGACCCTGAGACTCAGGGCACAATCCCTGGTGGCCTGTCCTCCTCCCACCACCCCTGCTCCCTGCATTCCCTCACTCCCTGCACTTCACCCAGGGTGCTCTCCCGAAGTGAGAGAAGCCCGAGGGGGGCCGTGGCTTTGCTCTGCTTCCCGGCTAAGTGGCACACGTTCGTAGTTCCCGAGGCTTGAGCACGGTCTTAATGAGCTGGCAAGAAATGGGCACTCAGCCCTGTTCGCTGCTCCTGCTTGAGTCCAAAAAATGCTAAGTGCTAAACTTTCTGCTCTGAAAGGCAGAAAGGTCAGTCTCGCTGGACCTGCCAGGGGAGATAACACGCAGAGGGCATGAGTTTCTGCCACCCGCACTCCAGGTAATTGTCCAGGTCTCACCAAGCAGGTCCTGGGCCTGTGCTAATGGCCTCCCCAGTCTGGCAACATCCTGATGCACTCTGCCCGGCGCTGTCCACACGGGCTCTAGTGCATTGCTCTGCCATTCCTCGTGCCGTGGCCGATAGCAGGAGGGAAGCCTGCAGCTGAGCCTCACATCAGCAGCAGCTGCCAATGCTGGAAACACTCGTCAGAACTGGGCTGGCACTAAAGGAAGGAGAGCCTGGGGCACAGCAAGAAGTCCTCCATTTGCCTTTAAAGTCTTGCACAAAATCAGAACTGTTTGCTCACTCATTTATTCTTTAGAAAGGCACTGCTTCGTACCCAGGATAGGCCAAGGTCCACGGCAGAGACTAAACTCACGGTGATAAGCAGAGAGACACGGTCATTATACTCTTTCTTACTTGGGGGAGGAAGGACAGCATTTGCTGGTCCCCAGCAGGCAAAGACAGAATGATAAGGTTACACTCTGGCCAGAACTGAGTCAAGGAGCTGCACTAAGAAAACTTAACTATTAACTGAATTAATAGTTAAGAGATTAATACACAGATAAGAGAAGGGATCAGTTTGCCAATGGAAATGGTAATGCTAAACTAGAACTGAGTGTTGAAAGTAGGTAAAGGGACATGCATGATAAGCCCTCGGTGTATGTATTGCAACCACAATGTGCAAAAGCAGAGAAAGAGAGAGAGAGAGAGAGAGAGAGAAAGAGAGAGAGTCTGCTGTAGAGGCAGGCGGGGGTTGGGGGAACTGGGGACATTGGTGGTGGGAAATGGGAAATGTGCACTGGTAGAGGGATGGTTGCTGGAACACTGTATATCTGAAACCCAATCATGAACGGCTTTGTAATTGTCTGTCTCATGGTGTTAAAATTAAAACAAAAAAGAAAAAAATTTCTTAGTGTGGCCAAGTAGCAAGCATACAAATAATATTCATTTACAAAATGTTCTCTTAAAAAGAAGCAACATGTATAAGGATTAAAGTCTCAGTAGTAAGAACATCTTTTTGTAGGGATGGAAACAGAGGAGATTTAAATCAATTAGCTAATATTCATTAGGTATTTATAATATTACCAAAAAGGGGATCATTGCACGAACATCATGGAATCAGAACCAACGCATATAGCAATAAAATGTGTAAAGTGCTGAAACATAACAAAGGGGATGGATTTCACAGATGTCATGAACAAAAAAAATACAGACACAAAAGAGAAGATACTGTATGATTCTATTTAGCGGAAATCAAAGAGCAAGCAAAACTGGTTCCCGGGACGGAAGCTCAAATAGCAAAGGACTGGAATAGCGCCACATCCTAACACAGACGGCATTACACGGGTGTATATTATGAGCTGGACGCCTGACATTGGAACGCCTCACACACTGTTCAAGTAGGTTATACCTCAATTTTATAAAAGAAAAAAAAGATAAGCTAAATCAGACTCAGATTCAGGTCTTAAATCTGATCATTCCTTTCGGTCCTCCCCTTGAAACTCAGACTTCAAAGCCGGTCTTCAACTCGGCAGTTCCACTTCTTACATCTTTCCCCAGAGGGATGCAGGAACACAAGAACATCTCACTGTGCCCCCAAACCCAGCGTGCCTTTCTGCCCTGTCTCTCTCTATCCTGTTCCCCCTCTGCAATTCCACCTAGAAAATTGCATCATTCAGCCACTCCGCTAACACCTATTGAGTTATGAACGAATGACTGTCTTTCACGTAGCGCTGCTCCCAAACTTGTTTTTAGACTCAGCTCATTCATCCTTGCCTCAGAGTAGTGTCTCCCCACTCTCTGATTCCCAACACTTTGCAGAATCATCCAGGAGACCTCTTTCTGCTCTGCTGTGTGTGTTTCTATGGAGAGCCTCCTTTCCAGACTGTGGACATCACTGAGTCTTCCTCCTGTTTCTCCAGCACCTGGCACTGAAGGAGTGTTCACTCTGGGTATGGGTAAGCAATGGCTGCACATTGTGGAGAAATGAACACGGGCCAGATGACAATACCACAAGGCTGACAAATTCCATATGAGATGCCACAAAAGGCCTCCTAGACACAGGTCATAGAAACAAAAATGTACTTTCTACATTCCAGATACTGTACAAGCTCAGAATTCCAAATAGCTCTGGCACCCTTTTGTCCCCAGACTAGACCCAGCAGAGCATACCACCAATGCATGAAAACAGAGCAAACAAAACCACCATGATCCAATATTGCTTGTGAACAGCATGGCAAGAACCCAAATATTAGTGAACAGGCTATAAGAACAAATTTAAAGGTTGCAACGACCTTACCAAGTAGAGATTATTCTAGGAATGCAGAACATTTTTATCAATACTAAAAAATTCACTATTTAATGATTAAAAATATAGGAATTTAATAAAATTACACACATCCTTGAGAGTGATTTTTTTCTTAATATAAAAATGAGCCATATTACAGAACAGCTCACAGATCTTTAGGAACTTACTCCCAGGCTTCCTCCTTTTCTTCCACATTCATTGAACACTGAATACTGTCTAGGTTCTAGGGTAGCTAGAATAAAAACTACATCCTCCACCTACGTATGATGAGCTATTGATGTCCAGAGAGTGGGTTTCAGGAGAAATGGTAGGAACAACTTCCTGGGCCTATCCTTATAGAGAGAATTTCCTTTTTTATCTCTTTGCCTCTGATAATAGCAGGAAGTAGTCATGGCTTACTGTGCTGGAGTACAGAACCTTGGATCACCAATGAGAAACAAAGAGCTTCGAGGACAATGGAACAATTTACTCTAATTTAAACAGAATTTGATTTGCACTGCTTGGAGAGCCTTAAGTAGCAAAGTTCAAAATGAGACATTGTCCAAGTGGGCTTTGTCAGAGAGAAGAGGGCATGCAAATGTGACAATTCATCACATCGATGATGTCCGTTTTCACACTTTTTGCATTTCTAAAATTGATTTGCATCTTATAATTGAGTGTTTATAGCCATGGGTCATCTTTTTATATTTTCACAGTATTAGAATATGGTATCACTTGGGACCAGAAAGGTGCAAAGAATTAGAGCTCTTGCAGGAGGTTCAGGCTCATTCCGTGGTGCCACATAGTCCTCAGAGCACTGCTGGGAGAAGCATCCAAACACTACCTCATGTGGCCTTTAAAAAAAAATGTAGGGCCAGAGTGATAGACCAATAGGGAGGGTGTTTGCCTAGCATGCGGCCAACCCAGGTTTGATTCCCGGCATCCCATATGGTCCCTCAAGCACTGCCAGGAGTAATTCCTGAGAGCAGAGCCAGGAGCAACTCCTGAGTGTTGCTGGGTATGACCACCCCTCCCCCAAAAAAAAAGAGCATTTCTCACTTGGACTAAGGAGCCATCTCAAAGTGTGTAAGTTCCATGTCTGAGACCTCATCTTCAACCCCTGATTTGACATGGTTAGTGTGAGAGCACAAGTATGAGTCCTTGAGTCACTCTTAGCACCAAAAGAAAGAAGAAAGACCAGCAGATCCCGGGAAGCCTATCTTGAGCTGATAGACAAACTATACATGCAGGGTCATCCCTACCTTTGACCCAGATATGAGCCCCAAATGTGGCTTGCCTCTCCCAGGGAGAGAGGATGAGTATATACTCTCTAAAGCCAAGCTACAAACAATGCCAGGGCTAGAGCCTAATGGGCAATGGCATGTGTGAGATGCTTAGATCCCCAACATGTGAAAAGTAAATATTTCCTCTATATAAATAAACATTCAGGGCTGGAGTGATAGCCCAGCGGAGAGGGCGTTTGCCTTGCATGCGGCCTGCCCGTGCAGGCCGGGTTCGATCCCTGGCATCCCATATGGTCCCCGAGCACCACCAGGAGTAATTCCTGAGTGCAGAGCCAGGAATAACCCCTGAGCATAGACGGGTGTGACCCAAAAAGCAAAAATAAAAAATAAAAAATAAACATTATTTTTATATAGGAGATGTTGCTGTGACAATGGATGTTTCCCTAATGTGATCAAGTGTATCGAGCTTTATCAATCAGTCGTCTGTTTATTGGGGGAGCACGCCCAGCAGTGCTCAGGGCTTACTCTTGGCTCTGAACTGAGGGATCACTGGTGTGCTCAGGGAACCTTATGAGGTACTGAGGACAGAAACTCCGGTCAGCGATATGCACTTCTACCTGCTGTACTATCACTCCGACCCCCCAACATTTTTTTTAAATTCCCCTAATCGCAGGTCTATCTCTTCCCCAGCCTACCTTGCCCATGGACTAAATCCCTAGAGCGCCCCTTCCCACAGCAGTGCGCACTGGCAGCTGCGAACTCCACACTCAGCACCAGTGTTGACAGCACCGCCTCGGGCCCAGCCACATCCTGAGCACAAGACGGGCAGGGTCCGAGCAGTGCCCTCTGCTCATTCTGGCCTTCTGTGCTTTTCTCAACTTTTGCACAACTGCTGCTCTTTCGCGGGGACTGTCGCCTCCCCAGGCACTGCTGTGTCCCTTTATTGAAAGTCGAAGACTGCAACCGCAGGCGAATAACTGGAACAGGAGTTAATGAGCTGATGACACCGAGATCCTTCACCAGAGGCTAGGATGGAAGAGTCCCAAGATTTAAATCGCCTCTGCAAAACATCCGGAGCCCGGAACCAGAGAGCGAGGCTGCCGGGTTCCCATGCACCACGAGCAGCTGTCAGCAGCAGCCTGGCTGAGCTCAGCCTGTCTTCGCCAAATCTTGACCCTTTCTTTTTGTTTGTCCTCCAGAGACACACTTCGGGCTGAAGTCAAGCTGCTCTGACTGACTCCCTCACTCCACACAGGGGCTGCAGGCCCTCATCAAAGGCTGCTGGAAAAAAATGGCCCGACCTCTTACCAACCTAAAAGTGAGGCTTCTGTTCAAATGTACTGAATGTGGAGCAAGACAAAAAAAACAAACCAAAACACGTGGGGGAACGGCCCACACTGGGCAGTGCTCGGGAGTCACCTGGCAGTGCTCCCACCTGGGGCTGGAGGGACACAAGGCAGGTGTGAGCCCTCCATCTCCCCTGTACTGGCTCTCCAGCGCCTGGAAGAAAATAATACATAATTTTAAGGGATCAGAAGCAGTAGGCTTAGGGGCATGGTTGTTTGTGCTTTGTTTGGTTTTCACAAGACAAAATGGTTTCCCCACCGCACACTCAGTCACCTACGTTTAAAATGGAACATCCGGGTCCCTCTCTTGCTCTGTCCTGCCCTGGCCACTCAGCACCTTCCCTTTCGCCATCAGGACTCTTGGGTCACAGGTAAATTCACAGCAAAGAAGGCACCCAGCGTGACTCTATCCCTGAAAAAAGATAAGAAAGAGCTTTTCTTGTCATCTCTCTTTCAGAGCTGAGGAGAGCTTGAACGATAACAAAATGGCCTTTTTATTCCAAGCACCCCCCCTGCAAAAAAAAAAAATTAATTCCACCAGCCACTGCCAGGATTGTAACTAGATGGTTTTTCAATGGTTTAAGAAACATGTGACCTGGGAATCACCTCAATTTTGTCATCGGTGAAGCAAGACTCTTTCATCTGACCCCGACATCAAAGGGGTGTTATAAGAAACATTTGTACAGTATCTTTAAAGTGCTCCTGGTGTCTCTGAGAAAGAAACGAGAATGAGGTGAGCCGATTAAAGAAAGTGCCAGCATGGCAGACAATGAAGGAAGTTCTTAGACCACATGCTGAACTTGAATTGAACACAGCTCGGGGCAGATCCTGGTCGACTGGGTATATTCAGGGTCCTAGCGAGCAAGCTCTATGACGGAGCATGCGCGAAGCAGAGCCACAATTCATTGCTGAAGTTGGCACTAATTCCTGACTATAGTCCTGGCTATATACTAATTCCTGACTATATTCCTGACTATAGTCCTGACTCTACCTGCACGGCAGAGCCTGGCAAGCTACCCGTGTCGTATTTGATATGCCAGATACCAGTAACAATTATAGACCTCATTCCCATGACCTGATGGAATGGATTGAGGCTCTTTATGTTCCTGGAGCAAGCAGGTGCCCTTGGGCTCTACTTGCATGAGACAGGACATATGGAGATGTTACTGGTGCCCGCTCGAGCAAATCGATGATGAACAGGAAGACAGTGCTACACTGAGACAGACCAGACAAAGACGGCGGACAGGGGAGAGAAGAGAGCAGGACCTCCTGCCTTCCCAGTCAGCACTTCTCTGCCCCACAGTGCTGCCCCCTTCACTGCATCACCCCCAGCTCGTCCACCACCCCACCAGCACACATCCACCCTCGCCCACCAGTGCCCCCATGCACACCACACTAACACACCACACGAACCACACACCTGCTCTCTGTCACCGCAGTGCAGCACAGCCAACACATTGGGCCCAGGAACACGAGACCACAGGTTTATACCAGTTAATAGATTCGAGTCACCTTTTAAATTTGTCACCAGAAACCTTTTCAAAGCTGCTAAGGGCGATAGCAGGAATATTAATCACGAGCTGTTCTGGGAGCTTCCTAGGACCCTGTTCCTGGGTCTGAGTAAAAGAGCAGCCTCGTGCAGAAGCGCAGCACAGAGACCTGGGCAGTGGTGGCCGGAGAAAGGGCTGCAGGCTGGACACATGCTTTGCATCAAGGCTGACCCCGGCACACGATCCATGGACATCGCCAGGAGTGACTGAAAACCCTGAGTCAGCAGTAACCCCCCACCCCGCCCCGAGCCCCCGTAAAACAAAAACAACCCTCTAGGAAGCTTCTGCAGAGGGGGCCTGTACACTGACCCTCCAGTCACTGTGGCTCAGATCTGGAGCTCCTTTTTTTCCTTTGGCTTTTTGGCCCACACCCAGCAATGGCCACGGTTAATTATTCCTGGTTCTGCACTCAGAAATCATTCCTGGCTGTGCTCAGGGGGCATATGGGATGCCAAGGCCCTACCCACTGTACTATCACTTCAGCCCAGACCTGGTACTCCTTAGCTCAGGCCCTCTGGCTACACGGCCCATCCCCTAGTCCCCCGTATCTCACGGTCACCTCACAAAACAAATATAAACACACTAAATTCTCCCAGTTGCATGGGGTCAGGAGGTAGCAGCAAGGTCATAAATAAAGCAGGGTGCCCCGTGCGCCCCCCCTACTCTGCCTACTTATATTTGCAAGCCCCTCACCCCAACCCCAAGGACTTTTGTAGCAAACGACGATGCAGACCCAGGACAAGGCCTGTGTCCACTTTGGTTCTTTACTCTCACCACCACCAGCACCTGAGACAGGCTCTTGTCCGGCTGGAAGCAGAAGGTAAACTGCTCACCCCACCGCCACGCATCAGCCACGTCAGGAGTCCTATTGGAACAGCCATGGCTTTGCGGGCTCTGCCTGGCTTAGCAATATCTGGGATGGCGTCGCAGAGGGAATCTCGGCAGGTAAAGGCAATCAAGGGAGGGGCTCCTAATTAAAGGTGCGGGGCTGAGGGCCAACAAACCTTAAACCCACGGAAGCTCATAATTTATCAACAAATGGCCATCTTGGAGGCGGCTGCTCTCTGAGCGAGCACCCCTACTGCGAGGGCCTTAGTCTTTTGGCCTGACCTACTTCAGGGAGCAAGGCTTTGCCGAGCCCTTCTGGGGCTGACTCAGATGCTCTGCGACCTTCCCTCTGTGCCCTTAAATATGTACCGTGACCTGTGTCCTGATGTTTGCTGATGTGGCCCAGGGAGAGGAGCCTGTGATTGTTCCCATTAAACTGTTCCCATTAAAATCAGCCCCCGGGAGAGTGGGAGCAGAAGCCAGGGAAAGGCCTGACTTGGTCCTCAGGTTTTCATTAGATCAGGGGTTTTTTCCACCCTAGAAAGTTCACATCAGCCTCCCTCCCTCACCACCTCCTGCCTCCGCCCCCTCCCACATACCCCACCAGTCCATCCCCAAGTGAGGGAAAAGGGCAGGGGGGGAAACCCCTTCCAGCAGCCTCTGTATTGATAAAGCAGCAGCTGAAAGAGGGTCTGTTGTTAACCAAAATAGCAAGTCAAGAATCCTCTCTGCATTACAAGGCTGATATGGGGAGAGGAGGGAGGTGTGAGGGGCGTGGAGGGGACACCTCAAAAATGTCTTGGGAACTTAACTAAAAAGAGGCATTATTTTATTCTTGGTAGAATCACTTTTTCTGTATCACGTCTTCCAGAATTCAGAAGACAAGAATGCTTCAATTCTTGGCTGGGTAGCAGCTACAGAGCTCCATGACAGGGCTGCAATTATACTGCTAGCAGTAAAGAGGAAAACCTGAACCAATTTTAGAACAAGAATTTAGGAGAGAATAAGAAAAACCCTCGCGGGTCCCTTTTAAGCTATTAGTTGGAAAATACTGCCCTCTTGTGGTCGGTTTGGAACTTGCCGCTCTTACTTAGAAAGTTTTCCACCATTTTTGTGTGTGAAAGTTTTTGTGAAAATTGTATTGACAATCAGGGTAAGAATTACCAGTGAAATAAATTATATATATTTATTATAAATTATTAGACAATCTTGGGTATATTATCATACGTGCTTCTTTGATGCTAGTAATGACTCTAGCAGCAAGTCTAATTTCTAGAAACAGATGAACTTAAATATCATTCCGAGAAATTACTGTAAACTGTATGATAAGCATATAAATGGGAACTGTGCAAGCGACAAGGTCACAGGTTCTGAAAGAGAGCAGCTACCCCCTTTCCCAACCAGAGCAGGCCTACTCATGGAAAGTTACCAATTTAGGGCCTGAGTGACCTTTTCATCTTGAGGTAACCTTTTCATCCTGTTATCTACCAAAGGCCCAGAACAAATTCCTGTTAGAGGTTATGAGACCCCCGCCCAGAACCTGCTATCTGGCCTGAATTGCCTGAATTGCATTCCTGCACGTACGCATAGCCGTTGCTGACCTATAATCCCACACTGTGTCTAGCCGCACCAAATATAGAAAGAAGTATCGAGTGTGACCCAATTGGTAGGTGATGGTTACTCTTTACAAAGTGATTGGCGAGGGCCGGAATGATAGTCCAGCGGGTAGGGCGTTTGCCTTGCACTGGCCGACCTGTGCCGGCCTGGATTCCATCCTGGCATCCCATATGGTTCCCGAGCACAGCCAGGAGTAATTCCTGAGTGCAGAGCCAGGAGAAACCCCTGAGGAGTAATTCCTGAGTGCAGAGCCAGGAGAAACCCCTGAGCATCGCCAGGTGTGACCCAAAAAAAGAAAAAAAAAGATTGGCTGCCTGCGCGGAGACCTTGATGTAATATTTTAAATCTCTTGGATGGTTATGCACGGGCTTTTCTGTAGCGGCAGGAATTATCTCTTAAAAGATCCTCCCCTGGAAGAGCTCGGGGCTCTTAGCCGCTGACTGCTTGTGGTCATGCTATGAGCCCGGTATACTCGAATAATATTAATAAAAACCCTTGCTTTTGCATAGGACCCAGTCTCTCAGAGTTTTCCTTGATAGGTGTGGTGTTCTGAGGCTCCCAGTCAGTCACCCATCGGGTGGCCAACTCTTTCAATTCTAGTAATATGACGAAAGCCATGATTTGACCTTTTATTGCTATTTGTAATAGTAATCAATTTAGGAAATCCTAAATTTGTTTTTTAAAAAATGAACTGTTTAAACTGTAAGAACAATGAGTTGATCCCATAAGGGTAGCAGGCAAGGATGCAGGGTGGCAAAAAGAGTTAATTGTATGAAATATAAAACTGGGCTTCCAGTGGGAAACTTAATAAACATATATCTGAATCAAGTGATATAATACAACATCACTTTGTATTACTTGATGTTGTAATACAACATCGCTTTGTATTTAAGAGGGGATCTCTCAGACTCTTCCCGGAAACTACTTCTACCCTACTGTCCCTATAAGGGGGTCCTTGTAGGTTTCCTGCTCTTTGGTCCGGTTTGGTAGAGAGACGTCTGTCCCTACAATGCCTCAGGAGTGGGCAGCTTTGAGCTCCAAGAACTGACCGGTTCACAGAGGGTCCCCAAGCCATGGAAGGTGACTCCCACACGTGTGCCACCAAGAGCCCACTGGCTAAAGTCTAGACAGTTTCCCGCAAGCTTCTAACCCCCCCCACGAATCCCTCTGCTCCCCTGAAGGTGCTTCTCCCTGGGGGGCTACTCAGCTGCGACCACAGCACCACCACGGCCGCCAGGCTGCTCACACACTGCCCTTTGGGTCTTAGTGGTGCGCCACACGTGGCGTCTGTGGAAGTTCACTGCCAAGCCCACAGCAGAAGCTCCTGCCTCAACACAGAGAGGACCTTGCCAGCCTTCCACCAACAACCAGAGTATCAGCAGTGCGCACTGGCTGCCCTCCATGGGCCCGCCCTGGATTCCTGATCCCCCACCAGCCCTCCCAGTACTCTGGGGCTGGTGGGCAGCACCTCAGGATCTGCCTTTCTGAGGCAGGTGACCGGCCCTGTCCCACTGCCTCTCCCCCAGCTGCGGGCATTACCCAGTCTATGCTCACTCTCAGAGCCCAGGGCCACGGCCCAACCGAGGCATCTGAGATAAATCCCCACTTGTCGCCGGGGTGATGGAAGCTGGGCTGGAGACACACCAGCCGCTGCCCTTTTGAGCCTGCGTTGGCCGTTTCTCTCCCTTCAGATACCTCTACGGATAAACGACTTCAGGTCAGCTCATTTGCAAACCTATTTCTCCTCTGCCACACAGCCTGACATACTCCGAGTCGGAGGACAGGTCAGAGATGTATTGGGGAAGCCATTATTCTGCCTACCACAATGTCAGAATACAATGTGGTTGTGCTGTTCTCGAAGTACAATGATTGATTTAATGTTCAAAGTTCCCTGTTGAAATAACACTTGTCAGTCTGAAATGTAAATCTAAAACCTATGAAACATGCTCTGGGAAATTATGGAAAAATCATAAAAGTGTAATATAGAGACTCCTCTGATCAATCAACACATGGTACTTTTAGGGTTAATAATGTCAGGTGTACTTAAATTTAAATTTACAGCTGAAAATGCAATCTTTGTGGCCTGGAGAGATAGTCCAGGGGTTAGGGGCCCTTATTTTACCCACAACCACCTTAGCCACTGCATAAGGTCCCCGAGTCACCAGGAGTAAACCCTGAGTGCTGTCCGCGCGCCCTCCTCAATCTCAATGCCTCACTACCTGCAGTTGGTCTTTTGTCTCCAGGGAAGGAAAAACCAGTTTTGCTTTCAGATCCAATTGTCACAATTTCCTACATCTTCCGCTGGTCACAATACATGAGCTGTTAAAAACAGATAGGCTTGAAAACATCCTGACTCCTGTGTGCATTGGTAGCAGAACTGGGTCGACACTTTGTATCACACACTTTTATAAAACTTTTTGAAATGCTACCATGTTCACACTTCTTATTTCAAACATCTAATGCTTAAGAAACTTACTGTGGGCAGGAGCGATAGCCCAGCGGGTTGGCGCGTTTGCCTTGCACATGGCCCGCCTGTGCTGGCCCGGGTTCGATCCCCGGCATCCCATATGGTCCCCTGAGCACCGCCAGGAGTAATTCCTGAGTGCAGAGCCAGGAGTAACCCCTAAGCATTGCCGGGTGTGACCCAAAAAAAGCAAAAAAAAAAAAAAAAAATAAACTGTGCTGGCTCTAAACGTGGGTGGGGATGGTTGAAAGACTAATGGCTCTACCTTCCCGTTCAGATTCCACTGGAGAAAAAAGGCACGGGTCCCTTCCAGAATCACCAATGCTTACCAAAAGAGCGCGGCCAGCCACTGCACTGCAGACACCAGGGATTTGATGGAAGACAGAAAGGTCAAACCTTCTGGAAGTTCAAAAGCCACCCCAAGAATGCAAAAGAAGCTCAACTATAATAAATTATTCATTCACTGATTAAAACTGAATTTAAAAACTGAAAGCAAAGATCAACAATTATTATTCTTAAAGGGCTACTGTTAAGGAGTCAGAAAGAATACAGCAGGCAGGGCAAACGTTGATAATCTCCTTGCCTACATGGGCTCTATCCTCTGCATCGCATATGGCCATTCAATCACCAGGAGTGATTCCTAAACTCAAAGTCAGGAATAACCCCAGAGCATCACAGGTATAGCCCAAAGCAAAACAAAAATAATGATAGAACTAAACCCTATTAAAAAATATTTGTGGGGATCTTGGTGGACGGAAGTGCGTACACCAATGATGGGGAAGGGGTGATGTTGGAATTATATACATGTAAAATCATCATTAACACTATTGGAAATCAATACAATTTATGAAGATTTTTAAATTGTGAATAAAAATAGCTGAGAATCAGAGGAAGAAAATAAAAATATTAATGCTTTCAAAAATTACAGGTCATGGGGCCTGAGCGATGGCCCAGCGGGTAGGGCGCTTGCCTTGCACGTGGCCGGCCTGTGCCGGCCCGGGTTCGATCCCCGGCATCCCATATGGTTCCCCGAGCACCACCAGGAGAAAGTCCTGAGCAAAGAGCCAGGAGTAACCCATGAGCATAACCGGGTGTGACCAAAAAAAAAAAAAAAAAAAAAAATTACAGGTCATGACTACTGCTCCAAATAACTAAACAAAACATAATCCAAGCAATGACAGGACAAAGTATTTATATCACACAAACTGTCAAAAGGTCACATACTACTAACAAAAATTTTAAGTGAAAATTTCCAATTACCATTCCCCCAAATCCAACTGAGTCAAATCACTAAATCTGAATAGTAACATATCATCAAAATTTGCTGGTGCAAAAAAATGTAAAATATTTAGAACAAATTACTAGGTTAAAAAAGGAAGCAGATTTGGCCTGCTCCTCCCCCCCGCCCCGCCACCTCCCAGAAGTCAGAAAGCCTTATGCAACACAACTACAGTCATCCTCAAGGTCCGGACCCCACAGCTGAACAGAGCCCGACCCAAAAGAGAAGCCGAAGTTCAAGCCCAGGAATGTGGGACTCCAGGTTTTGCTCCCTGGTTGCGACTACGCCAACCAGGTTTTTTAGGAGCTGGTACTGGGACCACCTCCCCCACCTTGGCTCCCTCCACAAAGGCCTGGCGGCCCCACCCCGAACTGGTGCTCTCCACCAGAGCTGGTGCTCTCTAGGTATTCAGGTGCAGGGCGGAGTCTCTGCCTGCCTGCCCTGAGCTAGACTGATGGGGTGTCTTGGGGTGGGGGCAGGTTTTGCTCCTTGGTCTGTCCGCCAGGCTCCCAAAAGTTAGAAAACCTCAACGCAACACAACCACAGTCAATCTCAAGGTCCAAAGTCAGAAAACCTCATGCAACACAACCACAGTCAATCTCAAGGTCCAGACTCCACAGCTGGACACAGCCCGATCTCCAGGGCACGAGGGCGAGATCTCAAAACCTGGTAAACCACAAACGTGTGGAAGTCAGAGGCTAGGTAAGACAGAGAAGGGAACAGTGTGCTGATAATTGCTGAAATTTGTTGATAATCGTTGAAAACGATAATACCGAGAACTGAGCATTGACTATAGGCAAAAGATACACGATAACCTCTAAATGTATGTATTGCAATCCACAATGTGTAAGAAAGGGAAGTGAGGTGAAAGAGAGAGAGAGAGAGAGAGAGAGAGAGAGAGAGAGAGAGAGAGAGAGAAAAGAGATAAAGAACCTGCCATAGGCTAGGGGAAGGGGGAGGGGAAGTGGGGACCTTGGTGGTGGGAAATGGGCACGGGTGGAGGGATGGATGCTGGAACACTGTATTACCGAAAAGTCAAACAGGAACATCTTATAATTGTATATCTCACAGTGGTATTATATATACATATATATATATTTTTTAAAGGAAACAGGTCACCTCATGTCACAACAAAGAATTGACATGAGTCACCTGGCTTCAAAAGGTCTATAATGACTCAAATACAGAAAATTTTAAAATAGAAACACAACATAATAAACATTTAGCCTGTATCTCTTGCTGCTCACTGAACAATCACTTGATCACTTGACATCATCGATTACTCAAGTGGGCACCAGTAACACCTCAATATGTCTTGTCCCATGCGAGATAGCCCAAGGTCATCTGCCCACTCCAGAAACATAAAGAGCCTCAAACCATTCAAAAAAGTCATGGGAATGAGGTCTATAATTGATACTGGTATCTGGCATGTCAAATACGACACGGGTAGCTTGCCAGGCTCTGCAGTGCGGGTGGGATATCTTGCAGTCACCTCAAAACTTCGAGCATTTATTGATGAACCGCACTGAACAATCAAGAATCAAAAGCCTGATAGGAGCCAAAGTGGGCAATCTTGTGGTGCCCTTAACACCAGCAAGTAAGCAAGCGGCCTGGCTGCCTGCAGCTCTCCGATGTACAGGACCCAGGCACATTCTAAGCCAACTCGACACTGCTAGATTAGGTTAAAGAAGCCCAAACATACATTTCTTAGTCCCCTTCACGGAGGCCCCAGGAGAACCCAAGTTCTCCCACCTCAGGCCTACAGCTTCCCAAGCCTCTCAGCAAGGACTTTACTCTCCAACCCAGATCTCAGATTAGTGAAAACGAAAGCTTTAACTGCACCCCATTCATCCTTACAATCTATTACTAGGAATTCATTCCCGAGCGGGCACTGTCAGCATCAGTAATCTGACTTACAAAGACGACATAGTTTCTGATAGCACTGAGCTACATGTTCAAACAGCTGTATCTGATCTCAAATCAAAACATGGGTGAAGGGGGAAATCGAGATGAATATATTTCACTGTCTCCACTGCCCCCATCCCCAACCAAATGAGGAACAGTGTTTTGCCATAAATTTCCCAAAAATAATCAAAGAATTGGCGCTTGAAGAAATTCAGTTCATCTGGGAGGGGGCACGGAAAGAAAGGCAAGCGGTAATGAAAACCGTGATGTGGCAGATTTGATATTAATAAAGGCTGCCTCCCTAGGAGTCTACCTCATCATGTCCACGCGGATACTTATTTCCCAACCTACCATTTGTCAAAAAAATTACACAAACTATAAAGCTGAGGGATAAACACTTAAAAATAAGAATTCATACTCCAAGAAAGTAAGAATCTTTCAACTTTTATTTCTAGGATACATTCATCTGGAACCTTTTTCTTTACAATTTTCCCCTAAGAGAAATGAATACAATAAAAATATAATCCAACTACCAGCAATGTTTGTAACCAGAAAAGAATCTAAAATCTCTGGCGTGATAATATAGGAATTTTTAAAAAATATAAACTTCATACCAGAAATAAAGCCTGAATATTCTCTTTTTCTTTAAAAATATAATTTTTCCTTCATTGCTCTTCCATGTAAATCTTATAATCAATCATTTAGTTCTAAAATCTATTTTTAAACTAGCAATTATAACACTATAGTTCTTGGGTGTTTAGTTTGTTCCTATTTCGTGTTCCTATTTCATGTTCTTTACAGTTAATCAACTAATAATTACTGGTGTGTTTTTTAAAAATGTGATACCACTAGGTTGTTGCAAGATTCCTCAAGATACAATTTTTAAAAAAGGGGTTTTGTCAATAGCAAGCTGAAATCCAATTGCATTTTCACATATGAAATTAGAAAATGTGTATAAAGCACTTTTGCAAACTATAAAGTTCTAATGAAATTTTTTTAAGTTTGGACTAAAAAGGCTGCTGACTAGGATAGAACAGGGACAGGAGGTAAAATCTTGTTGTCCATACCTACTTAGATTTATGGAGAAGAAAATTACAAACTGCAAAGAAGCTGGAAGTATTGGTACAGGAATCTTACCAAGACTGGCTGATGAGCAGCAGGATCTATTTCTCTTAACTGAGTAAACACCAAGGGCCTAGAAGTAGTCCAATATTTTACCAGCCTCAGAAGCCAGGTCAATTGTTTCCAAATTAGGAAGAAATAAACTTACGTTTGCCCTCAGTTCAGAATAGCTTCTCTCTGCAGAACTTCCTTACATTAAGTAGAACCCACTTTAAAATAATATTCCAAAGCTCCAAATAAATGGTCTGTGAATGCTTCTCTTGCTTTAATTTAGGAAGATAATGAAAAGTCTAATATAACCACAGGTCTGACAGACCTGAACTGGAGACTACCCCTGAATAAGCATTATACACTACTCTACGTTATTGAGAACTTGTGTTTGATAACAAAGCCAAAAAGACTTCTTGTTAGAAGGCAAAATAGACTTGAGAAACTTTCTCACATGAGACACCTTAATAAACTAAATATGCCTATAAAGACAGGCCCAGCAATGAAGGGTTTATCTGTATCAACAGTATAGAAGGCAGATGGTCACCTGTATCTAGACAGAGATGACAAAAAAGAAAGCATACATAATCATCCAGTGAAAGGACAAATGAACAAGAGGTCTTGGTAGCTGCATGGAAAAAAAAATGCTAATAGAGCTGAACAAGTCAAGACATGCTGAATGAGGCTGCCACAAGGAACCATGGGCTTCCTTCTTTCCTGGCATTTCTGAACAACCTTCCTATAGCTCTCTGAGCGCAGGCCTGGCTTAGCATGGGGAAAGGGCTAAAAGACCTGAGCACTTCTCTTTTTGGCCCTCAGACGCACTTACTCTTTAACGTCGTATTTCCCCAAGAGAATATTCAGGCCAATTTTGCATTTGTCTGTTTTTTCTGTGTTGGTAAGAATTATAAACTAGCAATTTGGGGGTATGCCTGAGTATCTTATGCTAGTATATGGTATCTTGAGTAATATGTATGAAAAACTTAAATGCCACGTACACAAGAGTCAAGCAAGCCCTTGCCATACTTCGAGGATCCAACATTAAACAACTCAGCTCTCTATACAAACCTTTTGTGAAAGTTTTGACTATTAGACTTCAAGCCAATTTCAATATTCCATGTAAATAGTCATTTATATTAAAGTAACATGCCTTCATGTTTTCTACATACAACAAAGAAGTTTTTTTTTAATATACATATTTTTAAAACCAATCTACTCCCTTTTTACAATCACACTTTTAGTCCAACATTTAAAGCATTAACCCAAACTGTCAATGAGATAACAGCGGACCAAGAAACAGTATCATTTAAATGAAACAATAATGTAAAAGAAATTAACTTTAGAAAACAAACTCGCTAGTCCTCTGCTCTTGTTGGATGTGTTCCAAAACAAACCTCACAGAGAACAGACCCCACCTGCAGTATTCCCATTTTCTCATTTCATGATACATGTCATTACTTTTACTCATTTATACAATGATTAATTATTCTAACATCACAGATTAATATTGAACACACAACCTATTTCAGAACTGGCATATGCTCCCAGTAACTCTTTTGTATGGTCCCCGAATAATAAATCCAATTTTTCAGGAGCATAAATACAAAAGGGCTTAGCTCTACTCATGTACATTGTGCATTAAAAGTTACGAAGACAGTATGAAAAGGAAGAATGGAGGGTACAGTTGTTTTAAAACAGTATCATTACATTAGACAATATTGTCAATGACATGTATTTTAACCAAATTATGAAAAAAAATTATCAGAATTGTTACTAATTTCTTGAAGACACTAATAAAACATTACATATACATATTTATTTATAGATTTATTTGAAGACTCTTTGGTAGCAATTGTATTTCTTCCATATTACTGGATTTTTCAAAATAAATGTCAAAATTAATTCACTAATCAGCCAATGAAAGATAAATTATGTTACCATTCTTTTGGCTTTCCTATAAAATGTACTTGAGCCTGGCTTAACTTGTACTAAACATGCACTTAAACACAGTAACCATTTAACTTATGTACATATAAAATGAGATTAATATCAGAAAGAATTTAGACAGTAATGAGAATCAATGACAAAACATAACAATGACAACTGTTCTTAAGTAATTTATTTTTAAATTATAAGATTTACAATGTTTTGATTAAGCAAAATAGCATAATAGAAATTAAACCAAATGAATAAACCAAAACAGAAAAAAAAAAAAACTTAGCTTTCTTGAGTATCAGTACTTAAACCATCGTTAAAAGTATCAGATGTCCCAATCTCATCTTATGTAGTCGTAAGTATAAGTATTCCAACTTTTCACATGGGTTTAATTTCTTTTCAACTTTTATGAACTGCAATGTCATTTATTTCAAATCCTATATACCTAGTGTTTATACTGCGACAGCAGTAAGTCTCACATGTGCAATCAAATGTAGAACTGGGGCACAGATTTCAGCTTTTAACCGAAGACAGAAATTATACAATGTAGTCAGTACAGTCGAGTACATTATTTAACCAGAACGCAGAGCTTAGTACACTTATTGCAGGGTTGGCATTTCTTTCCCTTTGAACTGAACCTGATGAACTTCTGAGCTGACATGTTACTGCTGTGGATAGTAAGACTGCTGTGGGGCTGAGGGAAAGGATATGAAGGCTGCTGGGGTCCTGGGAATGGAGCCTGTCCGGGGCTCTGATGATACATTGGTGGATATGGCAAATTATACTGGCCGTAGGCATAAGGATTAAAGCCCATAGGCATAGGCATTTGGCAATACCTAATGGGAAAAAAGAACACAAAAAGAAATGGATTGGTAAATCAAATATCAGAAAAGGAAACAATATTCTAAAACCAAACCTATTCCAGAAAGTAATTTTTCTCTCAATTACTAAGCCTATTAGAGAACAATGCAAAGATAAACAGCTATTTCAAGGTTTTCTGGTAAGAGAAAATTTTCTATTCTGTTACTAACTAATATAAAAGAATACCAAGTGTTAACTGCATAAACAATGAAGGAAGTAAGACTCAACAGTCAACCATTAGTAAGGATTAAAATGCAGTCTTCATTTTAAAGTTGTCAACCTACATACACTGCTGTTTTTCAAAATTCGACATTCATCTAATGCACATTAATTTTGTGTTTATATGCCATGAACCAACCGCTGGTTCTAGTCCCATCACTGCATATGGTCTTCTGAGCACTGCCAGAAGTGCTCAGTTCTCTTAGGAACCAGAGCTAAGTACTGAGCACAGCCAGCTCTAACAACAAAAAAAGATACTGTTTATAAAATTTCAATATTTGTAGGACCTAATATATTAACTAAAAAAGTTGAAACAAAAAAAAATTGAAGCTTCTCTTTTAAAGATTAAACAGCTAACAAAGAAAGCCAATTTTTAAAAATGCTCACTCCAATAAGAGAAAAGAATTCTATCCAAAAGTTTATAGAACACCAACATTTCAAAATATAGATATATAGTCTTATCAATCTTTTAAGCTCAGAAAAATTTGCTAAATTCTGCTTATCAAGCCTAACTGGAGACCAAAAACACCTTTGGTCTTTATTTCCCTTGGTCTTCGGTAACTGGAATCTATTTGTTTGTTTGTTTGTTTGTTTTTTGCTTTACGGGTCACACCCGGCAATGCTCAGGGGTTACTCCTGGCTCTGCACTCAGGAATTACTCCTGGCGATGCTCAGGGGACCATATGGGATGCCGGGGATCGAACCCAAGCCAGCACAGGCCGGCTGTGTGCCCTACCTGCTGGGCTATGGCTCCGGCCCCAGAAACTGGAATTTAATATAAGAGATATAGTTAGTATAAATCCTCTCTGTAAAAAAATAAGCCTGGAAGGGGGCCGGAATGATAGCACAGTGGGTAGGGTGTCTGCCTTGCACATGGCTGACCCGGATTCGATCCCCAGCATCCCATATGGTGCCCCAAGCACTGCCAGAAGTAATTCCTGAGTGCAGAGCCAGGAGTAACCCCTGAGCATTGCCGGAATGACCCAAAAAGCAAAAAAAAAAAAAAAAAAAAAAATCCTGGGAAATAGCTGCTCAACTACTCAAATAAGTACCAATATTTTTTTTTACATGCAGGAGCTGACACTGTAACCTATTCACGCAAGACACTCAAGAGGAGTGACCCTGGGGCTGGAGTGATAGCGCAGCGGTAAGATTCCCCAGCATTCCATATGGTCCCCAAGCACAGCCATGATTAATTCCTGAGCGCAGAGCCAGCAATAACCCCTGACCATTGCCAGGTGTGACCCCCAAAAAAAAATAAAAGGAGGAGCGACCCAGTTTTTAAACGCCTGGCATATGTATTTCAGCCTTACCCTGGATATCCTGGGTAGGTGGGATAGGGGGGCCCTGGGCCTGTGGAGGAGGAGCTGAGCCAGGAGTCTGTGATGGAGCTGGCAGAGTGGTCCCAGTCCCCACTGCAGCAGGAGCAGTGGCAGGAGCTCGATTTGCTGGAAGCACAGGAGGTGGAGGCCGGGCAGGGGGCTGGGGTTTAGCAGGCTGGAAGAAAAAAAGTTGTGTTGACCACAAAATGGTTCCCATTTTAGTTTTATTGACTACAAAATGTAATTTCATTGTAGCTTTACTGGAGAGAGAGAGAGAGAGAGAGAGGAGAGAGAGGAGAGAGAGAAAAGACAGAGACAGAGACAGAGACAGAGCAAGAGACAGACAGAGACAGAAAGAGAGAGAGAGAGAGAGAGAGAGAGAGAGAGAGGAGAGAGAGAGGGAGAGAGAGACCAGGTTTCACAAGCAGGAAGAATCCCCCCCAAATCACCTTCCAGGAAAAATTCCCAAGCACTAGCGAAGAGCAGTTCCCCCAACACCTCTGGTATGATCCAAAAACCAAAATTAATAAATAAAGACTTGGTTGATTGCCAACTAAATATTTTGGGGGCAAGAAATTTTAAGCAATGCTATTTTATTCATGCTGCAAAACATCACAAAAGATTGGCCATCTAACAAACGTGACCATCACACTTCTCCAAGGTAAAGTTATCATTTATAGCAGCAAGCAAGCTGTTACTGAGGCGCATCTTACTTTTTCAAAATGTTTCTTCAGGCAGATAGATAATACAAAAGTTAAGGCACTGGCCTTGTAAAGCGGCCTACCCTGGTTCAAATCCCTGGCACCGCAAATGGTGCCGAGTACTACCAGGAGTAATTCCCAAGAACAGCCAGGTACAGCCCCAAACAGGTAACTAAAGAACTGATTTGCAGCCGGATGAGACTCGCCCACCACACTAGCCACCACCTTCGCTGTCCGGACGCTGGGATACTACCTCACGACCAGATTAACAGAGCAAAACCAGTTCGAGCCCAGGCCCGCATAGCGGCGGCGCGATCCACCAAAATAGTGGAAACAGTAATGTCCTTTAATCCACTGCATTCCAGGATGTGCAGGAAAGTTTGGTGGGAGGGAGAGATAGAGAGGAGAGAGAAGACATACAGAACCCGCCAAGTAGTTGAGGTGTGGGAGGGGGAGGGAGGTGGGGGACATTGGTGATGGGAGATGGGTTTGGGTGGAGGGATGGGTGTTGGAACACTGTGGAACCAGAACTCTGCATGAGCATCTTGCAACTGTATGTCTAAAATGGTGTAATAAAATTTGGGGAAAAAAAAAAAAAGAACTGCTTTGCTTACTGACCGGTATGGTTCTTGGTGCTGGAGTTGGAGGAGCTGGCGTATGGCCCCCTGCCGGAGAGGACTGGTAAGCAGGTGTAGGAATTGAAGGAGCACTAGGTTCTCTTGCAATGCTTTGCTGCAAGTCTCTATATTAAAGACAAAATGTTAAAAATTAACAAAGAAAACCAACACATAGAAAATTATAGATCCTTTTACTTTTCTGCACACATTAAACAAACAAAAGACTCAATTGACAGTGTTTTAAAATATACACTTCTGTCCTTAATTAGAACTTAAAAAATCATTTTTTCCCTCCTACTATTTAAAAAATGATGGGGCCAGAGAGATAGCCCAGAGGGTAGGGCATTTGCCTTGCACGGCAGGTCCATGTAGGCCCGCCCGGGTTCGATCCCCGGCATCCCATATGGTCCACCAAGCACCGCCAGGAGTAATTCCTGAGTGCAGAGCCAGGAGAAACCCCTGAGCATTGCAAGGTGTGACCCAAAAAGAAAAAAAAAAATGAAAGAAAAAATGAACTTAATTCTTATCTATTTCTGCACTATGAAGGGGCCGGAGCGATAATCCAGCAGGTAGGACAATTAGCCTTGAATGCGGCTGACCCAGGTTCGATTCCCTGGCAACCCATATGGTAACAACATCTTAGTAATCTCTCATACAAGGACTTAATATCTCCATGGTGAGATACAATTTACACTAATTTTCTTCTAAGGAAACATTTTTGGATCATTCTTTTAGCCAAATATTGATGACAAGTACTATAAAATAAATTACTGAGGGACTGCTATGGGATAGGCTGGGAAAATTAGAGACAATTGTGGAGGGAAGGTGATAATGGTGGTTGAATTGGTTTTTGGAATACTCAATGTCTGCGACAAGTCATCATGAACAACTTTGCAAATCACAGTGCTTTTGAAAGTGGAGGGGAAATGATTTACATATATGGGTCTTACCTATTTCATGTAAACTCCCAAATATGTTAACACAGAATTTCTTCAAAAGTTTTATTAATGAGGGGCGGAGTGATAGCCCAGCGGGTAGGGCGTTTGCCTTGCATGCGCGCCAGCCTGGGTTCGATCCCCGGCATCCCATATGGCCCCCGAGCACCGCCAGGAGTAATTCCTGAGTGCAGAGCCAGGAGAAACCCCTGAGCATTGCCGGTGTGACCAAAAAAAAAAAAAAAAAAAAAAAAAAAAAAGTTTTATTAATGAAAGGTAAGACATGATTACTATCATAACAAGGTCCAAGTATAAAATAAAATGTAATGCAATACATTTTTAGATTTCATAGCTGAAAACTTTCTTACGTAAATGAAAGTAGGTCACTGTATCACTTGTCATCCTGTTCTTCATCGATTTGCTCCAGCGGGCACCAGTAACATCTGCATATGTCCTGTCGCATGCTAGTAGAGCCCAAGGGCATGTGCTCGCTCCATGAACACGAGAGAGCCTCAAACCATTTGTTTAGGTCATGGGAATGAGGTCTATTATTGTCACTGGTTTTTGGCATATCAAATACGGCACGGGTAGCTTGCCAGGCTCTGCCGCGGGTGGGATACTCTCAGTAGTAGGTCTCGGTTCGCGCATTTACTGATGAACCTGGAGAAATGAGCTTTTCTCTTGGGTGGAGCTCTGACGGCTATGGAGTCTGAATGTTGAAAATGGCTGCCCTCATACTGCGGGGTTCCTCTAGCTCTTGCGAGGCTCTATGGGATGGTGGGCCAGGGCTAGAACCCACCTTCCCTCCCGGACGCCTCATGTCATTTAGGGACAATAAATTGCACCCCATTAAAGTGGACAGTGTGAGTTCTGCCAAGTGCCCACATGTAGGTTCCACCACCGGCGAATAAAGGAGATTCCTGTCCACAGCCTCCTATTCTTCCGTTACCTTGGATGTTTCTGTAGCCCACCCCCACCACCATCCTTCCCGAGAAGTCTGGGAGAAATGGGATTTCCAACCTATAGTCACTGTTTTCCCTGGGAAACTAGCCCCAGCCTCAAGTGTTTCACGAAGTTACTTTCATTAATATACAAGCCAACTTGAATCCTTCCAGCAGTATGGAAATTAGAAGGCTTGGGGGAACTATCACTAGGAAGCATGAAGACCAAACATGTAAATGACAGTATAAGAGGCAGCTAGATATCACTGAAGAACATTACACTGCAGGAGCCAGAGAGAACATGCAAGGCCTGCTCTGCCCGTTTGATCCCTGACACCACACATGGTTGCCAGAACAATGCCAAAGAGTAATCCCTAGGTACAGAAAAAGGAATAAGCCCTGAGCACCACTGGGTGTGGTTTATAAAAACTAATGACTACTATATTGCCTCCCAAGATCTAAGTGTCTGAAAACAGTTAGTAAATCTACTACTCTATAGAAAAGACAAACAAAAAGTTCTGTAGATTGAGAGGGAGGGAAGTTAGGACAGAGAAGGGACCACTAGATAATGATTGGTGGAAAAGACAGTTCTAGAGAAGAACTGAGTGCTAAAACATAACTTTCCGGTGCATATGGTATTGCAAACCATATGCCAAAAGTGGGGAGGAGAGAGGGAGAGGGAGAATGGGGGTGGAGAGGGGGAAGAGGAGAGAGGGAAGGAGAAAGGGGGGAGACAGAGAGAAAGAGAATGTGTGTGTGTGTGTGCGTGTGTGTGTGTGTGTGTGTGTGTGTGTGTGTGTGTGTGTGTGTGTGGAGGGGGTTGCTCCCCATAACTGTGGCATTGTGGTGGGAAATGTACACTGGTGAATGGCAGGGTGTTGGAACACTGTATCACTGAAACCCAATTAGGATCAACTTTGTAACTATGTATCTCATGATGATTCAATTAAAAAGAAATTTGAATTTTGAGTCTATCCTGAAAGGTTAGCCTACATCACAGCACTCCCTTAACTGGAATAACTTACTTAATATTTTCAATCTCATTACTATAAAACTTTTACAGAAAGTTTTACAGTAACTTTTTAGATAAAATAAACCTAAATAACCAGTCACTTAAGTCAATCATGTTTCTCTCAGCGTGCTATTAAAATCCCTATCTCTGAATGGAATACTATTCTCTTAAAATTCAAATCCCCTACCATGCCAGCTAAAAAACTTCAAATCACCAACTCCTCTATTTTCCATATTAAAACAAAGTAATTTGCTATCACCTACAATTGAGGAACTCAGCTAAGAGCAGGGACTGTGCCCAGGCATTTGACAGGACAATATACTAAAATTTAAATAGGGGCAACTGATTAAAAAAACAAACAAAATAGAGGACACTTTCATTTAAACCTGACAGTTCTCATGAATATTTCTTTACCTACATTTAATGCTCAGTTCTAGTGTGGCGTTGCCATTTCCCACAACTAGAATACTGATATATATTTTTATCCCACTAATAAATGCTGTCATTCTATATCTGTCCTATTCCTTCTAATTTCACTCAGCATGATAATCTCTATATCCATCCATTTGCAGGTAAATTTCATGACTTCGTTTTTTCTGACTGCTGCATAGTATTCCATTGTGTAGATGGACCAAAGTTTACTTAGCCAGTCTTCTGATTGGGCATTCAAAAACCTAGCAATTTTTGATATATACCCAATGGCATAGTATATAAAGCTCACCAAAAGCAAGATCTAGAATTGTATTATGAAATGTGGTCAGTGTGAAATAAGATGTGCTTACTTAAAAAGAGAAATTACAGAACAGATTTCCAAGACTTATGTGGAGATAGTAAATTATACTATTTAAAAATGTTTAGGGAAGCAAACAGTCTTACTTAGAGAAATATGAGAGGGTGATTAGGAAAGAGAGAGATGTACAAGAGAGAACAAGGATTTCTCCAAAGAGGTTTCATTTGTGCTATTTATATTGGTTATATACTCCAAATCATGCAGTTGCTTGCTATTGATTTATAAAATAACCAAAAAGGAAGGAAACTGCTACCTGAATATGCATATTACAGTTAACTGCACAAGGCTCCACGTGATCAAAGATCAAAGGGTGCAGGCTCTTCTTTCACAAGAAGGTAAATTCAATTCCCAGCCCCATAAGACACCCTACCCCAGCACTTCCACTTGGAAAACTGATTGATCCAAGAATTACCAGGGTGACTGGTTGTCTAATGCTAGCACTGCCAGAACAAGGAAATTACTTTAAATACAATCTGATACACACACACACACACACACACACACACACACACACACACACACACTTACTTTAACAGTTCATCTCTTTCTGTTTTCCGTGCAAACACTATATCGCTGCATTTATTCTGGAATCTGACGAGGATTTCTGTCAGCTCGTTGTAAAACTATAAGCAAAAAGAAAATACAAAACTTATCTAAAGCGCTATTGTCAATATGATTATACCCGGAAAATTAAAATACTCTGCAAATGACAGTCACACTATTTAAGTCCAAGAGTGTAATAGTAAATGTGACATATATTAGCTTCTTAAAAATTTGAAATTATTTTCAGACAACAATGTCACCAAAATTTGGTCCTTTAAAATTAAGTTTCAGGCGGAGTAATAATACAGCAAGTAGGGCTCTTGCCTTACATGCAGCAGATTCGATTCTGGGCACTAAATATGGTCTCCAGAGACTAACCATAAATAAGCCCTTACCTTGCCAGGTGTGGTCCAAAAACAAATTCAAAGTTTTAAGCTCACTCACATGTCCCCAATTTCCAGAGGAAAGTCACTATTTACTGAACATATTTCAACAGAAAGATTAGACTTGCACAGAAATGAAAGCAGTTTAGAAAACTTTAGAAGAACTTCCAAGGCTCTCAGGAGAGTTTTCTGAACTTATCTCTTTCAACAAAGCACTTTAAACCAAATTAAAAACACTATTTTACTATGCTTTTATTTGGAGGCTTTCCAGTATTTATACGCACACTTGAGAGGGTTTTATACTAACACCCACTATATTTACATCAAGAAACTTTATACAGGAGCAAGAGAGAGTGTGCAGCAAGCAGGGCATTTGCCTTTTATGCGGCCAACCCAGGTTCAATCCCTAGCATCCTATATAATCCTCCAAGCCCACCAGGAGTGATCTGTACAGAGGCAGGAATAAGCCCAAAGCACTGTGAGGTGTGACCCAAAAACCAAAAATAGAGAAAATTTTATACAATGATCATTATGTGAGTAAAGTACCAAAAAGGAATTTTGTATCTGATAACTTATCACCATTCAACCCATCAGCACAGAAGATACAAGCCAGACCTTCCCACTCCTCAACAGATCAGCTTGGACCAATCTTGTCCCCTCTTGGTTCGTGCAAATTGGTTAATACGCTCCCAAAAAAGTCACTGACTTCTAGCACCTCTTTTAGTTCTTGCTACCTGGAATACTTAGTATATGCATCCAGCCTGATGAAATCTGCGAGTCATCCTTCAAAATTCTCCTAAGCATTGTCACCATCATTAAGTTGTCTCCCTCTTGTACCTAACCTTTCAAAAGTAATTAAAATAACTAAAAATTCAATACAAAAATAATTTAATCCAAACACAGATAATCCCCAAACTACATTTTCATTTTACTGCCTGCTTTTTTGTTTCTTCAATATATCATACCTTTGTGCCCTCTTTCAAATTAGCTACAAGTTCAACAAAGTTGTCATAAGCAGCAGCTAAATTCTTCAAAACTTCTTCTCTTAAGTTAGCTTCATTGTTACTTTGTTTCATTTTTGAAAATTCCTGGTGTGAGACCTTATTGAAAGAAATATTTATTTACATTTAGCAAATTAATATATCTCATTAGCATTTTATAGATACTTCAACTATGAAAATCATATACCACTATAAACATAAACACTTAGGAATTACTTGAAATTTACTTATTATTTCTTTGGGAGTAGGAAAAGTGCTTTAAAGCTTACCTGAAGTAATAATGCCACTTTCAGCAGGTGGCAGAAAAATCAATAATGATTATAAAGAATGTTAACAGTAAAACACACAATCCTAAATGGACAAAGATCTAGTCCAAGTTCTTCCGTTCTGTAATTGAAAACACGTTTAGTATTACAGTATATAAACTTCACCTGGATATTTTTAAGAAGTCCTTCTTGTTTCTTTAAAGATTCTTGAACTTTAGTAGTAAGTCCTCCATAGATTCGATCCAGTTCAGTGACAGAAAGAGCTTCTTCATTTATCACACCATCCTGAGCCAGTGCGGTCAAAAATTTGCTTGTCATATCAAAGTTGACTGATTTCAGGTCATTCTCCAGACTCTCTCTTTCCTTCTTTACTTCATCAAGACTTGCCAATAAGGATTTTAAGACATTTACAACCTAAATAATTTTTAACAACAGAAACAAACAAAAAATGCTTGATTTAACTGCTCAGCGCAATAGGAGTGAATCATAAACAGTTCACCCACTGTCAGGTAGAGATAATTTCTTAGCGAGCCATGTTTAAATTGCACAACAGGTATATTTAGCAGACATTATACCTTTAAGAGAAAATAGCAATAACAGTAGGAAGAACTTCAATATATTGAATATTTACTAAGTTTCCGGCACTGTCCTAAACACTTATACCTTAACTAGCCCATGAAGTGTTTATTTTTATTGTCATAATTCCAAAGAAAGGGAAACCAAGTCTCAGAGAAATTAGGTAACATACAAACCTAATTTCTTCTTGGTTTTTTTTTCCTTTTGGGTCACACCTGGCAATGCTCAGGGGTTACTCCTGGCTCTTTGCTCAGGAATTACTCCTGGTGGTGCTCAGGGGACCATATGGGATGCTGGGGATCGAACCCAGGTAAGCTGCATGCAAGGCAAAGGCCCTACCCGCTGTGCTATTGCTCCGGCCCTACACCTAATTTCTTAACGATTCTATACTGCCTTCCTGTCAGATTTTGAGGTAAGAGAAGGTCTTATCGCATGTTTTTGCTGAGTAAATACAACAAACTTAATTTCAATCTGTGTTTGCCAACAAAGATTGAAAGAGATCTATACAGAAATACACACATGACAGAATATGACAGAAAAAATGATGAGATAAAATTCAGAAAGGAAAACCATAAATCCTGATTATTTTTCACACTGGAAGAGAAAGAGGGAGCTAGTTCTTGTGTTTCTCTATTATTAAGTTTTACTGGGACCGAAGCAATGGTACAGCAGTTAGGGCATCTGCCTTGCATGTAGCCGACCTGGGTTCAATTCCCAGCATCACATATGGTCCCCTGAGCACCACCAGGAGTGATTCCTGAGTGCAGAGCCAGGAGTAACCCCTGAGCATTGCCGGGTATAACCCAAAAAGAAAAAAAAAAGTTTACTGCCCTGGTTGTTCAGTCCTGCCAGTCACATGACTCCTGAATTCATAAATAACCTTTTACAGCAATAGTGTAATAGTGTTCAACAGTATTATAATACTCTCTGACGTCAAGGGAACCCTTTTCACTCACATCTTCTCATGGCTTTTCCAGGCCCACCAGGGAGAACTCTAATATCCCTTTCCGCCTGCCCCAATGTGCTCGGAAAACCAGAAAGCTAGGAAAAGGCCACCTAGAGCGTATCCAGGAATTTCATGTCTATTAGATTTTCTTCTTACTAATGTTCTAGCACGGCAGATCCTGGCAAGCTACCCGTGTCATATTTGATATGCCAAATACCAGTAACAATTATAGACCTCATTCCCATGATCTGATGGAATGGTTTGAGGCTCTTTATGTTCCTGGAGCGGGCCGATGCCCTTGGGCTACGCTAGCATGTGACAGGACATGTGGAGATGTTACTGGTGCCCGCTCGAGCAAATCGATGATCAAAGGGAAGACAAGTGACAAGTGACATCCAACAGTTCTAACTGAGGGATCTCACCAACTACTTGTTTCCAAGAATCTAACCTACTCTTCATCCCACCAGTGCTAGTTAGCTGAAACAAAGCAATGCAGAGTATCTTTCCTTTAGGAGGAACAAAGACCTGAGATAGTTTGAAGTTTCTTCTTAAAGTGATCTTTGTTTTTAAAGTCTCATTACCAGTTCATACACACCTCCTAAATATCTAATCTTAACATTCAACAATTTTAAAATAGAAAAGAATGGGGCTAGAGTGACAGCACAGCAGATAGGGTGTTTGCCTTGTACAAGGCCGACCCAGATTCGATCCCGGCATCCCATATGGTCCCCAGAGCACTGCCAGGAGTAATTCCTGGCTCTTCTCCTGCACAAAGAGGCAGGAGTAACCCCTGAGCATTACCAGATGTGACCCCAAAAGCAAAAAAAAAAAAAAGGAAAGAAAAAGAAAAGTAAGTAAACAGCAGAATGTGACTCCTACGATCTAAAAACCACAGTCGCCCTTAAGAGTAGAAAGAATAATATCCGGATGAACTTGGTAAACAATTAAGGAACATAGTAAAATTTGACATTGAAAACACAGATAGGGCCAGATCAACAGCATAGCGGGTAGGGCTTTGCCTTACACACGGCCTACCCGGTTCAAAACCTGACATCCCATATGGTCCCCAAGGCATCCCAGGGTAATTCCTGAGCATAGAGCCAGGAGTAATCCCTGAGCATTGCCAGGTGTATGCAGCAGACCTAGTTCGATCCCTGGAAACCCATATTGTATCTTGAGAACTCCCAGGATTAATTCCTAAGTGCAGAGCCAAGAGTAAGCCCTGAGCATCACCGGTGTGACCCAAAAAAGTCAAAAATAAATAAATAAATTTTAAATGGCTGATTAAATGATTTCCAGGATATATTAATGCTACAGAAAGATAAGTGGACATTGGTAATGAGTAGCACAGGAAATAATGAAACGAAGAAGAAACTGCCTATCCATGATATAGGTCAAAGATATGAGGGATAAACCCTTTGCAATGCAAATACTGAGCTCTGTGGAGTTGTAGAAATTGAGAGTGGCCCCCTCAGAAAATGACAACGTTATAGGAGAATCTAAAGGTCCTGATAAAAATATAAAAGATCCAGAGTCCAAGGTCTGAGGCCAAAGAGACAGGACAGCAGGTAGGGCCCTTCCCTGTATCCAGACAACCTGGATTTGATCCCCAGCACCCCAAAAGGTTACCTGGGCTGACTAGAAGTGATCCCCAAGTGCAGAGCCAGGAGTAACCTTGAGCACCAACAGGTGTGGCCGAAAAACAAATAAGAGAGTCCTAAGTTTTTTCCCTTTGATAGTCCCTGCCTAAACACCCTGTATAACTTTTGTTGCCGAGTGAGGGAGGGTGGGCCAAACCCAGCAGAATTCATGACTTACTTCTACCCTAAGTTCAAGGATCACTCCTGGCAGGTCTCAGGGAACCAAGCAGGGTGTCGGGGATCAAACCTGGACAGGTGAACTTAGGAAGGCCGAGAAAAAGGTATAGGTGCCTTTCCCACTATATTTTTGCTTTGACCCCTCTTGCTCATTTTATTGTGCACCACTGCATTCTCCTAATGTATTACTTCTGGACCCAAAAGATAGTACAGAGAGTAAAGTATCTTGCATGCAGCCAACTTGATTTAATCCTGGCACCACATACCAGAAGTGATGCCAGAAATGATTCCTGAGTATAGAACCAGGGGCAAGCATGGAAGTGTGGTTCAAAAAGAATTGGTTAATTCTTGGGAAACTGCCTAGGGACCAGGAAGACAGCACAAGGAAATGGAGCACTGACTTCACAGCAAAGGGTGTGAAGCTCCTTGGCAGGAACTTCAATCCTTGGCTCAATAGGTTCAATCCTTGGCACTGACTCTGGATCCCTCACCTGCCTACCACCCCACCCCCCATAGCCTTGCCTGGAGTGACCACTGAGCAGGAAAGCAGGAGAGGCTTCTGAGTAGCCGGAATAAAACCAAAAAAAAAGAGGAATTTCAGTATGCTGGAATGTAAATATTGCAAAATCTAAATCCTCAAAGCATATAGTTCACAACATTATTATTTTCTACACTGTACTAGTTATCCTTGTATGTCTAATCTTCCATGCTGGGTCATCAATTAAAGGTAATGGCTGTGTATGATCATTTTGCTAGACATTCAAAGTGCCTAAGTACAGAGATTTTCAGAGTTGTCTTGAACTAAGAAATGTTCCTATGGAAAAGATGGAACAACACTAATAATTTTTCAGATTTACTATCAGAAAATTCACCTTTTACAAGAACTTTCCAGTGATATTTCTTGCCGCCCAGCTTATATTCCTGAGCCCCTATTTCACCTAAGTCACCCGCCTCACAGTCAGAGGCAAATCACCCTGTCCTTTCTCCTCTTGGGGACTCCCAAAGAAGATGCTCGAATCCAAACTTTCTCCTTCCTGACACCAATGAAAATGCCATGTTCCTGCTAACATTGTATTAACATGCACACCTTGCCAATTTCCCTAGAGTTAATGCCAGAGGACTATGGAATGCCATGGAGTACAGAATAATGCAAGAAACAAAAGACTATTGTCAGAAGACTATCTAGCCAAACCTCAGTCCTTTACTTCAGGTGAGTTTCTATATTCCCAAGCCACTTCCTTTTATAATACATGAGTTAAAAATGTGAACATAAGAAATATTTCATTTGGTTACCCTTTGTTCATGCTGTATCACTGTATCACTGTCTTCCCGTTCATCATCGATTTGCTCGAGCGGGCCCCAGGAAGTCTCCATATGTCCTGTCTCATGCTAGTAGAGCCCAAGGCATCTTCTTGCTCCAGGAACATAAAGAGCCTCAATCCATTCCGGAATGAGGTCTATAATTGTTACTGGTATTTGGCATATATATCAAATAAAACACGGGTAGCTTGCCAGGCTCTGCCGTGCAGGTAGCATATTCTTGTAGGCATCTCTAAGTCCAGCATTTATTGATGAACCGCACGGCCGCAAGCGGTTCATGCTACTTTAAATATAAAAGCCTTAGCTGACATCTGTACCCCTGAATATGAAAGGAATGAACAATTCACAAACAATGGCATGAACGTTATCTTCATAAGTAAATGACCACAACAGCACTCGTCTCTCACCTCACTGCCCTGCATGGTCTTTGCTGGGTTAGCAGAAGGGATGGCGGCATTCAGCTCAGGCTCTGGCTTGCACAGAAGCGCAATGGTGTCACGGTGAGAATGATAACGTTCTTTCACTTGTCCGTCTGCTTGCACTGCTTTGTCCAAAACTGTTCTGAAGTTGTTTCCCTCTGGGGAGCAAAAAAATGTTACCTGAGCACATCAATGATTTTACCAATAATTAGTTCTACTCTCCAAACTTACGTCTCCCTCTTATAAATGCCAATTTACTAAATTACTCTCAGCTCTTGTCAGTCAGTCAGTATTTTTCCCCTGTGTGGTGCTGGGATCAAACCCAGGTCTCCTACACACAAGGCATGAGATTTACCACTAAGTCACATTCCTGACCCCCTTGCCCATGAACACTGGGTCAGAGAGACAGATCAACAGATTAAAGCAAATGCTTTGCATGTGGGAGGCCTGAATTTGATCCAAGTGTATGGTCCCCCCAAGCACTGGAAGCAACTCCCCCAAGCACAGAGCCAGTAGTCCCTGAGAACCACCAGGAATGGCACAAAAAATGAAAAGTAAAACTTGTAAAATTAAACAGATCACCTTATCACTTTAATCATACAGTAAGTTAAAGGAAAATATCTGCGTCTTATTAAGGTAAAAAATGAAACTTTATGACAGTCTCAAAATGGAGTCGTTGGAGGCCAGAGCAACAGTACAGCAGGTAGGACCAGTATGTTTGCCTTGCACTGAGGCCAACCCAGGTTCAATTCCTGGCATCCTAGATCCCCTCCCCCCGGTCGGTGTGATCCAAAAGGCAAAAAAAAAAAAAAAGAATCACTTGTATAAAACGAGAACCACAAGACTTATCTGCCACAGGACAGCAGACTCAACTTATTAGTAGAATTTCCTGATGAGCCCCAAGAGGTAATCTTTTCAATTTCCGAAAGGAAGCTGAGATGATCTCCACAGTCTTTTTCCGTTCTTCACAAGCTAAATTGCTACACTTTAAACAATTTTTTTATCTATATCTTCCTTGTTCTAACTCAAAAGCTGCCCTGGGGCCACCAGCCATAGCATGAAGAGGCTCACAAGCGGCTGGGGAGACTGGGAACCTCGGCTCGCCCGGGCCCAGCTGACTATGGGTCCCCCAGGAGGGCAGATGGGTTTTGGGAGTGGGCCCATCACCTCTGGGGGTCCCGAAGCAGCCGAATGAGACTCCGCCCATCACACTAGCCACCATTTTCGCTGTCCGGACCTGGGAAACTGCCTCACGACCAGATTAACAGAGCAAAACTAGTTTGAGCCCAGGGTCGGGTGGCCGCTTGCCGCACGGTCCATTAAAATAGTGGAAACAGTAATGTCTTTTAATGCACTGCATTCCACGAAGAGCAGGAAAGTTTAGCGGGAGGGAGAGATAAAGAGGAGAGAAATGACATACAGAACCCGCCAAGTAGTTGAGGTATGGGAGGGGGAGGGAGGTGGGGACATTGGTGATGGGAGATGGGTTTGGGTGGAGGGATGGGTGTTGGAACACTGTAGAACCAAAACTCTACATGAGCATCTTTCAATTGTATGTTTAAAATGGTGTAATAATATTGGGGGAATAATAAAATAAAATAAAATAAATTTTTAAAAAAAAAAAGCATTTTTTGAAGCCCCTTGGTGATCTCTCCCTTGCTAGGAGAAGTTATGTCTAATTTATGAATCATTTAATAAAGCCATTCCAGATCTTTGAAATTTACTCATTTGGATTTTCATTATGTAAATTTCCATAGTAACGATTTCTTCAGTATTAAAAAAAAAGGTTTACAACCAAGCCAAATTCAATCAAGCAAAAGTATATCTCTAAATTGAAAATTTATTGACATGAAAATCATTCATGCATATTTTTACCTGCTCTTAAAGGCTTATAGAGTTCATTGGATGGTGTTCTTTGCCAACGTTCCTTGAATTTTCCTCTTAAATCATTGTCAGTGGCTTCTTCTTCATCCAAAAATCTTAATGACTGTTTTAAAAAGAAGGCAATACAACAAAGAGATATTTTTTTCTGGTATACAACACTTTAATTATTATTTTTACATGGTCATACGCTGTATAGATGAGCATTAGTGAGAGTGGAATATGTCTATACTACCAGTGATAATATAAACTGGTGTACTTGTTGCAAAAATCTAAGTTACAATGCATTCAAAAGGACTTGGAAAATTTAAGGCAAAGTTAGTCATTACCTTCTCAGTAAAATTACAAAGAAAAATTGAGGGACTAAAGAGATAGTATTGGGGTGCCTGCCTTACTTGTAGTTGACCCTGCCACATTCCCTGGAACTGTATACAGTTCCTAGGCACCGCAAAAAGTGTCTGAGACCAGAGCCAGGAGTAAGCCCCAAGCACTGCTGAGTTATGGCCCAAAAAATCAAAAAAGAAGTGATATTAACATCCATATGAGAGTACTGAACAAAGGCTTTTTTATATAACATTAAGCCTTTACAAACAGAAACAAAATTCATCACAACAAAGAACAGATCTACAAACTTTTCCGTCACACACAAGAGAAAATAGTTCAGTCTTTGTGGGCACATACAACTTGGTATCTATTTGTTTTCTGTGTTTAAAATCCTCTAAAATTATAAAACTTTTACCTCTAAAAATGGTTACAATCAACATTTACTTGTGAACCATACAAAAAATAAGCCCCCAAACCAGAACTAGACCACCTTAATTCACCACCATTGGCAAAAGAATATAAATGTGGGCCGGGCGACAGCACAGCAGGTAGGTGTTTGCCTTGCACGCAGGGTCAACCTGGGTTCGATTCCCGGCATTCATATGGTTCCCCAAGCACTGCCAGAAGTAACCCCTGAGCATTACTGAATGTGACCCAAAAAGCAAAAGAGTATCAATGTAACAGAACATGAGAACTAATCAAGTCTAAGGATTCTTATCAAAGGCACTATCCTCCCCCAGAGACACATTCTAATGAGCAATATGAGGAGTACAAATAGCATTATTTAAATAACTAAAAAAAGCAGAAACCACCCAAAATTACTTTACTGAAGAAATGATGACATAAACAAAATGCAATCTACCCATACAGCAGAATATTTAGTTATAAAAAAAGAAATATTGCTACATACTGCAAAATGGATGAACCCAAGAAAGAAGAATGCTAAATGAAAAGCCCAACTCAAAAGACCATGTACTGTTTAATTCCATTTATGTAATGTCCAGAATAAGCAAATTCATAGAAACAGAAATCAGAGTAGTAGTTGAAAAGGGCAAAAGGAAAAGGATGAATAAGCAGAGACAGCTAATAAGAATAAGGTTTCTCTTCGGGTGATGAAAATGTCCCAGAAGTAAATAGTACTGATGCATCCACAATACTGTAAGTGTACTAAAAGTCGCTGAGCTCAACATGGTATATGAGATTTTTAAAGGTGAATTTAATTTTACATGAATTTTATGTCCAATAAAAGGTTACACTGTAGCTGCGAAATGTTTCCAAATCAATTAAAACATCTTAGAAACAGAAAATCTCGGTTAAAAAAAAAATCAGTCTAATAAAAAACCAGAATGAAAACCACTAAAAAATGTGAAGAAATTAGGAACTGTCGTATAGTATGGGTAGGAATATAAATAGTGAGAGTTGTCTGGAACAAAGCTGAAGAGCTAAGAGCTGAGTAAGAAATGTTTCGTGTAAGCTATATAAAGAAGTGATTCAGAGCAGCCACACCCACATTCCAGAGCCGCCACCATGGAACAGCCCAGCTTCACAGTTTCACAACTAATCTTGGAAGACATACCAAGACAAGCCAATGGATACACAGGTCTTTGGGCTGAAATTCTGGGGGCACTTCAGGAGGAAGGTCAGGGCAGGCTAAGTTCCTGCCCTGCCAAAACCTCAGCAGTCACATCCACACCCACAAGCCCTGCCATAAAAATGGCCCAATTACATGCTTCACAATTAATCTCTAAAGAAACACGGAGCCGATGAAACTCCCAGGTACAGTTTTCCAGCTGGAAACTCTGGGGTCTCCGTGGATGAGGACAGCTAGTCCCCCACCCCCATGGTGCCAGAAGCCCAAGAAGTTACATCAGAGCCACTGCCATATAAACAACCCAGCTTCAGAGCATCGGAAGGGATCCACGTCAGGCTGCAGAAACTCATAGATACACCAGTCTTCAGGCTGAAACCTCTGGACCCCTCTGAAGGGAGGCAGGCTGAGAACCATCCCAGTTCTACAGATCGGGAGCTCCGGAGGAGCACATGGCTGCATACGCCAAATTCCTCAATACAGACGGTTCAGTAGCAGCACAGCAGATTAAACGGGAAAGAAGCATAAAAAGCCAACTGAACACAATAAACAATCACACAGATGGTTCAATTAGCAACCAACACCTCAGCAAATCCTCAATGACTAATTAACCCCATTTGCAATGTAACAATTTTCACAAACTTTACTTTCTGTTTTACTATAATCCTTACCAATTTGTTGTAACAAACATACAAAATAATTTTATGCCTGCCAACCGGGCAGGCTTGGGGTGTTAGGTGTAAAACTGGGGACAATGATGGAGGGAAGGTCATACAGATCGTGAAATTGGTATCGGAACATTGAATATCTGAAACAACTGTATCATGAACTTTATAAACCAATGTTTAAAGGTTAAAAAAAAAATCCAGCAGCACCCCATCAGTAAATTCATGAACGAGATAATGAAGGCCCAGGAATATGGCTCTGTGGGAGAGTACCTATGTTGCAGGTCTGAGACCAAGAGTTAGCCCCACCACCTCACATATCAAATGCAAAAAAGCTAAGAAGCCAAATCTTGGCAATATTACCTTGTGATCTCCAGTTCCACGAGTGTGCAATCTCAAGTATACAACAACCAAAGGCATACAAGCACTAGAACCATAAGTGACCCTCCCATCCCCAACCTACAGTGAACACCAGTTAAGTGTACAAGCACTGGAGTGTGTTAACCCCACCCCAGTCACTGCAACAATAAAGGGAAGGAAAGGGAGGAAGAGGATTACTGAGACAATATGAAACAGGAATAAAAGAAACTATTGAAGTGTGTTAGAAAAGAACCTAAGACCGAAAGTATACAATAGAGGAGCCAGAGCAATAGCACAGTGGGTAGGGCATTTGCCCTGCACGCAGCTGACCAAGGTTCGATTCCCTAGCCTCCATGTGGTCCTCCAAGCACCGCCAGGATTAATTCCTGAGTGCAGAGCCAGGAATAACCCCTAAGCATTGCTGGGTGTGACTCAAAAATAGCCCAAAAAAGGGAATTCAATAGATACCAAGTAGAATAAACTTCCACCACCACCCCCGCCCCCACCACCACCACTGATGATGATGAAATAATAATTATAATAATAATAATTATAATAATAGTAATAATAATAAAAAGGGAATACTCTAAAAAGGTAAAATCGGGGCCAGAGTGGGGCGAGTGATAGTCCAGCAGGTAGGGCATTTGCCTTGCACGCAGCCAACCTGGGTTGGATCCCGGCATCCCATATGGTCCCCAAGCACCGCCAGGAGTAGTTCCTGAGTGCAGTTAGGACTTACCCCTGTGCATTGCTAGGTAGACCCAAAAAAGAAAAAAAAAATGGGGGCCAGGGGTGATAGCACAGTGGGTAGGGTGTTTGTCTTGCACACAGCCAAACTAGGTTTGATCCCTACCATCCCATATGGTCCCCCAAGTATCTCCAGGAGTAATTACTGAGTGCAGAGCCAGGAGTAACTCCCTGAGCATTGTGTGACCCAAAAAAGCATGAATGAATGAATGAATGAATGAATGAATGAATGAATGAACGAACGAACGAATGAATGAAAATCAAAACTAAACTGCTAAAACATATTAAAGAGAAACATTCCAAAAAGATGGTAATGACCTCGGCTTTCTCCACAAAGGCCTGGCGGCCTGGCCCAGAACTGCTGCTGGGGCTCTCAGCTGGACACCAGGTATTCAGGTATAGGGCGGAGTCTCTGCCTGCCCACCCTGTGCTAGACTGATGGGGTGTGTTGGGGTGGGAGCACATTTTTGCTCCTTGGCCTGTCCTCAGCCAGGCTCCCAGAAGTCAGAAAACCTCAAGCAACACAATCACAGTCATCCTCTGGTCCAGACTCCACAGCTGGACACAGCCCGATTCCCACAGCACACGGGCACAATGTGCCTGCACAATATCTCAAAACTTGGTATACCACAAATGTGTGGGAGTCAGAGGCTAGGTAAGACAGAGAAGGGAACAGTGTGATGATAATCGTTGAAAATGATACCAAAAAAAGATGATGCCATCCGAGAACTGAACATTGAATATAGGCAAAGAGATACACATGATAACCTCTAAATGTATGTATTACAATCCACAGTGTGTAAGAAAGGGAAGCAAGAAGGAGAGAGAGAGGGAGAGAGAGAAAGGAAATAAAGAACCTGCCATGGAGGCAGGCTGAGAAAAGGGAGGGAAGTGGGGACACTGGTGGTGGGAAATGGGAATGAGTGGAGGGATGGGTGCTGGAATACTGTATGACCAAAACTCAAACATGAACAGATATCTTGCAATTGTATATCTCACGGTGGTATAATAAAATATTAAAAAAAAAAATGGTGATGAACTTGTAACTTACTATTAAAATGAAACATCTCAAGGGCCGGAGCGATAGCCCAGCGGGTAGGGCGTTTGCCTTGCACGCGGCCGGCCCATGCTGGCCCAGGTTCAATCCCCAGCATCCCATATGGTCCCCCGAGCACCGCCAGGAGTAATTCCTGAGAGCAGAGCCAGGAGAAACCCCTGAGCATTGCCGGGTGTGACCCAAAAAAAAAAAAAAAAAAAAGCAGAACAAAAATAAAATGAAACATCTCAAACATGACAATGAATATGACTAACTCACAAGGTTGTGAAGTTAAATAAAAGTACTTTACAAGGCTGCAGAGAAAGCCTAACAGAATGGACGCATGCTTTGCACACATTAGGCCGGTTCAATCCCCAGCACAACATCGTCCCCCAATACTGCTGGAAGCAAACCCCAAGTAGAGCTGGGACTAGCTCCTGAACACAGCTAGGTAAGCTCCAAAACAGTAAATAAAGTAGCTCGCATTGATAGGCAAACAATAATAAACATTTCATTCATGCTGATAAAGCCAGTGTTTGTTAATTAAGAGATGATTCTAGTATTCATTCCCATTATGAAATAAATACTAACTTTCCTCTTTACTGTAAAATGGACACAGGAAACTTGTAGAACATTTGCTGGCCTAGTTTCCTTCATCTAATTCTGTGCTGACAAAGAATCTGAATCTTTCATGGAAAGAACTAATTATGATATTTAACAGTTTGCAACAATAATTTCTTATAGTATACAAGTCTTATGTATTATTCTGCAAGTTTCATTAATGTGCACTGCTCTGTCTTTAAGACATGAAGTATTACATTTTCACAAAATCAAGCTGTTTAAGACCAAAAATAAGCCACACTCAATAAATTGACCACAATGAGGAATCCAATGGGTAGAATTTTCCAGTCCTAATATCACATAAACACAAAGAAGTCAAAGTATTTTTATTTGTAAAGCAAATAACTGAGAGCAAACCTCATCTAGGATTTCTCTATTTCTTTGTAGTAGTTCAGGTAGTTCTTTGATCAACTGATCAACAGTCTGGATGCCTCCCTGCTCAATCACAGATGTGGATTTTGTCAATATCGACTGAGGTACAGTATCTCCAGATACATCTTCGATTGCTGCTGGAAGATTAAGGGATGCTAACACCCTGGAATAAAATAAGACACTGTATCATCTACAAGTACAAGCAACCTTTAAAACATGATCACCTATATTCAAAACAATAGCACCGGAATTGGCATACCAAAAATATAAGCCTTATCAAAAGAGTAACAAAGACAAAACAGAAAGGCAATGATTAAAACTAACAAATAAATTCAAACAATTTGAGGTTACAGTTTAGAATAAAAATACTTAAAAACTTAGGAGGTTCAAGTTCAAAGATGCCTGTGAAGATGGCAGGCTGAGGCTGAGGTTGGGGGAGGGAAAGGGACCCAGAGAACACTGGTGGGGGAGTTGACAGACTCGTGACGTAACACTGTCTATCAAAACCCCAACTATGAATAGCATTGCAAATCGCAGTGCTTTAATAAAAATCAAATTTGGGGAAGACTTACAAGGTTCCCTTGGGCTCACAGATCAAATAAAACTAACCTCTTTCAAAGTAATTTAAAATCAAGAATTACAACATATTGTTAGGGGAGGAGGTACTGGGGGGATACTGGTAAAGAGAAATATACACTGGTGAAGGGAGAGGTGCTGGAACATTGACTGGAACCCAAAACTTTGTAACTGTATACACCAGTGATTCAGTTAAAAAAAAACTATATACTTAAAATCAGTATCATAAAGTCTAAAAATTAGTGATACTTTTTTTAAACCATTTTCTGGCTTCTATCCAGCAGAAATAAAAACTGACTCAATACTTTATCATGTACTGTGAGGAGTTCATTTCTAAACTTACTTCACTTAAATATTTCCTAAAATATAAACTAGTAATCAAATCCTTCTAACCATCATTTTCTTATAAAGCGTAATAAAAACTAGTGTCCCAAGAAATATATTTGTGTACATATATATGTATGAGTACAGAGATATACATATAGATGTGTTATGTAAATAAACATGTGTACCAGTGCATGTATCTTAATATGTTACAATCTAAGAATACAAAATATACATCAACTACTTAAAGAACAAATCAAACAGATAAGAACCAAACTTTAGATAAATTAATGAACATTTTTGGTATGTGTATACACATTTAGTTTTATTTTTAAGCACTACCTACCCATTTGCCAAAGTGGTGGCTTCTCTCATCTGAGCAATTGATCTGTTAACTAAATCCGCCTTCCTCTGACTATAGGCAGCCAATGCCTGCTGCACTGACACAGGAACCATTTTCTCAAAAAGATCTAAAATCAGGTAGAAATTTTGGCAAAATGTTAAAAATATTCAACTATAAAGGGATTTCCTATTTCCTATTTTCTCCAATGTTCATGTAAAAAATTAAAATCAAATCAGTATTAAAAGCACAAAAGTGTCTCATGTTATTACACCCATTAACAATTTTTCCTCTGAACTTCAATTTTCTTAAATTTTTTTTTTTTTTTGCTTTTTTGGGTCACACCCAGAAATGCTCAGGGGCTACTCCTGGCTCTGCACTCAGGAATTACACCTGGCGGTGCTCGGGGACCATATGGGATGCCGGGATCGAACTCAGGCCGGCATGAGCCAGGCGCATGCAAGGCAAACACCCTACCCGCTGGGCTATCGCTCCAGCCCAATTTTCTTAATTTTTAAAAATGGATGTCTTCGAGACTAAAGAATCTTTAGTGAAGAAGCATATACACAAAGGCAAAGTTCAGTGGTTGATTAAATTGACTAATAAATGTCAGGATTCGATTGAGTAGCTACACCACTGCCAAACTGCACACTCTTGGTCAAATTTCTTTGTCAGTATCTCTGTAAGTCAAGTGGAGTCATAAAATCAACAAGCCCCTGAGGTTGTTAGAAATAACTGAGCTGGGGGTAAGAGAGATAGTATAGGAGGCAGGGCACTTGCCTTGCATGTGGCCAAGCTGAGACTGATCCCTACACCCCAGACTGTCTCCCCCAACATGCTAGGAATGATCCATGCTAGGAACATGGAGCCAGAAGCATAGAGCCTGAGCACTGCCGGGTGTGACAGAACCCCCACCCACTAAAAAATAATAAATGAAATGAGCTAGTATCTGTGAAGACACATGGCAAACACTGCTTGCTAAACAGAAATAAGCTGTCACCCTTTCCCAATAACTTAGATTATCCTGGAAATATCAGCTGGAGGCAAACACATGATCATAAATGTACAATAGACAATATCATATCATTTTTCTAATAACATTATTTCAAAGTTTACCTTTATATCATATATGTTTAATTTTAATGGTAGGCCAATAAAGGTTAGATGCTTATTTAAAATGTTTATTAGGGGCGGAGGCGATAGCCCAGCAAGTAGGGCGTTTGGCCTTGCACACGGGCGGCTTGTGCTGGCCCGGGTTCAATCCCCGGCATCCCATATGGTCCCCGAGCACCGCCAGGAGTAACTCCTAAGTGCAGAGCCAGGAGAAACCCCTGAGCATTGCTGGGTGTGGACCCGAAAAGCAAAAATAAATAAATAAATAGATAGATAGATAGATAGATAGATAGATAGATAGATAGATAGATAGATAGATAGATAGATAGATAGATAGATAAAATGTTTATCAAAGTGGAAGCTTTGTCTTTCGCTTATGCTTTACTACCATTTTCTTCCCATCTTAAAATTAAACTATAGTTTCATTCTCAAATGAATACACTACTATAAAGCATATAAGTTTAGCTTAAAGAAACATTCCACTGGACAAAGAGCTGCAAGGTTCAAGTGCGCCGGAACTCATGACATACCAGTGAATTTCTGACTGATGGGTACATTAACTGGGGTAGATTTCACAAGTGTGGCTTTGCCAATCGGATCAAGATCTTTAAGATCTGGCACTCGATCATGATAAATGAAGTCATTATCCTTCTTTGCTGCAGTAAGAGCACGGCTGATTTTGTCAGAAAAGTCCTTCACACTGACATATTCATCATAGCGAGAAGCCACTGTCTTAATTAATTCTGCTGCATGCTAAAAAAAGAAAAATGTACATAGTCATGTGTCCTTTTACTCAAGCAACTAAACACTTAAAAAAAAATTGAAAACTTACTTTTCCAACAGTTGACAATAAAATAACCCAGAAGTTTTTCCATTATAAAATGAGTATTTCCAGAATGAAAATTAATACAGGCTAATTAAGTAAACTGAGAGTGAAGGAGGCTGGCTTTCAGGTATTTCTATAACCCAAATGACTTATTTCACTCTAATAGTTCCAGAATTCCCAGAAAATAAAGACACTAAACTTCTGGTAGTTTTAAATTTGCTAACCTGGGGCGGAGCAATAGCACAGTGGGTAGGGCATTTGCCTTGCATGCGGCAGACCCAGATTCGATCCCCGCATCCCATAAGGTCCCCAAGCACCACCAGGAGTAATTACTGAGCAAAGAGCCAGGAGTAATCCCTAAGCATTGCTGGGTATGACACAAAAGCCAAAAAAAAAAAAAAAAAAATTGCTAACCTGAAAGAAATCTGGGCACAGAAACACCTTTCTTTTTCTTTTTTTTTTTTTTTTTTTTTTGCATTTTTGGGTCACACCCGGCAATGCTCAGGGGTTACTCCTGGCTCTGCACTCAGGAATTACTCCCTGGCAGTGCTCGGGGACCATATGGGATGCCGAGGATCGAACCCGGCCGGCATGAGCCGGCCGCAAGGGCAAACGCCCTACCCGCTGGGCTATCGCTCCGGCCCCAGAAACACCTTTCAATCAAAGTAACTAGACAAATCAATCGTATGGACTCTTGGCTTGTTCACTTTTAAAGCAAATAATTCTCAGATTTTGTCAGTCTGTATACGTTTTCTTTTTTGTGGGAAGGGATATATCCCCAGGAACCACATCAGCCTCTGTGCAAATGATCTATACCTGGCTTTGTGCTCAGGGACACTCTGGGCAGTATTTAAGGGACCATACATGGTGCTAGGAATTGAACCAGGGTCAGCTGCAAGTGAGACAAATCTAAATATTCTTTTTTAAAAAAAAAAAAATTCAGGTTTCTTTTCTCATGAAGACTACCCTGAATTTCCTATGTGATATTACCACAGTAATTTCTTTTTTTAAGTATTTTATTATACCACCTGTTGCAGGACTCCTCTAAGGGCCTCTGCATCTGCTCTGAATTGCCGCCTGCAAATCACTTCCGTAGATAAGGGGGTAGTCTAAATGTGGCAGTTTATCTGACCATGTGGGGGTAGTCTAAATGTGGCAGTTTATCTGACCATGTATGCTGTACTAGCTGGTATAAATATTCTCCCATGCTACCACAATCATCGTGGGACTAGCTAGATCTTACCAGCATATTTGCCTGACCACGTAGGATCCCTAAGTAATTAGACCAGAGAGAAATGCTGTTTGCCTCCAAGCAAACAAGCATGGCTCCCTGATATACTCAAAAGGCAACTAAAATACAAAACTACCATGAAGTAGAAGAGACTTGTGAAGGCTTGAAGAAATATTTAACTGGCATTAGTATTAGTCTTTGGTACAGAGACATGCCATCTCAGAAACCCCCTTCTCTACCCTATAAAGGCATTTCCAGGCAGATCTTGGCTCAAAACATTAGCACATAAAAGGGCCTAGGTGAGGTGCAGGGAGGGATTACCTAAGGGCATTTGATCCTCCCTGCTTTCCATAACAGTGGGAAGGAGATCTGAGTTGCAGGGGTATAAAACTAGCCTGCTTCCTCTCTCACACGCCTTTCTTTTAGGGCTCTCTCTTTGTGAGCGCTCACCCTCCTTGGGAGTCTTGTCTTCTTCTCCTTTTACAGGGCCTTTACGCGTGGTGGCCGCCATATTGGCCTACACGTGGCTGGGGTTCTAGCCTGGAATCCTAAGCACCGGGCTTTCTCCTTTTGCTGATTTGTATGCCTGAACCTGTGATGAGTAAACCCTTTTAAAACTGCATCGGACTCCTGAGTTTTCATCCATTCCTCGCTGGCTTCAGAGGTAGAAGGGAACTCGCTTCCCGGCACTGTCAGGGACCCCAGCGGAGCTCCCCAACATCTGGCGTCCCTGGGTGGGCGCGACGAACATCGTCTGGCCTGATTATCATCGGACAGAGATCATCTGCCTCCGAATCGTGAGTAAAATGATGGCTATCTCATGGTATAGATACATTGTATCTTTTATTGGCTCAGAACCATACATAGCCCAGTCTATGAAGTTCCTTTCTGAGAACTACTCTATCTTTTCACAAATCATCTGGGTCCTTGCGATTTTTAAACTGTACCTTTGTGTAAGGACAATGTTTAATAGAGAAAGGGAAGAAAGTAATAGATTGAATGCAATCTTAAGGGACAAAGGTTTACTCAGCGATTAAAGAAATAAGTGAGGATCATAAAACTACAGGTAGAATGGTCTTAAAGCTTGAGGACAGAATTATTAAACAGAGTTTAAAATTTGAAAAGAAATTAGAAGAACAGGAAAGTAAAATTATTAAACAGGATTTAAAATTTGAGGAAAAATTAGAACAGGATTTAAAATTCAAAGAAAAAATTAAAAGAACAGGAAAGTAAAATTATTAAACAGGATTTAAAATTTGAAGTAAAGTTTGAAGAGCATAAGGGTATCAGTAAGATCAGCACTATCTTAGAGGGAGAAATTGACAAACAGAGAGTTAGAATAGATGGACAGATATAGGAGGTTTGGAAGTTAGACATAAGATTGAAAGAACAAAAGGAAGAAATATATAGGAAACTTGGAAACTTAAACCAAGAAATGGATGTGTTACGCAGGGAGATTTCTGATTTCATAACTTACAAATCAGGACCTAGCGCATACCCGATACTGAGGCGTGAACCAACTAAAAGCCATTCACAAACACGCCCCAATGCTGTAGACTTGAAAAGGTGTATACATTTCCAGCGAAAAAAAATCTAAAAAAGAATTCTAATGTAGCTGATAGATAACTTAGAGGAGGAACAGGGAAACCCAGAGGAGGCAAATTCTCAAGCTGAAAATCTCCCCAGAGTTAATACCCTCAAAGGGGAAGATGCTCCTCTGACAGATACTACAAGCTCTGATGAGGAAGAACGGGAGGAACAGGTTAGCTCGTGCAGGCCCCAAGAGCCTTGCAGTTCCTGTGGTTGTCAATCTAATAATAATCAAAGAGCAAAAGCCCAGCAATCTTTCTCATGACCAACCTAAAGATAGAATAAAACCGATTCACGAAGACTTAAAAATTGAGTCAATAACCCCGTTTAGGAAGGCTTGCGACAAGTTTGGAATATCAAGTCCTTATTCTTTAAAATATTTAGCTGATTGGAGCCAAAATAATCAGTGGGTATTGTCAGACTTTGAAATGGTAGCCCGTACTTGTCTGAACCAATCACAGTTCATGCAATGGCAAATGTGGTATACAGATGGGGTTAACAAGAATATTGACACTTTTTAAGAGATACAGAATCTGGCCATAATATAACTTTTGCCATGCTGAAAGGTGAAGGTGAATGGCAAAAAGAAAGAAAAACAAGCGACATTACCTGAACCTGTTTCAAGATTTGTTCGGGAGAGAGCATTAAAAGCATGGGAAAAAGTAGGTTCCGACCCAGAATATCTAGGTAGCTATACAAAAATTTACCAGGGTCCTAATGAACCATACTTTGATTTTGTTGGGAGATTAAGTGAGACAATCCACAGACAGGTTCAAGACCTATTCACTCAACAAATCCTAAAACGAACCTTAGCATATGAGAATGCTAATCAAAATTGTGGAGCAATACTATATAGTATTAAGGAAAAGGAAGACCTCATGGGGTATCTAAAGGCCTGTAGAAATGTCGGTTTAACCTCCCATAGAACACAGGATGATATAGAGGCTTATCCCATACAGCAGGAGGATCAGGAGAGGGGTGAAATGTCAAACAGCTTTAGGGGGAGAAATAATAAACTTCAAAGGATAAACAATGATCGGAGAAACTATGCTAATAATCGCAACTCCACCCCTCGGAGGGCCCCACCTGGACCATGCCCAAGGTGCAGAAAGGGAAAACATTGGGCCAGAGACTGTCGGTCTTGGAGGCGAAGTCAGCTTCAAGCTTCATCTGGACAGATAACCTGCTTTAGCTGGGGGAAGGAAGGGGGCACACCAGTAGAGATTGCCCATCTTCTAGAACGATCAATAAAGGGCAACATCCTAATAATCCCTTTATGGGAAATGTTACATGGACCCCCTCCCAGATTCCACAAGCTCCGCAGGCTCAAATAACATCTACGCCTCCCCAAATGCGGGAAACTGGGTGGGGGCCAGCCCCACACCCAGCTGAATCCAGGGGCCACTCGTTCATTCCACCTGCCCAGTATCCTCCGAATCAGAATTCACAGAATTACAGTCAATAAATACTCTCTGGCCTACCCCATCAGGCAATCGCAGTCTCGACATTCTCTGCCCTAAGACTGTCACAATACACCCAAGTCAAGATCCTTACATGCTAAAAACAGGGATAAAAGGACCTGCTCCCCAGATAGTATGGGTTTAATTCAGGGAGCGATTGGCTGAAATTTAAGGGAATTAAGGTGCATTTCGGACTTCTTGATCCTGAATCTCATGGAGAGATAATACTGTCAATATCTGTGCCAACTAAATGGACTTTTAAAAAAAGGGAACCACTTGCTAAACTATTATTATTTTTTGAGGATCCGTCTAGTCAGTCTGAACACCCTAGAACTGGTGGCTTAAACAGTACCAACCCTTCTGCCAACTTCATTGTTGGTTATACAGCCACACAGAACCAGGCCCACCAGCCACCTGCTAACTATCTAGTTGGGTACACTACCAGAATTTCGCAGGCCAAGCGGCCGGTTATACCCATTGAAATTTATAAAAGGAAATTCAAAGGCATGTTGGATACAGGGGCAGACATATCCATAATCTCCACCAAGTATTGGTCCTCTAACTGGGCCCTAAAGAAAGTGTCCCATAGCCTCTAAGGGCCGCTGCATCTCCCACCGTGAGATATACAATTACAAAGATGTTTATATTTGGGTTTCGGTCAGTGTTTGAGCACCCATCCCTCCACCAGTGCCCATCTCCCACCACCAACATCCCCGGTTCCCTCCCCCTCACCCAGCCCGCCTCCATGACAGGTTCTTTATTTCTTTCCCTTTCTCTCTATCTCTTTCTCTTTTTCTTCCCTTCCAGTCTATGGATTACAGAACATACATTTAAGGATTGTCATGTGTATACTTTTGCCTGTATTTAATGCTCAGTTCTAGGTTGGTATTAGTACCCTCGACAATTGTTAGCACACTGTTCCATTTTCTGTCTTACCTAGTCTCTGAGCCTCTGACTTCCACACATTTGCGATAATTTCCCCCTTTGACAAAACCTCCTGATATATGTTTCACTTGACCTTTGGATATTGGTATCATAATATATATATATATGCATATATATATATATATACATAGCATATATATATATATATATATATATATATATATATGTCATGCAAATAAATGCAGTCATTCTATATCTGTCTCTCTCCTTCTGGCTAATTTCACTCAACATGATCTTCTCCATGTCCATCCATTTATAGGCAAATTTCATAACTTCATTTTTCCTAACAGCTGCATAGTATTCCATTGTGTAGATGTACCAAAGCTTCTTTATCCAGTCATCGATTCTCGGGCACTCTGGTTGTTTCCAGACTCTGGCTATTGTGAATAATGCTGCTATGAACATAAAAGTAGGGATGGTGTTTACGCTGCGTATTTTTGGCTTGCCAGTGTAGATTCCCAGAAGTGGTATGGCTGGGTCAAATGGGAGTTCAATTTCTAGTCTTTGGAGGAATGTCCATATTGTTTTCCAGAAAGGCTGTACCAGCCGGCATTCCCACCAACAATGGATGAGTGTCCCCTTTTCCCCACATCCACACCAGCACTTGTTGCTCTTTTGGATATGTGCCAGTCTCTACCACAGTAATTTCTAATATCCAATCCATATTTCAATTTCCTAATTCTCTTCCCTCCTCTGTTTGTATAGTACGAACAACTCAGACAGAAAGCTCTTGCTCCTGCTGAAAATGATATGCTTGATTATATGCTTGATTTACACCAGAGCAAAATGCACAAGTTACAAAACCGCACACTGTCCTGAACATGGTAATTTACACCTCTTTATATTATGATGTACATGAATAAATAGAAAAACTGCCAATTTGCATGATTTTTTTAAATACATAATGTGACACTTCAAAAGCAGTAAGTAAATCCTAAAGATAAAAACAAACTGAAGAGACAATACAGTGAGGTAGGTGCTTGCCTTACATGTGGCCAACCCCATTTTGAACCCCACTACAACATACTGTCCACCAAGCACTAGAAGAATAACTCCTGAATACAAAGTTATTAGGTCCTGAGCAAAACCAAGTGTAACGCAGAAACAACAAGAAGACAAAAGCAATCACTTGCCCATGCTGATGAGGAAGTGAACTTGGGAATCTCACTAGGAAAAGTGAAACTCAAGTTACTTAGTTATTTCCCAAGAGACTCACCTGTAACCTTGCAATCTCTTCTCCAAATTTCTTTTGCTGTTTTGCCAGGATAGACTGGTGGTACTCAGCATTGGCCTGCATGATACAGTGCTTTGCAGCCAAGACAGGAAACACCTCCTGGAAATAAAAATACTAACCAGGGAGAGTCCAACCACACAAACCACCACAGACAACATGGGATGCAGGAAGAAAAAGGAAAAGGAGACAGAAATTAGAATCACCCCATTAATGGTTTAGAAGTAGGTTAGTAATTAGACGTAAACAGAGAAGAACACAGGATTTTGTATGAATTGGATTGAATGAATTCTTTTTCCAATTAAAATGAAGGTCTTATAAAACTGTTAAGTGAAGCCAATTCAAGTTTTAATAATTTATTGTGGAAGATCCATGAAGTCAACATTTTGCTTACAAAGAAGAAAGAAAAGCATGCATTATAAAGAGAAGTAGCAAGGGCATTCAGAGGAATACCAAGCACAGGGCTTTAGAAGCTTTCTTATGAGCCCTTACCCAGCCCTTGGAGTTGACTAAACCACCATTACTCACATACACTAATGAAATTGCTCTATAGTTGTTTCATCGTGTTTAAAAGACAAAAGACAGTAAAGTAAGTTCCCACTTAAATGTATATCCTATTACTTTTTAATAAGATAATTTTAGTCATATTCACAGTATCAAATAAACACTAACGCCTTGATCTTGAATACACAAAAACAATCAGCAAATAGACAATTACACTAAATCAATGACTGATAAGATCGTGTGGTTTTGAAGAAATTTTTGAAAAAAAATTTTCATCAAAATTAATTTTAAAAGCTCCAAAAACATGAGCCAGAAAAGCAATTACACATTGGTAGTGGGTTCTTCCTTAGCCTGATATCTCATTGATTTTGGGAAATACATGCCATATAAAATCCAAGAAATAGTAGGCAACCACTGGCTAGAACACACAAAAAAAAGAGTAAGAAGAAAATCAAAAACTGAATTACTACCTTGTGTGCTTTTCTGTCTCCCAGTGAATTATTTCCTAGCTTCCTGGATCACTACTTGCAGATATTCCAGTTTTATAACTAGAATATGAAAATACCTTATGAGCTTTATTAATGAAAAGGCAAAAATAAAAGACATCTAAATCTCAAATTGCACTCATGCCATTTCTCAAGGTACGGCTAGAGCACCTTGGTACTTAAACAGGAGATTTTCCAAGAATACCAGGAACGTTGCAGAGGTAGTTTCCAAGTCTTTGTAGGTGACATTCTTCTCTCCGTGACAGGACTGAACTAATGGCCCAACAGGAGGCAACGGTACACTTTGCAGATGAACATGAACTCTTTCAGATGAGAAAAAGGTGAGAGGAGATCCCAAGCCTCTTTGCAAGAGTAACACTATTAATACTCAGGAGTCCTGGGCAAATTTCCGAATTCCTATCTAGCTCCTGCCATGCTTTAAACCACTAGGCATCTTCACAATAAATCCTCATGATTTTTGACTAATGTGTACAGTTGGTGCCCTTACATGCTTTTTTTTTTAAACTTCACCACAAAAAAGCCTGCATTTTTACAATTTATGAGTTTTCTGGATGATTTATGAATAATTTCATTTCTAATTTGGAAATAAATTGCCAAAAGATCACGTAACCAATACCACATAGATGAAACTAAATGCATGAGCCTTTCTAATAACTAAAATGTATACCTCAATCTGTACATTTTCTTTTCCAACCATTCTATGTTTTAATCTAATCTGTAATCTTCATTATAAGTAATCAGCACTGGCTAATCTCCCAAAAGCGTACTATAGAACAATACTTCCTGGATTAAGATGGTTTTCCTTAGCTATCCAATAATAGCTCAACTTTCTATCCCTGTTAAAAAATTTTAACCAAAGTATCACAATAGTTTTCTTTTCCTTTTTCCTTTTCTGTTTTGCACTGTAAGACTCATCTTTAAAAAACAGGACAATAATTAAAGTGTGAAATAATCTATGCTTAAACATTCATGCTTGCAATAAATCACTAATTCAAAAATAATCATGCCTTAAATTTAAAAATTGTTTGGAGAAGTTCAAAATTTTCCAGAAATATTTTTAGCTTGTAAAATGTAAGTTTAGTGAAGAGTAGAGGCAAAGACACCCTAAATAGAAAATAAATTTTCATGCAATTTAAATAAAATGCTATCTTCTTAAAATGCCATTCAAATTTCAAATTTCTTTATTAAAAAACTATCTTCAACTTGCACTCCATACACCAAAATATTCAAATATTTCCACATGCAAAATAACCCAATGTTTACAAGAACAATAACTAACCTTGGGGAGGGTATCTTTATACTGACACTGTTTGAAAGCATCACCAAAATAATCTGCAGCCTGATTAGCCAATTTTGCTATAATGGCATCTTTCATTTTATCTGAAATAAAATATGAAATTAACTATTATAAATACATATGAGACAAATCAAAATTATTCAGTTGAACAGACAATGAGATCACAAACTTGTACATTCCTCTAAAAAAATAATCCAACTAAAAAAAAAAAAAAATAATCCTACTGAAAAAACAATTCTGCATAAAATTTATTCTAAATGAAAACACAAATAATTTGAAAATACATAAATGGTTGTCAGGGGGTGAGAGAAAAGTAACATGAAGTGTGATTTAGTAAGCATAGGGCTTCTTTATAAGGTGTTATTTCAAAGAAGACAGAAGAAAAAACCTTTTAACATAAACTGAAGATAGGGCTGATTGCTAAACTGTGAATATATACTGAAAACCAAAGAACTGTACACTTTAAAAAGGTATTTTGGGGGCTAGGGAAAGAACTCAAAGGGCTGGACTGAATGAATGCTTGTAAGTGCAAGGCCACAAGTTCAATCCCCAGCACCAATGTAGTCCTGACTCAGCACCATCAGGCTGAGTATAACCGAGTAGGTACAAGAAAATAAAATAAATACATAAATTTTATAGTATATGTTTTAACTCAATATAAGCTATTGCTTTAAAAATAATTACTTTAATTGTTGTTGCCACATGCTACATCTAGTTCCTTTTTTCAATTTCTTTGCACTTACATTACTTAGACTATGGTTTTTTTTTTTTTTTTTTTTTTTTTTGCTTTTGGGTCACACCCAGCGATGCTCAGGGGTTTACTCCTGGCTCTGCACTCAGGAATTACTCCTGGCGGTGCTTGGGGGACCATATGGGATGCCAGGGATCGAACCCGGGCTGGCATGGGCCAGCTGCGCGCAAGGCAAACGCCCTACCCACTGGGCTATCGCTCCGCCCCCTATATTTAAATCTAATGTACATGTCTTGCAATAATCATTTTTATTCCTCACTCATAAGGTCAGAGACAGCCCCATCAAATAACCCTAACCCTAACCCTAAGCTTAAACAAGATGGCAAAGCAACTCCTCTCAGCTAATATAAAATTAGCATGAATCCCCAGCATCTTACCATTCAGACCATCAGTCATTATCATATAACCCACTGTTTTTTCTTTATAGCAATTACTGTTAATTTATTTCTTGTCATCTCCCCCACACTAAATATTAGTTTCCTGAATATAGGAAGCTTGTTTATCTTCCAACTCTTATTTTTCTAGAACCTAAAAGAGTAACCAGCACACAGTAGATAACTGGACAGAAATACTATTCCAAAGTTTCTCATTTGGGGCTAGAGAGATAGTACAGGGAATAAGGTGCTAGCCCTTCAGGCAGCCAACCGGAGTTCAATCCTCAGTCCCCAGAGACCACCAGGAGTGACTCCTAAGAATAGAGCCTGAGCACTGCCGCCAGATATGGCTCAAAAATCAAACACAAATTTTTAGGTTTTACATTTAAGATAATAGCTAAGTACATATTTTATTTAAAAAAAAAAAAAAAGCTCTAAGCATAGCCTATATTAATTTTTTTCAATATTGTTCTGGGAATGCTCTGGGGACTATGTACTACCAGGATTCAGGGCCTTTAGCATTTGAGTTGCATCCCTAACCTCATAATCTACTTTTTTGTTGATTGTTTCGGTTTTGGTCCTACCTACCCAACAGTGCCTGGTATAAATGCCATCAGTGTTCACGGGACAGTGCAGTGCCCAGGGATTGAGGTCAAGTCTTCAGCATGAAAGAGCATGCACTCTACCCTGAGTCATCTCTCTGATCACAGCCAAATTCCTTAACCTTGTATCTATACCATCTTAAGTTCACAAACGAAAGCTTTTTCATTAACCCATGTGTCAAGTTCTAAGAGGTATGCTCCACAATAAAAAGGATATACTCATATTAAAATTTACATTCGAGAAAATAGGAAAATCAAAATTACCTCTTGTGGCTTTTAAAAAAAAATACTTCTTGAGCCTGTGCCAGCATAATGAGACTCAGGGTCCCAACAGTATCAGGAGAGATGTCCACAGTAGGCTCTCGACTTAAGGCAGACAAAACCGTCTCTTTAATATGTAAAAAGGCACCACTAGCAAACTAGAAGGGAGGAAAAAAAAGACTTAAATTTTGTAGCATTATAGGTAAAATCTTTTCAAATGTTAATTCAGTTGACGCTGTATTTAAATTTTTATATTGCCCAAAATGTATACTATTAAACCTATTGACAATAAGGGATTTTTCTGAAATAGTAGAGGAACTAAGATTTAACAGATTAAATGGCGGGGGTGGGGGGATCAATGTCTGAAATGTTCTTATGTTGGTCAAAACAAATTCCTCTCAAAAACTGAACAAAGGGGGCCATAGTGATATCCAGCAGGTAGGGCATTTGCCTTGCATGTGACTGACCTGGGGAACCCCGGCATCCCCCAAGCACTGCCAGAAGTAATTCCTGAGTGGAGAGCCAGGAGTAACCCCTGAGCATTGTTGGGTGTAACCCCTCCAAAAAAAAAATTGAACAAGGGGCCGGAGAGATAGTACAGCAGGTATGGTGTCTGCCTTGCACGCTGAGGTTTGATTCCCGGCATCCCATATGGTCCCCTAAGCACTGTCAGAAGTAATTCCTGAGTGCAGAGCCATGAGTAACCCCTAACCTTGCCGCGTGTGACCTAAAAAAGGAAAGAAAAAAAAAAACACCGAACATGTTATGCATAGAAAAAATAAGCATTATAGCCTTCAAAGGACTAGAAGTACTATCCACTGCTCATGGTTTCTACTTGATATTCAAAGCCTGTTAATAAAAGGATCCAGACCTTTCTTCTCAAATATATTTTATTAAGCATAATACTAAAATTAATTTTTTTTTTGCCTTTTTTTTTGGGTCACACCGGCAATGCTCAGGGGCTACTCCTGGCTCTGCACTCAGGAATTACTCCTGGCGGTGCTCGGGGACCATATGGGATGCCGGGGTTCGAACCCAGGCCGGCAGAGGCCGCCACATGCAAGGCAAACGCCCCTACCCCGCTGGGCTATCGCTCCGCCCAAAATTAATTTTTTTTCTTATGAAATAAATTACACTAGGAAATAGAAGATTATCACTGTATCACTGTCTCCCCGCTCATCATCGATTTGCTCAAGTGGGCCCCAGGAAGATCTCCATATGTCCTGTCTCATGCTAGTAGAGCCCAAGGGCATCTGCTTGCTCTAGGAACATAAAGAGCCTCAAACCATTCCGGAATGAGATCTATAATTGTTACTGGTATTTGGCATATCAAATACAACACGGACATGGGGCAGAGCTGCTACTTGCTCTCCCCTGTGCCCAGCTGCTCAAGAGGCGCCCAGGAGGGATGGCAGGTTCTAGCCCTGGCCCGCCATCCCAGCAGAGCCTTGCAACAAGCCAGACGACCCCCACTCCATGAGGGCCTCCATTTTCCACATCCGGACTTCTCTCTCGTCAGAACTCCACCCAGCAGACCAGCGTATCACAGCCTGGCTCATCGAGTTCCACCCCTGCAGCAGTCTTTTTTTAAATCCGGCTCAGATATGCCGGACCAGAGACTCACAGATATGGGGGCAAAGCTGCTACTTGCTCTCCCTGTGCCCAGCTGCTCATGAGGCGCTCATATAGAAGATTATGGCATTAAAAAGTTTGGGTCGGGGCTAGAGCAATAGTACAGCGGGTAGGGCATTTGCCTTGTACATGGCCAACCCCAGCATCCCATATCTCATATTCTCCAGCACCATCTGGAATAATTCCTGAGTGCAAAACCAGGAGTAGTCCCTGAACATCGCAAGGTATGACCCCCCCCCCAACACATTTTTTAATTAAAGAATCAAATTAGGGGCCGGAGCGATAGTCCAGCGGGTAGGGCATTTGCCTTGCACGCGGCCAGTCCATGCCGGCCCAGGTTCAATCCCCGGCATTCCATATGGTCCCCGAGCACCACCAGGAGTAATTCCGAGTACAGAGCCAGGGAAACCCCTGAGCATCACCGGTGTGACCCAAAAAAAGAAGCAAAAAAAAAAAATCAAATTAATGAAGAAAAAAGTGTGAGTTATACACAGGACAAGCTACAAAATGATGAATTCAATAATAACTCTATTAAAGTGAAAATACTACATTGTCATAAAGTACTGTTAAACTAGAACAGGTCCAAGGAGCAATGATATGACCTTGATTAGTAGTTTAACAAAACACAGACTAGATACAGTCTCTCAAGCACAAATATAGAAGTGGAGACCTAAAAGAGGTAAATAATTTACCCAAAGACACATAGCTGTTTGGTGGCAAAGTCTAAAAGAAGACATAGAAATTTCCAGGCTTACTGAGTCGACCACCCCCTTTTAAGGAAAAATTAAATATTCGGCACTGAAAACCTACCTGCTTTTTCAATGAATAAACAGAAAATGCCCCCAGTGGCACATGAGGCTACTGGATAATTCCAGCTATCCCCTATAATCTGGATAATTCCAGCTATCCCCTATAATCTGGGGCCATTTTGGGAAACACTGATTTGGTCTTCTATTATGACCAGTTCTCTACTCATCACATTAGGTGACCTGCTATAAATCAGAGATGACGCACAGATCAAATTATTTCCTCATACCATCTCACACCACAGAGACTGGCACACATCCAAAACAGCAAGAACAACCGGTGCTGGCGTGGATGTGGGGAAAAGGAACTCTCATCCATTGTTGGTGGGAGTGCTGATTGGTCCAGCCCTTTTGGAAAACAATATGGACATTCCTCCGAAAACTAGATATTGAGCTCCCATTTGATGCAGCAATAGCACTCCTGGGAATATACCCGAGAGACCGAAAAACACATAGCAGAAACACTATCTGTACTTCTTTATTCATCTCTGCGCTATTCTCAATAGCTAGAATCTGAAAACAACCTAAGTGCCCGAGAACAGAGGGACCAGCTAAAGAAACTGTGGTACATCTACACGATGGAATACACAGCTGTCAGAAAAGATGAAATTATGAAATTTACCTGCAAATGGATGACATGGAGACTATCATGCTAAGTGAAATTAGTCAGAAGGAAAAGGACAGACATAGAATGACCGCATTCATTAATGGGATATAAATATATACCAGTGTTTTACTAAGTGGGAAAGCGGTAATGTCAGACTAGAACTCACCATTGAATAGAGACTTAAATAAGCCCTAAATATCTGCAGGGCTAGCCTCAATGTGTAAAAAGAAGAGGGAGAGAGATTCAGAGACAGAGACAAAGAGAGAGAGAGAAAGAGAGAGAGAGAGGGAGAGACAGAGAGAGAGAGAGAGAGAGAGACAGAGAAAGAGAGGAAAAGGGGGTACCTGCTGTTGAGACAGCCTGGGAGTGGGAGGGGGTGTGGGTAAATTGGTGGTGGGAATGGGGCACTGGTGGAGGGATGGGTGCTGGAATACTGTATTATCAAGAACCAATTATGAACACCTTTGTAATTGCATGTCTCACGGTGGCATAATAAATTAAAAAATAAAAAATTTTAAAAATTTTTAAAAAAACATTATTTTCTTAGTAATTCAGAATGCCCTATTTCACTTGCTGAGTTATAGGAAACAAAACTAAACAAAATCTTACTTGCCTTGGGACTGGAGAGACAGCACATGCAGTTGATCACTGCCATGCAGTTGATCCCAGCTCAATCCCAGGTGTCACATGATCTCCTGGGTACTATATAGTTCCCCAGCACCATCAGGAGCAACTCTTGAGCACAAAGCCAAAAGTAGCCTCCTAGCACCACTGGGTATGGTCCAATACCTCCCAAAAAAGGCATATGCACCAATATTTATATTCTTGCCCAATCAAAACTACTGTAAACCAGGTGTGGCCCCCAAAAAGCCCCAAAAATTACTGCAAGACACAATTTAAAGCACAGTTTGCTTTAAATACATTTCCTCTTAGGACCAGGGAGATAGTACAGTGAGCAGGGTACTTGTCTTTCATGCAGCCAACCTGGGTTTGATCCACCATATCTGCTCCCCCAAAATATGCATTGAGTGATTTGTTTTTTTTTCCTTTTCGGGTCATACCCTGTGATGCTCAGAGGTTACTCCTGGCTCTACACTCAGGAATTACTCCTAGCAGTTCTCAGGGGGACCATATGGGATGCCAGTGATAGAACCCGGTTGGCGGCATGCAAGGCAAATGCCCTACCCGCTCTGCTATCACTCCGACCCCATGCATGAGTGATTTCTGAGAGCCAGGCGTAACCCTAATAACTGCCAGAAGTGGCTGAAAAATGGGAAAAAAAATAAAGTAGAAAAAAAAGTAATCCGGGCCCGAGCTATAGTCCAGCAGGGAGGGTGTTTGCCTTGCATGTGGCCGACCTGGGTTCGATCCTCAGCATCTCATATGGTCCCCCAAGCACCACCAGGAATAATTCCTCAGTGCGGAGCCAGGAGTAACCCCTGTGCATTGCTGAGTGTGACCCAAAAGGCAAAAAAAAGCGTAAGCCTTTTTTCCCTTAAACAAAATAAACCAGTTCTAAAACAAACCAGCTCCACACCCACAGAAAACCATGGAGAAACATGGAACTCCATAAAGTTTGGAACCAGAACATCTGAAATCCCCAATGAACCACTTAATGCTTCAGACATTGCCTTTAAAATAAGGATGTTATAACATGCACCTCAACGTTTATCGAAAGTTAAGGAACAGATATCAAAAATGCTTCATAAATTATAAAATATTACAAATTCTGAAAACAGGATTATTTCTACTTTATTGATAGACTGGTAGACTATCAATGAACTGAATCTATTTTATTCATAGACTGAAGCAATAAAAACTACCACAAATTGTAGTATTAATAAATGTTACTTTCTAAAAATTATAACTCAACTTGAAAACACATCTGACCATGTTTAAATATAACCTCTTCACAAATCTAAAATGGTAAAGTTTTCTGGCCAAAAAGTTTTAATTTTGAGGGGCCAGAGCAATAGTACAACAAGTAGGGCGCTTGCCTTGCACACAGCCAAGCAAGGTTCAATCCCCAGCACTCCATATGGTCCCCAAGCCCTGCTAGGAGTGATCCCTGAGCACCAATGGGTGTGGCCCAAAAACTGGGGAAAATAACTTTAATTTTTGTGGCTCTGGTAAAATTAGATGTATCTCATTCTAAGGAAAAATATAGGGAGATAGGGAGGGAAACCGGGGACACTGATGGAGGGAAAGTCACATGGTGGTGGGACAGGTGTTGCAACATTGTTTGCATGAAACAACTACTATGAATCACTTTGTAAACCATAGTGATTTAATAAACACAAATTTTAAAATATTTTTAAATATATAAGAGAATGTCATTAATTTAAAAGGGATTTACTAGTGCTGGAGCGATAGTCCAGAGGGTAGGGCATTTGCCTTGCACATGGCTACCCTGGGTTCTATACCCCAACATCCCTATGGTCCCCCAAGTAACACCAGGAGTAACTCCTGAGTGCAGAGTCAGGAATAATCTCTGGAGTGGAGGGAGGGAGGGATGGAGGGAGGGAGGAAGGTTGGTTTACCAAGAATTTCATCTACCACATCAAAAGTATTGAGCCTTTATAACGTCAGACAGTGTGTCAGGGGTATGTATCCAAAGGTTTGGGGGCAAAACTGTATGTAGGTAACTTACCTAGAGGATTTAAAAATACTAGTCACAGCCATAGCATGAAGAGCCTCACAAGAGGCTGGGGAAGCTGGAACTCAGCTCGCCCCGGGCCCAGCTGACCATGGGGCCCCCGGGAGGACAGATGGGTTTTGGGAGTGGGCCCATCACCTCTGGGGGGTCCCAGAAGAAGCCAGATGAGACTCCGCCCACCACACTAGCCACCACCTTCGCTGTCCGGGCGCTGGGATACTACCTCACAACCAGATTAACAGAGCAAAACCAGTTTGAGCCCAGGTAGGCGGCTCCCAGAAGCGGGAATCACTGGGAATTTGTCAGATGGAGTCAGGGGTAGGCCCTTCCCCCTCCATTTTGTCGAGCCTGGTGGCCCCACCCAGGAGCTGCCCTGGGGCAACCAGCCATAGCATGTGGGGCCTCAGACAGGGCTGGGGAAGTTGGAACCCGCTTTCCCCAGGTAAGTTGACCATGGGGCTCCCAGGAGGACAGATGGGTTTTGGGAGTGGGCCTATCACCTCTGGGGGTCCCGGAAGCAGCCAGATGAGACTCGCCCACCACACTAGCCACCACCTTCGCTGTCCAGACGCTGGGATACTACCTCACAACCAGATTAACAGAGCAAAACCAGTTCGAGCCCAGGGTCGAACCGCTTGGCCGCGCGGTCCATTAAAATAGTGGAAACAGTAATGTACTTTAATGGACTGCATTCCATGATGTGCAGGAGAGTTTGGTGGGAGGGAGAGATAGAGAGGAGAGAAATGACATACAGAACCCACCAAGTAGTTGAGGTGTGGGAGGAGGGAGGGAGGTGGGGACATTGGTGATGGGAGATGGGTTTGGGTGGAGGGATGGGTGTTGGAACACTGTAGAACCAAAACTCTACATGAGCATCTTTCAATTGTATGTCTAAAATGGTGTAATAAAATTTGGGGGGAAAAAATAAAAAAAAATATTAGTCAATTCAATTTAAAAAAGCATTATTACTTTAAAAACATGCATGTAGAAAGAGCCAAAAACTTAAGCATAAATTATTTTTCATTTAATCCAACTTACTGTTGATAATTACCTAGTAACTACTGCTCTGCATACCTGATAATGTTTAGCAGCAATTTTCAATCCTTCATCATTATCCAGGTTCTGTTCTGCTGCAATTTGGCTAGCTAAGGCTGCACAATTGAACAGCACACAGCTCTTTTCATATCCTAAGCTTGCAAGAGCTGCAAAAAATTAAGAAAGAAAACGTGTTATCAGATTTTTTCCTATGGAAAATGTTTCAAAGAAAATATCAAGATCTCTATTCTACTGGTCCAACAAAAACAAGCTTCCAGACCTTTTTCCACACATATGTTCAAATGTTTCTAGTTATGCTGTCAAGCATTTTGTTCCAGAATACAATGCCTAAAATCTAAAATGCAAAAGAGTATTAAAATCACAAAATTCCCTTTACATTCACTCTATTAGTCAGACTCAAAGAAGTCACTCATGTGACTTAAATTCAAATACTTTCTTTTCACTTCTCCATCACCTCTTTCAAAAGAGTACCACTGTGACAATCACAGAGGGAAGTGGTCACTATGGTGGAAGACTGGGTGCGGAAAGGGAAGTCAAGTGATATGCATGACTCTTATCAATGAAAAGTATTGTAAACCGTCATGCCTGGTAAGGAAAAGAAGCAGCATGCTATGGGGCTGGTGGAGGAACTGGGGACACTGATGGGGGAAGTGACTGGTGAAGGGATTTGTATTGGAATATTGTATGTCTGAAATCCAATCATGAGTAACTAACTTTGCAATTCACAGTTGAGTCAATATATTTTTAAGTTATTCTCTTCCCCACATTTTAAACACTTCTTCAGGGGCCGGAGCGATAGCACAGTGGGGAGGGCGTTTGCCTTGCATGCGGCTAACCCAGGTTCGATCCCCCGGCATCCCATATGGTTGGTCCTCCGAGCACTGCCAGGAGTAAGTCCTGAGTGAAGAGCCAGGAAAAACCCCCCCGAGCATCAGCGGGTATGACCCAAAAAGGCAAAAAAATAAATAAACACTTTTTCATCTCTATAAACCTAACCCAATGCAGAGTGAGGGGGGCAAGGACAGAAAGAGAATAAATATAGAGTACAGGGTTCTTTGTCTTATACGCAGCAGACCCAGGTTGATCTCTGGCATCCCATACAGTCCCCCAATCTTTACACACTACACACACACACACACACACACACAAACACACACAGAGAGCATGATCCCTGAGGACAAGACAATCATAAAAGCTCTGTAAATGTCTATATCACAGTGACATAATAATAAAAGGAAGAAATGATAACCACAAATCTACTCTCAAACACGCTGAATGAACCCTTCCAAAAGAACCTGATATGAATCTTGCAAAAAAAGTTATGATTTAACAAAGGCTGAGTCTCCTAGTACTTGAACTCTCCACTTTTAAAGCGGGCCCAAGACACCTCGGAAAGAGCACATGTGAATCACTGATGATGAGATGGAACAAGAAAGTCTGGTTTTACTGATGGTTTTCCCATTAGCTGGCTGCTAAGTCACTTATCTGCATCCTGCCTCAGTTTTCCTCACCAGTGAAATGACCTGGGCTCCGTCAAGACATTTATTGCTTATAGACTAGATTATTCAGTGTATGCTTAGGACAAGCTCACACAGAGGTTGAAAAAAATTTGAAATAAGTGTCCCTGGTAGAGGATTTGGGGTTGACTAGTAGAAACCTACTACGTTCTAGAAACTCAGAAAGTGAACACGAGAACAGAAATGGGCCAGATTCACACATAACAAGCCAGAAAACAAGTCATGACTTTATCAGTATTATTCCCATATATGGGCTGAAATGGTCACTATAATTAGTGCTGGCTAAGGGAGCAGGAATGGGGATGAGGAGTGGGTGGGAAACGGGGGTCTTTGGTTTGGGGAACACACTGGTGGTGGGGTTGGTGTTGAATCTTTCTAACAAATGTATTGTGAAAAACTCTGTACTTTGTAAATCACACTGTTTAAATAATAAAAAAATTTTTAAAGTTAAAAAAAAAAGACATTTATTGCTATCTCAATGCTGTTCAACAAACAACTCTGAAGATGAAAAAAATTAATCTACATCTCATAAATATGATATATATCATATATATGATACATATATATGATATATGGATACCTATTATCAAAAACAACAGAAAATAAAAGCTGCTGGCAAGCATGTAGAGAAACTAGTACTGTATAACCTTGCTAGAATATACATGGTGCACCCACTGTGGAAAATAACAGTTCTAAAAAAATTAGAAATAAAGTTACCATATGATGACCAATTCCATACTTGGGTATAACAAAAGAATTTAAAACTCCAAGAAATATTTATGCCACCCTTTACACAAGAATACTTTTCATTTCACAGTAGCCAAAAGATGAAAACACCACAAGTATGCAGTGATAAATAAAGGAAACAATATGTGGTATATATATGTGTGTGTGTGTGTGTGTATACATATATATACATATATATGTACATATATACACATACATATATATGTATATACACACACACACACACACAACTGAGTCTTCTTAAGCCTTATAAAGGAGAGGCCAGGGAAAGAGCTCAGAGGTCAGGGATATAGGCCTTTCATGTGCATGGACTCAAGTTCAATTCCTGGCACCACCTGGCTCCAACAAGCCAGGGAGTATGCCTGGAGTATGCCTGGAGACTCCTGACCATCCCTAATGCAGTCCTACTCTACTGTGCCCTGGTAGTCCTGAGCACCACTGGGCACAAGAAGCATTGTACCAACAACTACTGTATGCTTCCACTTATATAAGGTACCAAAAGTCGTGGAAGAGAAACACAGTGGTGGTTACCAGGATCTTTAAAAGGGTACAAAGGGATGGTGCTGTTTACTGGATAAAAAACGTCCATTCGTGAGAGCAAGAAGTTTCAGAGCTGTTGCATTAGCATTGTGAATAAATTTTAATACTAGTGACCAGTAGTACACTTAAACCTGGTTAACATAGAAGTTTATGTACTTTTTCAAACAGAAAGACAACAATTTCAGTCAGGGACATTCAAAGTCATGTATACTGTACCAGGCACTGAATACCAAGCAAAATAATCATGACGTTCCTTACAAAAAAACAAAACAAAACACTGGATAAACAATCTAGGAGAATTAGAACACTACAGTTTTCCTCTGTAACAATGATTAGTATAGGGAACAATGCGTGAAGCTCTAAAATTACATAAATCTAATTCAACACTTATATAGCCAGTGTGGCTAAACAAAAGATCAAGGAACAAAATGAGAGGCAATGATAACAAGAAAAAAACACTTTCACTTTCATTCACCTAACTGCAAATATTGTTCACATCTGGGGGGAAAAAATAAATTCCAAAAACAAAATTTATTCCCATCAGAAAAAAGTGTACCTTGAATTTTTATATGATATAAATACTGGTCTATTATTTTCGATAAACATCATTTCAGGTTATAGTTTCCACTTGTTTTAAAATTTTCTCATGTGTAAGATATTTTGTGAAAACTTTACAATTAAATCTTTTTTCCTTTGTTTTCTGTTTCACTGAAACTTAGCTCAACAAACTTTTTTATTGTTTAATATTGTTCTTTTCACCTGAGCTATTTTTTTAATATGTGAAGCTTTCAAAATAAAAGTATATTATAAATGTAGCTTTCCTTAAATTCAATTCTTGGGCTAGGACGATGGGGGGAGGGGGCACATGCCCTGCAAGCATGGAACCAAGGTCCAAACCCTGGCATGGCGCCCTCTAGCCCCCAGCACTGCAAGGTGGCTGTGTCCTCCAGCAGTACTGGGTCCAAGCAGCAGTGTAATCACCAGGCGTGTGCACACACACCACATACCACACATACACACACTCTGAAGACCCGCTGCCTCACTGCTTGGGAGCCAACGTGCTCTCTCTCCCCTCGTTGCCCCAACACCCCCCCACATACACACACATTATAAAAGACATTTAATCACTAACATTTGCTCAAGAAATGCCCTGAAGAACTAACTGCCCAACTTTAGCTATTTTTTGCTTTCACTTTTTCGAGAAGGTTCTCCAGTGAATTATCTAAGTATCAATTTCTCTTGTCATCCGCTCGTTTTGTTTACCGATTCACTTGTCACAGCAGCACTATAAATCCTTTCCCAACCTTGACTCCCTTCTCTGAATGTGATGTTCCCTTTCCCCTAAACCTTTATTACAAGTATTCCAAAATGGACAACCTACATTTGTTGTTTTCATTTCCTCACTTATGATTCATGCCTCAGTCAGCAAAAATGCAATTTGGCTTTTTCAGCATGCCCTTGAGAAAAACTCTTGCCAAATCCAATGACTTCCCCAACCTTACATATCTTGACCTCATCCATGACTGTCCCATGATGTTGCAAGCTGGATAAACATCAAACCATTTTGACATATTTTCTCTTCTGGGGTTTTATTGTTTTGTTTTGTTATTTTTGGGGGTTCACACCCAGTGCTGCTAGGAACCAAATCCAGGCCTCCTGCACACAAAGCATGTTTGAGCTCTCTCTTTGGCCTGTAGAGATATTTTCAAAAGATTAATCCGAGAGTCCTATGCTCTATTTGTCCATTTTAGGTTTTTAAAATGGACAACCTACATCTGTCCTCTCTAAAAACACACCTCTATCTTTAACATTTGCCCCAGGCAATTCTACTGCATAGGAAGGACTGGAATCACTGCTCTACATGACCTCTGAAATTCTTCTGCCAGTCAACTCCATCTCTTTATTTTCCCAGTTTCTCCTGTAGTTGAAATCTTTTTCTGAACCTCATTCTTAAGCCTCTTCCTCTATTTTTCCCGAATGTTTTATTTTCTAGCTTTGGCTTTCACACTTTTCCCAATCTACAGTTTAGCAGAGGGGATAAATATTATAATTTAATGAGAACTATTCTCAAATCAAATCTCTACCTCTTGAGCTTTACAGCTATTATTTCCAAACGTTAAGAGTAATTTCTACCCAGACACAACAAAGTCAAACTCAATCTGTCTATTACTAGGAATTAATTCAGTAGGTCAAACCAAGTTACAAATCAAAATCAATTCCAAGCTTCTACTCATCCTTCAGATACAATTAACAGATAGTCAATTTCACTCTGAAATCTCTCAGACCAATCCCTTTTCTCTGATTCATCTATACTCTTTATACTTGGCTAACTGCATCCCACATCAGTTTCTTACCTAATCTTTTTCTAGTACTGGGAAGTAACCTTTCTGGATTCCTATTCTGGCTTCATTAAATCCTTGCATTATAACCTAAGAAACTGCTCAAATACAGCAGTGCCTTTCCTCACTGGGCTACTAAAAAAGTCAGTAAGATAGTGCGTGTGTAAAGCTCTTTCACCGTGCCTCCATGGAATACCTACAATAGTCACTCGCTTATCCGCAGGAGATGCATTCATGATCCCCAAGGGAGGCCTGCAAGGTAAATCTACTTTCAAATGTCCCTCCATGTAGTCCCAATGCAACCTAAGGTTTCAAATCTTAAAAAATAACATTAGTATGTACAATATATAACTTATCTGTATAGTACTTTATAATCCATAACACAAGTATACAATAAATTATAATAATAATTACAAATATTATTCACTGTGGCTAATATTTATTGATGACGTCTAAGGATTTACTCTATTTTTACTTAATTTATCCACACAAGTACCCAATGGGAGGAATAGTATGAAAGATAATAGCACTTTGGTGGTGAGTGGGTGTGGTAACAGTGTGCTCCTAAACTGTTAATATTTGAGGTAAATGATACCACAATTGAGGTAAATGAGGTAAATGAATTGAGGTAAATTATACCTAATTTTTTACAAAATTAATAATTAAAAAAGATAAATAGTACTTCAAAATACTGTTTCTTCAAAATACTTTTTATAGATGAGAAAACTAACTTCCAAAGCTGGTAGATGAGAAGCTTTCAATCTTCTAAACTTGTAATAATGTTCTAACCTGCAATGCTATTTTCTACCTACAAAAAAGCATTATTCCTTCTAAGTCTAATGCACATCATCTTCTATATATATTATATACAATGAGTAGTTACAAGTAGTTACAAGAGCAATTTTTAAGATATGTTTATACAAAGTTTTCTTTCACTTTCATAAAAAAAAAAATTACATACCCAATTTTACAGATCCTCCAAATAGTGATCCTTTGTCAAAAGCATCTTTCCAGGTAAATGTCAAGCAGATCTTGATAGAGAAAATAAAAAATTATTACTATACCTTGAAGAAAGGAGGAAAGCTTCAAATTGCCTAAAGCATTTTTTTTTTCTACTCAACTCAACTCCTTTCTGTTCCTGGACTATAAGTATTTTTAAATGAAATACTGGTACAGTATATTTCAAATATAATTCTGACTCTAACTATACAAATAGTTTTCTCGAGAAAATACTGTACTTTTACAAATAGGTACTTAAAGATAATATTGTCAAGTTAGCCAGGAGAAGCAAGAGCAATGAAATACTACAGGATTCCAAGAAGATTAAAACATAAATCTATCATGACAAACGTAGAAAATTCACCTCTGGACAATAAACTGATATTAACATATATTTTTAATTTGGTTAGTGATTATATAATATAGTTCTACTCTGTGAAGATTCGGCTATATGTGAGGTAAGTTCACTTTATATATATGTTATAAACAAATTTACATAATATTAAAAACCTCATCCTCTGGCTGGAGACATAGTACAGTGGATAGGGTGTTTGCCTTGCATGCAACCAACCAGGTCCAGTCTTGGGCGTCCCTTATGGTCTCCAGAGCCCACCAAGAGTGATTCCTAAGTGTAGAGCCAGGAGTAAACACTAAGAACTGCAAGGCGTGGTCCAAAAATAAATAAATAAAAATAACTGCATCTTAACTCTGCTTCTAAAGTACCCACTTCTGACAGTTGAAAAGAATTTAGCCTTTTTTAAATTATGTACTGCAACCCAATTTAAAATAAAAATTTTCAAACAATTTAAAAGAAACAATTTTGTAATGTATACAAAAATTCTCCAAATATAAAAATAATAACAATAAAATGAATAATAATATAATGAACCTCCATATACCTCATATGGCCAATTTTTGACGTTTGTCTGTTTTGGTTTATCCACTCCCCTTCCTACCCTCCCTCCCACATCTTTTTCAGGTTGGGGAGGGGGAACTTCCACCACACGTAGCTTTATTCAGTGGCTACTCCTGGTTCTGTCTTAGTGGTCACTTCTGGAGCTCAGAAGACCAGATGCAGTGACAGGAATAGAACCTACATCAGCCACATGGAAGGCAAGTGAGCATCCGTGTACCAATTCTCTAGCCCCCACATATTTTTAAGCAAATCTTACCATGCTATTTTACCTATAAAAACTTCAGTCTGAAAATGTTTAGTGTTGTTCATAGCTCAACTATTTTTAAATTGTTAAAAACTTTTAATAAGTCTCCCAAGTAAAAGTGTAAAAACCTATCAGTATTTTCATTATCTAGTATTTGCTTTATATAATATAATTTGAGGCTATTCTTAAAAACAGAAACTAAAGTTTTCTGAATTATACAATTTTTTCTAATTCTCTAAGCACTAAATGGAAGGAAATCATTTAGTGCTTAGAGTGTACATTAGTCAATAAATTCTATTAATAAAAATATGCAGTTTAAAATAATGCAAAATAAAGTAATTCCAGTGGGCCAGATGAACTACATGAAAGTGACAAATATTACAATTCTAGAGACTTCATAAGAATGCTGATTTATATAGAATGGGATGAAAAGCTTCCAATTTGTATAAAAACCTAAAATAGGTTCTATCAGAGAGAGAGAACAGAGGTAAAGAATCTTGCCTAAGGGACTGAAGCAATATTACAGCAGGTAGAGTGCTCGCCTTGCATGCAGCCGGCCATGGGTTTGATCCCTGGCACTCCATGTGTTCCCCCAATCCTGCCAAGAGTGATCTGTCAGCACAGAGCCACTTCTGCCAGGTGTGGCCCCAAAACAAAACAAAAAAGAAATAAAAAACAATGCTGGTCTTGTATGTGGCCATACCCGAATCAAACCTATGGTCATCTGAGCACCACCTGGGGCAGCCCCTAAACACAACAGGTATGACCCCAAATCTCAAAACCCAAAATATAAAAAAATTAAACACCTATTTTTAAATAAAATAATACCATGGGTGGAAGGAAATAGGTGATTTACCATAATCAAATATACTTTAAACAAATCAAAAGTAATGACTTACCTGATTTTCAGAAAATGGGAATTTGGGTTCAATGGAACAGATCTGATCATAATATCTAAAAACGGGAAAAAACTTAAAATTAGCAGACCAAAATATTATATACATCTATATATACACAAAACACACTAAAATTATTCTTGCTTGCTTTGAGGGGCCCACAGTCAAGTTCATTCATTCTAAAGTAAATGAACTGGCTATAAAGCTATTAAAAATGCATCCCAAGGTGCACATATGCTGCCCAAGCACAGTGTGGTGCCTGGGTCTCCCTCTGGAGATGTGGACTTCCACAGCGAATGCTGGGGTGTGTGCTGGCGCTTTCTCCATCTTTGGAGCCCACCCCACATTCTCTCGTGAGTCCATTACTCTGTCTTCTCATCACCCTCCCTCCCCCAAAATTCCTTTTATTTATTTCTGATTTGGGGGCCACACCTGGCAAAGCTCAGGGATTACTCCTTCTTATACTCAGGAATTACTTCTGGAAGTACTCAAAAGACTATATGGGGGGGCTGGGTAGGGCGTTTGCCTTGCATGTTGCGGACCCGGGTTCGATCCCCAGCATCCCATATGGTTCCCCAAGCACCGCCAGAAGTAATTCCTAAGTGCAGAGCCAGGAGTAACCCCTGAGCATCGCCAGGTGTGACCCAAAAAAAGAAAAAAAAAAAGACTATATGGGATACCAGGGCTTGAACCCAGGTCAGCTGCATAAAAGGCAAATGCCCTACTAGCTGTACTATCTGTCTGGGCCCCCTTGATCAAAATTTCTGAATAAAACCTGTTTTCACTCCCCCCCCCAAAAAATACATACCGAAAAATACTAAGGAAAAACTCATACTTATCATCAAAGAAAAATATTTATCCACTATTTTGATTACAAAGCAAACTAACATCTCCCCAGAAAACCACAGTATTTTTTTTAAGTTCTGTTTTAGTTGGTTGGCTTTGGAACAAAGCCTGGTAACACAGAAGGGGAGGGGAGGATGTGGAGTTTGCTCTCAGCAGTGCTTCTCGAATCTAAGGGCACCTAGGGAGTGAACCCAAGGATCCCGCATGCAAAGCATGAACTCCAGTCCTTTGGACTCTGTAGCCTTCTTAGGTATAGAGCTGCGGGTGTGGCCCTGGCAGCCCCCAGCACCACCAAGGTTGCCCAGGTTTCCTGGTAGCATCACATGCTTGGGCCCTTTAGCTGAAGCAACTGCCGGTTGGCCAAGAATCCCGTGTCTTTGTGTGTGTGTGTGTGTGTGTGTGTGTGTGTGTGTGTGTGTGTGTGTGGGGGGGGAGGGATGGGGGAGCAATAGTACAAAGAGTAGGGGTGCTTGCTTTGCACAACGCAGACTCCCAGCATCCTATATGGAACACCAAGGAACCCAGGAGTGACTCCTGAGTGCAGAGACCAGAAGTTACTCCTGAGCACGCCAGGTGGACCAACTGCACGCCCCTCAAATAAAGAAAATAAAGAATCCCCAATGGGGGCCCCTGGACCACCTGAGCACTGCTAGGGAGACCCTCCCCAGACACAATTGTCTACAGTCACTGGACAAATTCTATCTCTGGTAAAATACTGATTCAAAACAAACAGACTTACCAGGGTCAGACTGAGACCACAGCAGATAGGGAACTTGCCTTACACACAGCCAAGCCAAGATCAACCCTCTGCCCTACGTATGATTGCTTGAGTACCGCCAGAAATGCTCCCTGAGCACAAGGCCAAGAATAAACCCTTGGCACCATCAGATGTGGCTCCAAAACCAAGAGTAAAATAGAGATTTACCAACTTTTGAGTGTGTCCACATCAATCTCCAACACAACTAGTTTCTCCAAGCTATCACCCTCTCTTTCAAGCAATTAATTCCTAAGTTTTCAAATCAAGAACCTTGTCTTCATTTCTACTTCCCTTTCCAATCTGGCATCCACACAGCAGCCAGAATTATCACCGAAAAGCAGTCTACCCTCTCACCAGGATGAACTTAAGGCTAGTATGGGAGGGATACGTGTTAAGTATGTGTGCGTGTTTCATACAGGTGTACGTTGGGTCCAGAAGCTTAGCAATGAGCATACCTAATGCCCAGATCAACATTGGTTCTGCACCACAAAGACCAGAGCTCCTTAAAGATACTGCTGACTCCACAGCTGAACTGCAACGATTCAAGACTTAAACCTGAAACATCCTGCTATGCCAAAAAGTAAGAGCACTTGAGGGCGAGGAACAATGATACAGCAGGTGTACCTTGCACACAGTGAACTGGTCAACCAAATATGCCCTTAGCACCACCAGGTGTGACCCAAAAACAAAGAAAACCAGGAAGCTCTGGTTTAAAAATGTAGACATGTAAAAAAATGGACTTAAAACACAGAAACTAGTTTCTACTAGTCAAGAACAATTTAAATAAGTAACAAATCAAAATCCATTGAATAAAATAAGAATACTTTATTTCCAGACAAACAGGACTCTACCCTACTGTAAATTGTCAACTAATAGGGGAAAAAAAACATGTTTTCATCAATGTATAGTATCTGATTCAAGTAGGATAAATAAGATATAATCAAATATGAAAGCCTGATGAAACAGGAATAGGATATTACATATTCTCAAGTATTTCCCCACAAAACACTAAGCAACATATTAATCAAGTACAGAAAAGCCTGTCCGATAACATCTTAAGCAAGGGATAAGTGAAACCATTGCCAACCACGGAATGAATTAACATGTCCTTTTCACAGGATCTAAAAAGAACACAGTAACACGTTTGGTAGTACTACTGGCACAAGATGTCACAAGAAAACAGGCAAAACCTCACTGAAGATTCTGCAAAGCAAATAGCTTGTACTCCCAAAATGTCCAGGGCCGGGAGCTAGCCTAGATCCAAGCAGAGTGTATGCTAGCATATGCAAGGCTCTGAGTTTGATCCCTGCTACAACGCAGTCCCTGAACACTGCCATGTACAGCCCCCAGGTCTCTGCACAAGGCAGGGTTGTCCAAGTCACTTCCAGGCACCACCAGCCTAAGCACCGCCAGTCAAAACCAGGTCTGGTTTCCACTTGTTGGCCGCAGGCTCTCAAAAAAGTGTGGAGCCTACTTTTCTAAAAAAACTCGTTATGGTCAGACCATGTTAAGACAATAATATTTGAGTGGACAGAGCTTAGGCTTTCAAGTCAAATAAGCCTAAATTTGAATCACCTACCACAGAATTGGTAATTGCTCAGAATACAATTAAAAAGTTACTGTAGGGGCCGGAGCGGATAGCCCAGCGGGTAGGGCGTTTGCCTTGCACGCAGCCGGCCTGTGCTGGCCCAGGTTCGATCCCTGGCGTCCCATATGGTCCCCTGAGCACCGCCAGGAGTAATTCCTGAGTGCATAGCCAGGAGTAACCCCTGAGCATTGCCGGGTGTGACCCAAAAAGCAAAAAAAAAAAAAAAAAAAAAAGTTACTGTATTTTGGTGTACTTAGAAACTTACTTAGAAACTTACTCCACTAGAAAACCAGAAAGAGAAAGTTGTGTGTTCTAAGAAAGGATAGTACAGAGATCATTAAAGATACAGTGTTAGGGGCCGGGCGATAGCCCAGCGGGTAGGGCGTTTGCCTTGCACGCGGCGATCCCCGTCATCCCATATGGTCCCCTGAGCATCGCCAGGAGTGATTTCTGAGTGCAGAGCCAGGAGTAACCCCTGAGTGCCGCCGGTGTGACCCAAAAAAAAAAAAAAAAAAAAAAGATACAGTGTTAGTTTCTGAATTACTGATTGAAGTGTGGTGTAGAGACAATCTCGGAACAACCTTAGTTCCCAGGAACAATTCTCACAGTTAGAGAAATAAACAAACGAGTTTCAAAAGTCCAAAGGGCACACCATCAGAACCACCCCTACAAGTCTATGTGTGCTTCAGTGGCATTTATTAAAGCGGGCTTGTTCTAAGTAACTGCTAAGTACTCTTAGATTAACCTCAAAATCAGTTTACCCTAAGTATCAAATTAATAATCACTGCAATCTTGGGGCCAGAGCGATAGCCCAGCGGGTAGGGCGTTTGCCTTGCAGTCTGTGTCCAACGGTTCGATCCCTGGACTCCCATATGGTCCCCCAAGCACCTCCAGGAGTAATTCCTGAGTGCAGAGCCAGGAGTAACCCCCTGAGCGTCGCTGGGTGTGACCCAAAAAGCAAAAAAAAAAAAAATAATAAAAATAATAATAATAATAATAATAAATTAAATTTAAAAAAAATAATCACTGCAACCTGGCGCCAGAGCGATAGCACAGCGGGAAGGCGTTTGCCTTGCACACAGCCAACCTAGGTTCGATATCCGGCATCCCATACAGTCCCCGGAGCACCACCAGGAGTAATTCCTGAGTGCAGAGTCAGGGGCAACCTCTGGGTATGGCCGGGCGTGACCCATAAAGGCAAAAATAACGAAAGAATCACTGCAACACAACCATTTTACCTAATCTTGACGTCAAAGGTCACAACTGAGCAAAGACTGAAGTACCAACCTCACCCCAACGCCCCCCCAATCCATACTTAAAGATGGCTATGTCCTGGGGGATGGAAAAGTTAAACCAGGCCCCTTTCCGCCACCATAATCGGCCAAGAGGCCAGCCAAACCAGAGCCCTGCCCCTGGCCTCGCTCCAGCGGCGGGGAGAGAGGGGAACGCCCACGGAAGCGCCCTCGCGAGAGAGCTGGGGAGCGAGCAAGGACCCCCTAATAATTAATGCACCGCCGCCACCTGAGCCCACCCTCTCCCGAGGGGCAGAGGACAACCTTAAGAGGCAAAGATGCGGGCAGCGAGATGGTCTCCGCTGACCACTGCTAGGAAGGGGACAAAACTCCATGCTTCAGCACCGGCGTCCTACAGGCCCGAGCGCCGGGAGACGGGACACCTCCCGCACCGGCTTCTAACTCGGAATTTCTAACTCGGCATTCGCCAAGTGTCCTTGCGGCCCCCCCATCATCACGGCCAACAGGAGCTCCAGAAGCCTGTTGGTGAATAAAAAACGGCGCCGACGACCCCGACGGCTCCAGGGGCGTCGCTCGCCCAGTCACTCTCCTCCGCCTGTCCCGAGACCGCCGCAACTTCGGAAGGTGACCCATGGCCGGCCGCCACGTCCACCCACCGACTCAAGTCCCCGCCCGCCTCCCTCAGCCCGCAGCTCCCCGGCAGGCGAAGGTCCCGCGGCGCCGGAGCCGGGGAGAAAAGGAAGCGCAGGGGAGGCGGGTGGCGGGGCGGCAGCGACCTCTCCCCGCGCCCCCCGCCCGCTGCGCCGGCCGGCCACACCTACGCGCCCAGCCGAGGTCAGGGCGGCGGCCCCAGGCCGGCCCCAAGTGGCGCCGCACCCCGCAGCCCCGCGGCCCGCGCCCACCTCAGCAGCGTCTCGAGCGCGCCCTCGTGCTTGTCCAGCGGCCGGCCCACGGCGGCGCGGCGCAGCTTGCTGAGCTCCTCGGCCGCGCGGCAGTACTGGGCCTGCTCCTCCCGCCGCTCGGGTACGTCTGCTGGATGAACTTCACCAGCGGCTTGGCCAGGTCCACCTCCGACGTCTTCTTCAGCTGGACCGAGATGAACGACGCCATGGCGAGCGCCTCGGCCGCCGGGTTCGGGCCGATGAGACCGCGGGACGGCGACGAGGGCCGGGACGCGCCGGGGGGAGCGCGCTGACTAACCCGCGGACCGGCGGACCGACGGGCTGACGGACGTGGACTCTCCCTGTGAGCGCTGTCCGGTCACTTCCGGGAGCTCCCGCGCAGGCGCCCCGGCCGGCGGGGCACGCGCAGCCCGTCGTCACGTGACGGGGCGGGCGCCGAGCTGCTGCTCTGGGCATTTGCCTAGCGTCGTGGCGGCTGGATAAATTGCTCTCCCGACGCAAGTAAGTATTCCCCGATTCGAACGACATGCTGCTGGAGTATGGTCTCCGTCCCCAACAAGGATTTGCAGCCAGCTGGCTACACCTTGCTGCTGGAGTATTATGACCTGAGAGTTTTTGCAGCTGACTGCGGTGTTGAGTTCCTGAGGTACCGTGAGCAAGTCAGGCACTGTCCCTGTCTTTGGGCCTCTTACAGTCAGGTAAGAACAGGGATATAAGGTGCACAGAGAGAGAACGATGGTGAAGAAGAAAATTAAAACAGGGTGCTTGCGATGTCGGTTATTACAACTGGTTGGGGTATAAAACCTCTTCAGAGAAGGTTTTTCTATGAGGGTGAACTTAAAATGTTATCTGCGAACTGAGACACTTGCAAAGAAAAGTGGCGAGAGAATCTCAAACATGTGCTGCAGGTGCTTGGCGCTCGGTTTGACTCACCCTCAGGCAGTTAAAACTGGGCAAGACAAGCACAGCAGTGAAATTAAACGGGAGAGCAAGCAGACATCAGATCGTCCAGAATCTTGGCAGGACAAGTTAAAGAATATTGTTGAGCAACTGCAAGTGAAGCTGTAAATGGCACTTGAGCATTAGTGACATGATAAAATCCGTCTGGTACAATATCTTTTGATGGGATGAGGTATGCAGTATGTCTTATCTTTTGTGATATGTTCCAGGCCAAAAAATAAAGTTAAAAAAATAAACACACACACACATACACACACACAAAAAAGAAAGAAAGAAAAAACGTTTTACTTAACTCTGAAGCAGGCAGGCAGGTAGTTTCCTTGGTAATGAATTTCAGGTGAAGTTTTTAAAAAAAAAAAATTAAAAATCAGTAAGCTCAAGCCCATCAAGGACACATTAAGGGGAGATCCAGCCACCTTCCTTAACATTCAGGCAGTGGACTTAGGCGGAACCAGCTTGAAAAACCCTAAAAGACTAGCCTTAGGGAAGCATGGCCATGTGCTCCATCCTGCCTGGGAGTGGCCCACACCTGCTCTGTTTCCCCATTTTTACATAACACACATTCCAACTTGGAAGTTTCCCACAATCCCCTACTCCTCGGGGTGTGTCTTCATATCTCTAACTTTATGAAGTGCATTCTATTCTTGGGAGTGGCCTGCACAATAGCTTAGAGTCTCTCTCTTCTCTCTCTCTCTCTCTCTCTCTCTCTCTCTCTCCCTCTCTCTCTTTCCTCTTCTCTCTCCCTCCCTCTCTCTCTCCCTCTCTCTCTCTCTCCCTCCCTCTCCCTCTCCTCTCTCTCTCTCTCTCTCTCCCTCCCTCTCCCTCTCTCTCTCTCTCTCTCTCTCTCTCTCTCCCTCTCTCTCTCTCTCTCTCTCTCTCTCTCTCTCTCTCTCTCTCTCTCTCTCTCTCTCTCTCTCTCTCTCTCTCTCTCCTGAAATAAAAACGTCTTGGCTTCACTAGCAGTCTTCCCCTGAAATTTTTTTTGCCAAAATAGACAACAAGCCCATGCTGGGTGGAGAGTAGGATCTAACTGTCTACACATGCACAGAGCCCCAACAGGCTTTTTGTGAGTTCTAACCTCCCCCTGCACCACACCAGGGGTGGCAGTGAGGTGGCAATGAGCACAGCAGGAAGAAGGTGGTAGTAGCTTAGTCTCAGCGCTTGGCTTTCTCACTTTATGGCTCCCCAAACACTAACTGGCAATAAATGTGTCAAATCTTTGCATCTCACACAATTTGTAAGAAATACTGGAGCTAGAGAAGGAAAATAAATGATACAGGAAGAAATAACGAAACAAATCCAGAAAGCAGAATATTCTGTAGAAGAATGTTGCCCTCTCTTCAACAATATGTTTGGGCTTTTTTCAAGGGGGCAGGACCAGGAAGTAGCTCAAGGGACTGAGCACATGCTGCCCAGGCAGAGGGCCCAAGCGGAGTCCCTGACACCTCATGATTGCCAAGACTTGTGCTGCCTCCCCCACCCACTTCACTGTATCACTGTCTTCCCGTTCATCATCGATTTGCTCGAGCGGGCACCAGTAACATCTCCATATGTCCTGTCTAATGCAAGTAGAGCCTAAAGACACCTGCTTGCTCCAGGAACATAAAGAGCCTCAAACCATTCCATCAAGTCATGGGAATGAGGTCTCTAATTGTTACTGGTATTTGGGCATATCAAATAGGACACGGTAGCTTGCCAGGCTCTGCCGTGCAGGGAGGCATACTCATCTCTAATCCAGCATTTATTGATGAACCAGCGGCCGTGCAAGCTGGGCTGTGATAGGCTGGTCAGCCCCACCCACCCACTTAGCTAAAAAAAAAAAAAGTCACTGCTCTATGAAAGGAAACTTAAGGGACATAATGGCATAAGTAATTGGGTTTATTTCTGGCTTGAACGAATCTGTAAAAATGCATTTTCAGGGACTGGAGCTCTATCTAGTACAATAGGTTTTTGGGTTTTGGCTTTTTGGTTTTCTTTTGCAAACAACTGACCCAGGTTTGATCCCCAGCACTACGTCTGATCCTCCCAAGACCTGCCAGGAGTGTTCCCTGAGTGCAGAGACAGAAGTAAGCCCTGAGCACTGTTGGGTGTGACCAGAAAATAAAAAAAAAAAAAAAATGCGTTTTCAGGGGCTGGGTCAGTAGTACAGTGAATAGGGAGTTTGCCTTGCATGTGGTCAACCTGGGTTCAATACCCGGCATCCCACATAGTCCCCTGAGCACTGCCAGGAGTAATTTCTGAGCATTGCTGGCCAGGTGTGATAAAATAAAATAAAAATAAACTGTGTTTTCAGGAGCCAGAAATGGCTGTAGCAGAAAGTGCCTGCCTACAACAGTGAAACCCTGGGTTCCCAGCCCCAGGAAAAAATACTGTAGATTGACTTGCAAAGGAAAGCCTAAATGTAATAAATCATACAAATTATTCACCATTCCCTCTATCTATGACTTTGTAATAATTAGCTCCTCCCATCAAATGCTGCAGTCTATTTTTTTCACCTCTTTAGTCTGATTTATTGATATAAATTGTTTTGGTTAGTGGGAAATTAGCAACTGTGAGAAAAGCACGCAATTCATTTATCAAGGTTTGTCACTCTTGCTGCACTTGAAACTCATGAAAAACATGTAGCCCAGTCATTGCCCTAGTGCTAGCAATAGTCAGCTAATTGTTAAGTCCCCAACTGATGTTGAACATCTGAACAAATCCATCAGTGACCATATGAGCCAGCCTAGACCACAAATGCCCGGCCAACCAAAAGAATCATGAGCGAAATGAATAACTCAGATGTAGAGCGGTAGTACAGGGGTTACGGCACTTGTATTGCATGTGGCCAACTCTAGTACCACATGTTGGGTTCTCTAAGCACCATCAGGTATGACCCAAACACACCCTCTCCAAGTAATAAAATAAATGGCTCTTGTTCAAGCAACTACCTATTGGTGTGGTTGGTTATGCAGCAAAAACTCACTAATACCAACATTGCACATATACCCAGTACACCCAAAAAATGATTTGTATGCCAGACAAGAGAAAAAGAAAGAATGGAGAGGTGGTTTCACTGATATCATACTATTCAAGTCCAAAAGATTTAAATATGATTAATGATACATCATAATCACTTGTATCACTTGTCTTCCCGTTGTTCATTGATTTGCTCGAGCGGGCACCAGTAATATCTCCATACTTCCTGTCGCAAGCTAGTATAGCCCAAGGGCATCTGCTCGCTCCAGGAACATGAAGAGCCTCAGACCATTCCTTCAGGTCATGGGAACCAGGTCTATAATCCTTGCTGGTTTTTGGCATATCAAATACAACATGGGTAGCTTGCCAGGTTCTGCTGTGTAGATGTTACACTCTCAGTAGTAGGCTCTCATCTCTAGCTTTACTGATGAACCTCAACAGAAAGAGATCTGCTTTTCTCTTAGGTGGAGCTCTGAGGAGCTGTGAAGTCCAGATGTTGAGAATGACTGCCCTCATGGTGTGGGGGTTCCCCTGGCTCCTTGCTAGGCTCACTGGGATGACGGGCCAGGGCTAGAACCCGCCTAGAACTGTATACAGTGTATAAATGTGAAAGATCCTGGGAAGGACCTGGTCCTAACTTTCATTATTGTCTAAAAATGTCATGCAGCCGCAGAGCAGCCATGCACCAGTGCAGTTGTGGGTCTGGAGTGTCTCTCTCTTCTGGTGTTGCTACATCATAATACTAAAGAATAAAATTATCCAGAAAGGGCCAGGGATGTGACTCAGTGGTAGAATATGTATCTTACATGTGTTGGTTCTGGGTTTGATCCCCAATATTGCTCCAAAGTAGATGTACAGGGAAAAAATGGTAACTAAAGGTTATAATTAAATTGTTGAGGGCCAGAGAGATAGCTCAGGCATCAGAAGCATATGATACCTCTGATGGGCAAAGCTGGGACTTTGATCCCCAGCACCACACCACCATCACCAAATCTGGTTAGCAAAATATCACGGAGTGGCCCCATGCCCCCATGAGCACTAAATGGGAGATCTTCCCCCAAAATAAACATTTTGAGATTCATGTTTCTGATAACCCAAAACATCACATGTTCTCTCTCCAGGATTAAATGTCCAAGTAATAACCAGATCTTTAGTCACATGTATGAATAGCTAAGGGAGAAAAAGGAATATTGCTGGGGACCAGCCAAAGAGGATACATTTGGAAACAAGGTAGGTAGATTAAGTCTGTTCTGTAAATAATGACATGTAAAACCTCAGTCTGAGAAGTGTAGCAAATTATAGGGCATATGAAAGTGTAGCTGTCTTCCATTTCATGGTTAGACTATACCCTATGAAAATTGATACTTGTCTTAAGGGGTTGGTGATTCAGCAGCCACCTGCAACCCCAGTAATAGAACAGGGAGTCATTAACACAGTCAATGCGGTGAGTTGCTTCCTCTCCCTTGTAATTTTTGAGGGACCTAGATCGTCAGAGTCCCCTACTTTGAGTTTCAGAGGAGTCCACTGTTCTTACCCACCATACTCTTCCCCCATTATTCATCAAGCCCAGTGATTCTCAACCAGTGGTCATTTTGCTCCCTGGGAGATAGTTAGCAATGTCTGGAAATATTGTTGATTGTTGCAACTTAGGAGGGGGAGAAATGGTACTGTGTACTGGTCTCTAGAAGGAATGAGTGTAAGACTACTCCTCACAACAGCAACTTGTGCCTCTCCAAAATGTAATGAGAGTGAGAGTCTCTCAAGAAATCTACTGCTCAGAACTGTTTCCAAATTCTTTGGGCCAGGGCAGTGAGGAGTGGGGAGATCTGGAGCAGGAAGGGACGAAGGGGCAGAGCAGGCCAGGGGACAGTCCAATACATTGTAGGAGTTGTTCCACAGAGTGATAGGTGAGAAGGAAGCATTGTTGCCAAGAGATCTTTAATGCTTCCAAATACGAGAGTGAAATTAGGATATAAAAGTACAAATAGAACTGAATTTCTGGAGGATTTTCCCACTAAACTAAAATAAAATCCATGACCCTTATATGAAAGGACAAAGCAGAGAATATGACTGACCCCACATTCAAAGCTCTACTGATCCCATGGTTAGGAAACTTGTCCTGAGGCTGCCCGGTGGATCCAAGTAGTTTGCAACAGCAGCATGTGGTGTTTAATTAATAAATGGGAACAATGAAAGTCAGTACAAAAGTTAAGAGCAAGTTTGGGAGCACAAGTCAGTTCCTCACACCTACATGCATCCACATCCTAGTCTTCACCATGGGGTCCCCAATGTGTACTCTTCGGTCTGTCTTAACCTTAATGGACATGGTGCAGGACTTAAATCATGTGTAGTTCCATCAACAAGCCCCTCAGAGGTGGGACAGGAATGGGATGTGAATCCATCCTGGCTATTGAAATACTAAAAAGCTCTGCTTGCTTTTCTCAGAGAAGAAAACATTTTGCTCTTTTGAAAGAATTTTTTTTTTTTTTTTTGGCTTTTTGGGTCACACCCGCGATGCTCAGGGGTTACTCCTGGCTCTGCACTCAGGAATTACTCCTGGCGGTGCTCGGGGACCATATGGGGACGCCGGGGATCGAACCCGGCCGGCACAGGCCGGCTGCGTGCAAGGCAAACGCCCTACCCGCTGGGCTATCGCTCCGGCCCCTTGAAAGAATTTATGGAGATGATCTTTTCCTGGATTTGGACAAGGAAATCCTTTATATGTCAGGCTAGTGCACAATTGCCTGTCGAGATGTTGCCGGTGTGGGTGTGGTGCCTGGCTGCGCTGGCAGGTGGCAGGCAGAAGACAGGCTTGTCTACACTCCCAGGGCTCTGCCCTGTGGGCCCTGGATGGTTGATGGTCTGACATAAAAAAGACTGGGATGAACCCAGAGCCACAGCAGAGCCTGGCAAGCTACTTCTGGTGTATTCAGTATTCAGTATGCCAAAAACGGTAACAATAATAGACCTCATTCCCAACGAATGGGGACGTTACTGGCGCCCACTCTAGAAAATCGATGAACAATGGGAAGACAAGTGACAAGTGACAAGACAAGTGCACAATTGAAATGAGCTATGTATAGTTTAAACTGGGGAAAAGAAAAACTTAAAGAGAATGAAGGAAGGGAGTTTACAGAATCTCTGGAAAGGCCAGAGACAGGATACAGTACCACACAGAGGAACACAGCCTATTGCATCAGACGGACTTTTTTTTTTATTTTTTGCTTTTTTTAGGTCATACCCAGCGATGCTCGGGGCTACTCCTGGCTCTGCATTCAGGAATTACTCCTGGCGGTGCTCGGGGACCATATGGGATATCAGGGATCGAACCCAGGCTGGCACAGGCCTGCCACGTGCAAGGCAAACGCCCTACCCGCTGGGCTATCGCTCCAGCCCGCATCATACGGACTTTCGCTCCTGCACCACTTGTCCCCCCGCTGACAAAGCGGGCTGGATGCTGCTGCTTCTTTACCTGAATCTCTGTGTTAGCTGCCTGGATTCATGACTTCATTAGCTATCTCTGCAAATAGTGCTGCCACCCTGACAAACACTGCATGGATCTACAAGAGAGGCGGGAAAACAATTTCTGGATTCCACTTAAGTGAAGGAAAGACTCATAAGATTGAGAATTGTGAGTTGGAGTGATAGTATAGGAGGCAGGGTGCTACCTCGCACACAGGTTTGAGCCTCCTGAGCACATCCGGGAGTAATTCCTGAGTGCAAAGCCAGGCATGACCCCTGACCATTGCCAAGTGTGGCCAAAACAAAAGATGGAGAATTTCCCCTACCACACATTCTTCACAAGGTTTTCAGAGTTGCCTTGGGTTCATTTGCATATGTCCTCCACACTAGGCAGCTGTTGGCAACACCAGACATGACATTAATACTCTAACCTCAGGTGAAAATTGCATGCCAGAGGCGGAAACATAGAAAGATACTGCTGATACCAATGCCAAGCTGATTCAAACCAGAGCTGAAGACTACCTTGTTTCCACCATCAATGTCCATGGCCAAATACATCTTTCCTGTTGTTTGTACCCTTTGAGCTGGATTTTCTGTCACTTACAAATGAATACATTTGGAATGATGCAGTATATGAAAGCTCATTTCTTTACACTTACCCTTCCTTTCTCTTGTTGTTGCCTTGACCAGTATTCCACACACTTCATTTCAGTGCTCCAAAAAAGCTGGTTAGGATCCTCTCTCGGGATACATTAACGAACTTATTCTTTTGACCTAACATCACACCAAGTATCACAAATAACAGGGATCACGATCTGCAAGTGAGGCAGTGCCAATGGTCAGTCATGGTCTCCCCACCTGCATGACAAATGCTCTACTACTGAACTGTCCTTGGACCCCAAAGCAAAATCCGTAAAAGTGAAACACTAGACTACTTGGCATGTGCACTTTGAATTTAGATAAATGTTGGGCCAGAAAAATGGTACAGGGGGTTAATGCACTTCACTTGCATGCTGCTGACTCCAGTTAGATCGCCAGCACTGTGTAGGGTCCCGAGCACCACCAAAAGTTATTCCTCAGCATGGAGTCAGGAGTAAGCCCTGAACATTGCTGGATGGAGCCCCAGGCTTTCCCAAAAAAAGTAAAATAAGCTTAGGTATATGCTATTTAAATGATTTTCCAAAATTTTGCAGTGTTTTATTTTTGGCTTACAGTTTGTGAAAACTTCTTCACTAGCCTCCGTATTGTCACTAATTTTCCCTAGCTTTTAATATTTATCTTTTAGATGAAAAATGACTTCTTAATTGTCTTCTAATTTTATGTCAATGAATTAAGTTATGAATAAAACCAAAATTATTTTTAAATGCTTACATTTATTTCTTAGCTCCTTATTTTTATCTTATGCCATTTTTCTAGCAGATACCTTCTTTTTTCTTACTGATTTACATGTTTCTTAAGAAAGTCATTCTTTTGTTATTTTGCATTACCATTTGCCATTTATCTTTTGGGGTTTTTTTAATCATTTATATTAAGTATTTGATATGACCATACCAACCTTAACCTGCCTGTCCTCAGAAGCTAAATCTAACCAGTCCTGAGTTGTATTTGGATTAAGAAAAATCACTCATGCACACATACACACACACCTAGTACTGTAGGCTGTGTGTGCATGTGTATAGAACAGGTATGTACAGTACATGATAAGTGATGCATATTTGTGATTCTATCATAGGCTCAGGAAGACTTCAAAGGATCAATCTTTCCAATAACTGGCACAAAATATATTTACCAAAAGAGCAATTCCATGTATGTGTGTGTGTGTGTGTGTGTGTGTATATATTCCCTAATGATGGAGGACAGGTTTAGCTATTCTGGGAGTTTTGTTGTTTTGCCCACTCCCAGCTTAATCTATTTAAGCCAAGGTTCATTCTAATGAGAGCTCTCTTCTATGTAAACACTGCTAGAGAGTGTGGCAGTTACAGAAGTTACCTTGACTGAATAACTTCTGACTTATACATCTACTAAGACTTCTATGTTTTCTAGATTGGGCACAGCTCCTCTTTATACCCACTGCACCCAGTGTGGGACAGTTAGAATTTACCAGGAGACTACCACCCTGGCTACGCTGAGACTATAGGAAGACTATAGGAAGGATCTTACTAGTTTGCTCTAAGCAGGCGAATGTGACCCTTTCAGTACACGAGAACAAGATACTCAGAATCACCCTGGAGCAGATAATAATAAGAAGGACCTTGTGGTACCATCTAGATTATATGAAGCTCATGAAGTTAAGATGTATTACTTTATACAAGCCCCCTCCCTCTCTCCAGTGTTTTACATAAGAGATAATCTCGGGATAGCATGAAGAGCCTCACATGCGGCTGGGGAAGCTGCAACTCGGCTCGCCCCAGGCCCAGCTAACCATGGGGCTCCCAGGAGGACAGATGGGTTTTTGGGAGTGGGCCCATCACCTTTGGGGGCCCCGGAAGCAGCCGGATGAGACTGGCCCACCACACTAGCCGCCACCTTCGCTGTCCAGATGCTGACCATGAGGCCCCTAAGTCGCGCGGCCGTGCGGTCCATCAAACTAGTGGAAACAGTTATGTCCTTTAATGTACTACATTCTATGATGTGTAGGAAAGTTAGGGCGGAGGGGAGAGATAGAGAGGAAAAACATACAGAACCCGCCAAGTAGTTAAGGTGTGGGAGGGGGAGGGAGGGGGGGGCATTGGTGATGGGAGATGGGTTTGGGTGGAGGGATGGGTGTGGAACACTGTAGAACCAAAACTCTACATGAGCATCTTGCAATTGAATGTCTAAAAGTGGTATAATGAAATTTGGGAAAAAAAGATAATCTCGGGATTAGTCCTTGTTTATACCTGCAATAAACCTTTGTTTATACCTGCAATAGGGTGTGGCACTACACTCTGTTTAGAGTTCTTTATTGACATGACCCTCCCGGTTGGATTACTTTGGTATATATAAGGGGACTGACTTGAGGCCCCTTCACTTTGGGCCTTTTAGCTTTCGGCTTTTGTCTCCTCAGCCTTTTGCTTTTGGCTTTTGGCCTTTTGCTCCTTCTTCTGGGTAGGACTCATCTCAGGTGAGATCCTCTCTCTTTGGTGGGAGACTTAGGCTCTTTTGTATGGTCTAAGTTCGGACCAGAGCTAGAGTTTGTTCATTATATTGTGTGGAAGAGCTTTTGTACTATTAAAGGCCTTTTTTTTTTTTTTTTTTTTTTTTTTGCTTTTTGGGTCACACCTGGCAATGCTCAGGGGTTTCTCCTGGCTCTGCGCTCAGGAATCACTCCTGGCGGTGCTCGGGACCATATGGGATGCCGGGATCGAACCCGGCTGGCATGGGCCAGTCGCGTGCAAGGCAAACGCCCTACCCACTGGGCTATCGCTCCGGCCCCTAAAGGCCTTTTTGGAACTGCGCCGGACTCGTGAGTTTTCATCTGTTCTCCCGGCGTCCTCTGAGGTAGAAGAGAACTTCTGTCCTGACACTGTCGGGGCCTCCGGCAGCGTTCCCCAACACCCTAACATGAACTACTGGAAAGAAGTATTAATAAACTGATCCTAGGAACGCAGAGATGGCTCAGTGACTACAAATGCCTGCCTTGAAAGTCTGAGGCTATAAGTTCTAGCCCAGAGCTGTGGCATGCACACTTGGTCCTGGAAGTGCTGGTCTCACAGCTCTGCTATCCTGATGCCCAGTGCTGCAGTCATGCCCAGCCCCACCACGGCCAGGTGTGCCAGCACTGCAACTAAAGGGTGCAGTGGCCCCAAGTGAGCACCACAAATGGAAAAACCGTGTACATGCGTTACAGCCTAGAGTGTGACACCTGGCAGGGACCTGTGTGAGCACCCCAGAGGTCCCTGAGGAAACACTACCATTAGAAGTTGCTAGAGCAATGCAACAGTGAAGGAGTGCAGGCCCAGTGAGAGGCACAACTAAATGTGTAAACACCACAACCAAGCGCAGGTGTAATTCCCATTAAAACAGCAGCATCAGTCACCGGGCTTTTGTGGAGATGGAGCTGGGGTCCCTTTCCCACACCTCTGTCCCGTTGCGGAGGCCTGGTGGACCCGCCCATGAACTGCCTCCGGCTGTCGGCCATGATGCAGAGACACAGACACACAAGGCAGAGCTGCCATCCTGCTCTCCCTGAGGCTCTCCCTACATCAAACTAGTAGAAACCAACCACATTCTAGAAACCCAGAAAGTGAATTCAAGAACAGAATTTGGCCAGATTCTCCCAGAACCAACCAGAGGGTGAAAAATGGATTTATCAAACCAGAAAAAAATAAAGTCATGACTTTATCAACCAGAGGGTGAAAAATGGATTTATCAAACCAGAAAAAATAAAGTCATGACTTTATCAATAACATTGCCATGTATGTGCTTTAACGGTCAATGTAATCAGTGTCAGCTGAGGGAACAGGCATGGGGGTTGGGGTGGGTGGGAAATGAGGGTCTTTGGTGGTGGAAACACACTGGTGGTGGGAGCAGTGTTGAAGTATGAAATTTTCCATCAACAGTATTATGAAAACCTTTTTACTTTGTAAATCATGGTGTTTCAATAAAAAAAGGGGAAATAACATATAACAAAAACTTTTTTAAAAATGAAACAGCAGCATCAAGGGGGCCAGAGCAATAGCACAGCAGGGAAAGTGTTTGCCTTGCACCCTGTCAACCTGGGTTCCATCCTCAGCATCCTATATGGTCCCCTGAACACCGCCAGGAGTAATTCCTGAGTGCAGAGCCATGAGTAACCCCTGAGCATTGCTGGGTGTGACCAAAAAAAGCGATAAATAAAAATAGAACAACAGAATCTGTTGGATGAAAGGCTTAGCTAGCTTGGGAGCTTTTCGCTTTAACTACTCACAGCTTAATCTATTTACATGTTCTTAAGCCAAAGTTCATACTAATGAGATCTCTCTAATGATCTCATACTAATGAGATCTCTCTCCTATATAAACACTGATGGAGGGTGTGGCAGTTACAGAAGTCACTTTGACTATCTTCTGACATTATTGTACATCTACTAAGATTTCTATGTTATTTAGATTGGGCACAGCTCTTTATACCCACTGCACCCAGCGTGGGAGTTTTGACTTTACCAGGAGGCTACTACCCTGGCTACATTGAGACTAGGTTTAAGTTTATAGGAAGGATCATATTAGTTTGCCCTCACGCAAACTAAGGTGAGTGTGACCCTTTCATATACAGAGATCAAGATACTCAGAATCACCCTGGTGCAGATAATAAGAAGGACCTTGTGGGTACCATCTAGATTATATAAAGCCCATAAAATTAAGATGTATTACTTTATACCAGCCCCCTCTCTCCAGTGTTTTGCATAAGAGATAATCTCAGAAGAAGGGATTAGTCTTTGGCATAATCCTTTGTTTATACCTGTAATAGGGTGTGGCACCACCCTTCTACACTCTTCTACTATCTAGAAGCTGTTTAGGGTTCTTTGTTGACAGGATGCTCCCTGTCAACAGTTAGGATTACTTTGATGTATGTAAGGGCACTGACTTGAGGCACTCGCCTCCTTTTTTGGGCCGGTCTCTTTGATAGGACTCTCGCGTGAGATCCTCTCTCTTTGGTGGGACTCCTCTCTCTGGTGGGATCCTGTTTGGTGGGAGACTTGGGCTCGCGTATGCTCTAAGTTCTGACCAGAGCTAGAGGTCTTTCATTATATTGGATTGCAGTGGTCGAGCTTTTGTACTATTAAAAGCCTTTTTGGAACTACACTGGACTCGTGAGCTTTCATCCATTCCACCAGCGCCCTCGGAGGTAGAAGAGAACTTCTATCCTGATACTGTTGGGGACCCCAGCGGCTCCCAAATAAGCATCAAGAGAGGGAAGGGGAAACCTATTCACAGTAACAGCAAAAGCAAAAAATACTTGGGGGTTGGGGGGCAAGAGATATCTCAGAGGACTGGAGGACATGCTTTGCATACAGGGACCCCAGGGTTTCCCAGTTCTGCCTAGTATCCTAAGCACTATGGGAATGACACCCCAAAATAAATAAGAGGTCAATTTAACTGAGAAGATACAAGATCCGTCTCTACACTGAAAACTGAAGCATCAGTATAAGAAATTGAAAAAGACAGAAACGCAAAAAAAAATGTTTTTGATGTTAATATTGGTAAAATGACTCGTGCCCAAAGTGATTTTCAGATTCTGTGCAATTCCTGTCAAATTCTAACAAAATGTTGTACAGCAGGGAGGGCATTTACCTTGCATGTGACCAACCCAGGTTTGATCCCCTGCATTCCATATGGTCCCTCCAAACCCATAAGGAATGCTCCCTGAGCAAAGAGCCAAGAGTAAGTCATGAGCACCACCAGGTGTACCCAAAAAACAAAAACAAAAAAAAAAAAGTTTCAATAATTTCCAAGGAATTTCCAGAATTCCAAAGTGAATAAACCTAAATCCTTAAAACACACAAACACAAAGCCAAAACAATTGTGACGAAGAACAAAATGGAGACATCACAGTGCCAGATTCAAACTAATCACAAAGCTAATAGTTATCACTATAGCATTGGCAAAAAAGTTGCTACATGTATGAATGGAATAGAACAGAAAGTCCTAAAATAGATGCATGCATTCAACTAAGCCCCTATGATTTTTGTTTGGTTTTTGTCTCACCAGGGAGGGCTCAGAGTCTATTCCCCCACTTGGTGCTTGTGGTTCCCCCCCTGAATGAGCTCATGAAACCAGGTGATGCCAAGGGTCAAACCTGTTCCTCCTGTACACAACACATGTAATCTAACCCCCTGAGCAATGTTTATGGCCCAACAGTTAATTTTTAACAGAGGAGCCAGAAATACACAATGTGTAAAGACAACTCTCCAATAAATGGTGCTGAGGAAATTGTATATCCACATGCAAAAGAATGAAACTGCTTATCTTACTTTACACCTTCATAGCATCCACTCAAAATGAATTATAGACTTGAAATACATCATCTGGAACCATAATACCCCTAGAAGAAAAAAAATGCTGAGCAAGTACTTTACCATTGGTCTTGATAATGATTTTTTTGGATTGAAACAAATTTCAAAGGCAAAAATAAGGACTCTGAACAGGTAGTACAGCAGTAAGGTGTTTGTCTTGCCTACAACTGACCCAGGTTCAATCCCTGCCACCTCGTGTGGACCCATAAGCATCACCAGGAGTGATCTCCGTGTAGAGCCAGGAATAGGAATAAGCCCTGAGTACAAAGAGGGCCATAAACAAGGAAAATGAAAATACTCCCTTTACTCAAGGGCAAAGAAAAAAGAAAACCTGTGGAGTGACATCAAACTAAAATGAAAGAAAAAGAAAGCGAGCAAGGAAGACAGAGAAAGAGGGAAAGAAAAAGAAAGGAAGGAAGGAAAGAAAGGGAGGAAGAGACAGGAGCGGAAGCAAGGAAAGGAAGGAGGGGAGCAGGGAAGGAAGGAGGGAAGACAAGTCAGCCTATGGATTGGGAAAGTTATTTGCAAAATACATGGTCAGTAATGGGTTAATATTCAAAATATATAAGGAATGCATAGAACTCAATGGCCAAAACAACCCTATTCAGTTCATGGAGCTAGAGAAAAAGATAGAAAAGTGTTAGGGTATTTTGCAGCTGGCCATGGCTTTGACCCCTGCCACAGCAGCATACAGCCCTCAAGCACTGCTGGATTTGTCTCAACATCTCACTTCCCCAGCTCCCACCTAACAAATAAATAATATGGACCAAGGTCCTGAAAAGACATTTTCCAAAGAAGACAGACGACTGACCAACAGGTATCTGAAAATGTGCTCATTAGTTGCTAGGAAAATGTATATCAAAACCATACTGAGAGGAGCTAGGGAAATTACATAAAGGGCTGGCACACATGCCTAGCATGTGCTAGGCTCCAAGCTCAATCTAGAGTCCTGCATGCCCCACCCCACCCTGCAGTACTGCTAAGATGGCCCCAGTGGCTCCCAGCACTGCTAGCACCTACCTAGATGCATTGCCAGACAGAGCAATGAACTATTAGGCACACACAGCTCTCATCAGATATGGCCACTGGCCCTTCTGAGTACACTGCATGGGAGACCAAAACCATAAAGCAAAACAACACTAAGATACAACCTCACATCTGTTAGAACAACCGCTTTTGAAAAGAGTTAACAAACACTGGGAAGTATATAAGTAGGGAAAAGAGTACACTTATACATTGTTGATTGGCATGAAATCTGGTATAAATGATTTTGTGATTTCCTTAAGAAGTTTTAAAACCTGAGCCAGAGCCATAGCACAGCAGGTAGGGGCGTTTGCCTTGCATGCGGCTGACCCGGGTTCAATTCCTGGCATCCCATATGGTCCCCCGAGCACTGCCAGGAGTAATTCCTGAGCAAAGAGCCAGGAGTAACCCCTGAGCATTGCCAGGTGTGACCCAAAAAAGCTTAAAAAAAAAAAAAAAAAAACTTTAAACCTGAACAGACTAATAGCAGGTAGGGCTCTTGCCCTGCATGTGGCCAACCTGGGTTCAATCCCTGGCTCCCCATATGGTCCCTCCAAGCCCAACCAGGAGTGAGTGTAATGCCAGTAGTAAGCCCTGAGCACCTCCAGATGTGGCCCAAAAAACCAAAAAAAGCAAAATAAAATACAAAACCCAAAACTACTGTGTGAGCCAGCAATCCTATTTCTAAGTGTATAGCTAAAATAAAGAAAGCATTGTATCAGAGAGGTTTCTGTATTATCTATATCCCCATGCTCTGTCCAGCATTAAACTTCAATAACGTGTCTTGGAAATAAACTAAATGGTGGTCTTGATAAGCTGGATAAAGAAAAGGAGAAAACGAGAATAAAAAAATATTGTTATTGGGGCCGGAGCGATAGTCCAGCGGGTAGGGCATTTGCCTTGCACGCGGCCGGCCGGTGCCGCCCGGTTTGATCCCCCGGCATCCTTATGGTCCCCCGAGCACCGCCAGGAGTGATTCCTGAGTGCAGAGCCAGGAGAAACCCCTGAGCATTGCCGGGTGTGACCCAAAAAGCTAAATATATAATATATATTATATATTTATTATATATATATATGTTATTGCTATTATGTTCAAGAGCCACACTCTGTGGGCCAGGGAGTACCCCCTGCCACAGTGGTCGGGCCTTCTCGAGGTGGCTAAAGGACCACGTGGTGCCAGAGACTGAACCGGAGCTCCCGCATTCAAAGCACATGCTACAGTCCGTTGAACTAGGGCCTGGCCCTAATAATGGAATACTATTACATATATTAGAATATTAATCTCCTCAGTAAATATGGTGATCCTGCCATTTGCAATGGCCTAAAGAGCCTGGAAGTTACTAATGCTAAGTGAGATAAACCAGACACAGAAAGACAAATCACATGAAGAACACCATAAAAAGGAGATGTTGACTTCTCAGCAACAGAATAAAATGGTGGTTTCCAGGGCTGGATGAAATAGGAAGAGGTGGGTAAAGGGTATAAACCTTCAATTATAAAAAGGAGAAAGAGAGGGGCGGAGCGATAGCCCAACGAGTAGGGCATTTGCCTTGCACGTGGCCAGCCTCTGCCGGCCTGGGTTCAATCCCCGCATCCCATATGGTCCCCTGAGCACCACCAGGAGTAATTCCTGAGTGCAGAGCCAGGAGAAACCCCTGAGCATTGGCCAGGTGTGACCCAAAAAAAGCAAAAAAAAAAAAAAGGAGAGAGAGACAGACAGAGAGAGAGGTAAAGTGACTGCCTGGAGGCAACGGGAGGGAAACGGGATACCAGTGGTGAGAAATGCACACTGGTGAAGGGACAGATTTTGAAACATACGACTAAAACCCAATCGTGAACAACTTTGTAATTGTGTATCTCACAGTGACTCAATTAAAAAATAAATTCAATTTAAAAAGAATAATATCTAAGAATCTAGCATGCAGTCTGGTGGTTATAGTTAATAATACAGTATTGAACATAAGGAGGATGTGCAACCAAAAAAAGGTAAGGAACATTAACCATTTAAAAATAATTAAAAATTAAAGTTAAAATAAATTTAAGGTACTGAATAAACCACTAAGTTAATTAACTTGTTAATTAACATTTAAAAAATATTAGTATACTTACATGTTAATTAACTATATATACTAATATGTTAGTTAACTTTTTTTTTTTGCTTTTTGGTCACACCCGGCGATGCTCAGGGGTTACTGCACTCAGGAGTTACTCCTGGCGGTGCTCGGGGGGACCATATGGGGTGCCGAGGATCGAACCCGGGATGGCATGGGCCGGCAAGGCAAGGCAATGCCCTACCCGCTGGGCTATCGCCCAGCCCAAGTTAGTTAACATGTAAAGATATTAAATCTATATATCAGGGCCAGAGAAATAGTACAGCAGGTAGAACACTTGCCTTGCATGCAGCTGACTTAGGTTCAATCTGAGCACTTATGGTCTACCCCCATCAGCCCACCACAAGTGATCCCTGGGCACAGAGCCAGGAATAAGCCCTAAGCACCACTGCGTGTGGCCGAAAAAACAAAAATCTTCACATTGTATATTTTAAATATATCATAATATCACTTGTCAAGTATTCCTCAGTTAAGCTGGAAAAAATGAAAGAAACAGAAAAATTGATCCTGGTCACCCCTCTGTTCTCCCAAAAGGTTTGGCTATAGCAGAGCAGAAAAACTACCACACGGTGGCACTGTGAAAACTGCCAGTGCAGCTCCAGTGTTAAAACCATTGGGTTCTCTACAAAGAAAACTACAAAACGTTACTTCAGGAAATAAAAAGAAGACCTGAGGAAATGGAGACATATTCCCTGCTCATGGATTGGAAAGATTAACATTATCAAAATGGTAATACTCCCTAGAGCTTTATACAGATTCAATGCGGTCCCTATAAAGATACCCATGATGTTCTTCAAAGAAATTGAACAAACACTCCTGAAATTTGTATGGAATAATAAAACCCCACGAATAGCTAAAGCAATCCTTGGGAAAAAAGATGGGAGGTATCACTTTCCCCAACCTCAAGCTCTACTACAGAGCAGTTGTAATTAAGACAGTGTGGTATTGGTATAGAGACAGACCCGTAGACCTATGGAATAGAACTGAGTATCCTGAAACGCACTCACAAATATACAACCACTTAATCTTCGATAAAGGAGCAAAAAATATTAAGTGGAGCAAAGAAAGCCTCTTCAACAAATGGTGCTGGGAAAACTGAGCAGCTACGTAAAAAAAATAAACTTAGACCTCCTTCTAATGCCATGCACAAAAAGTCAGATCAAAATGGATTATAGATCTCAACATCAGACATGAATCTATAAGGTACATCGAAGAAAACATAGGAGAAACGCTCTACGACATCGAAACGAAAAGTATCTTTAAAGACGGCACACCACTGACCAAGCAAATGGAAGCAAAGATAAACAAATGGGATTATATCAAATTAAAAAGCTTCTGCACCTCAAAAGAAACGGTGACCAAGATACAAAACAATCCACAGAGTGGGAAAGGATATTCACCCAATACCCATCTGACAAGGGGTAATATCCAGGATATATCAGGCACTGGTAGCACTCCACAAGAAAAAAACAGCCAACCCCATCAAAAAAAATGGGGAAAAAAATGAACAGAAGCTTCCAAAAAGAAGAAATTCGAATGGCCAAAAGGCATATGAAAAAGTGCTCTTCATCTTTAATCATCAGGGAGATGCAAATCAAAACAACAATGAGGTACCATCTCACACCACAGAGACTGGCACACATCCAAAACAGCAAGAACAACCGGTGCTGGTGTGGATGTGGGGAAAAAAGGGACTCTCATCCACTGTTGGTGGGAGGGCCGACTGGTCCAGCCCTTTTTGGAAAACAATATGGGCATTCCTCCGAAAACTAGATATTGAGCTCCCATTTGACCCAGCAATAGCACTCCTGGGAATATACCCGAGAGACCGAAAAACACATAGCAGAAACACTATCTGTACTTCTTTATTCATCTCTGCGCTATTCACTATAGCTAGAATCTGGAAACAACCTAAATGCCCGAGAACAGAGGACTGCCTAAAGAAACTGTGGTACATCTACACTATGGAATACTATGCAGTTGTCAGAAAAGACGAAATTGTGAAATTTACCTGCAAATGGATGGACATGGAGACTATCATGCTGAGTGAAATTAGAAGGAAAAGGACAGATATAGAATGACTGCATTCATTAATAGGATATAAATAGATACCAATGTTTTACTAAGTGTGGGAAATGGTAATGGCAGATTAAAACTCACCATTGAATATACACAAAGAGACTTAAGTGATAAACTCTAAATATCTGCAGGGCTAGCCACAATGTGTAAAAGAAGAGGAAGAGAGATGCAGAGACAGAGAGAGAGAAAAGAGAGGAAATGGGGCTACCTGCTGTTGAGGCAGCCTGGGGGTGGGCAGGAGGGGGTGGGGTACATTGGTGGTGCAAATGGGGCATTGGTGGAGGGATGGGTGCTGAAATACTGTATTACCAAGAACCAATTATGAACACCTTTGTAATTGTATGTCTCACAGTGGTATAATAAAAAATTTAAAAAAATAAAAATAGGTTGCTTAGGCTGGAGAGAGAGTAGAGCAGGTAGAGTGCTTGCTTGCATGCAGCTGACCCAGGTACAATCCCCAGTATCTCATATGGTCCCCTGAGCACCACCAGGAGTAATTCCTGGATGCAGAGCCAGGAGTAAGCCCTGAGTATTGCCAGGTGTGACCCAAAGGGAAAAAATATGTTGTTGAATGACTTTTATGTACAAAACAAATTTTTATCACATTGTTTAAAATGTTTTCTTTTAAAAAATTGTTTAAATATTTACTTATTTTTTAGAATATAGAGGCCAGAGCAATAGCACAGCTGGTAAGGCATCTGCCTTGCACACAGCCGACCTGGGTTTGATCCCCAGCATCCCATATGGTCCCCCGAGCAGGAGTAATTCCCTGAGTGCAGAGCCACGAGTAACCCCTGAGTATTGCAAGGTGTGACCCAAAAAAGGAAAAAAAGCCAAATAGAATATTGTTAATAATTATGCTTTTGATGTGCAAAGTTATGCATCCCTAAGGAGTGTGCTAGAAACCTGTTCTCATGCCACCTCACCCCTGCCTCTCTCCCCACCCCTGCCTCTTACCACACCCCTTACCTCTCCCCACTCTCCTTGGCAACCTCAGTTCTGCTGTCAAAATCGAAGGTGCTTCTTGCACTTACTTCTTTACATACCACATATGAGTGAGACCATCCAATATTTTTCTTTCTCCCTATTTTCTTATTTATTGTGCTTAAATACATCCACCACCTCCAACTTTTCATATATTTGAGTAATATGGGTATAATTGAGTCATTGTGTATACAGACCATAGTTTATTTGTGTGAGGAGTGTGTGTATGTGTAATTTTTTGTGCCATACACATGGCAGTGCTTGCATATGGAAGCTACTCCCAGTTCTGTGCTCAGTGGTTTGCTCCCAGTTGTGGGTGGGAGTCATGTCGCATCAAGGATCAGGCCGGAGCTCCTGCATGCAGTGCATGTGCCCAGCCCACTGAGCTCTCTCCAACCCCAAAAAACACGATTCCTTTTAATTGAACCACCATGAGATGGACCATTACAAAGCTGATCGTGATTGGAATCCAGTCATACAGTGTCCCAACACCCATCCCTCCACCAGTGCACATTCCCCAGCACCAATGTCTGGGGAAGTGTTTCCTTCCCCACTTCCCATATTCCCTCCGCCAACCTGCCTCTATAGCAGGTACTTCTCTCTCTCTCTCTCTTGTTCCCTCACTTTCTCATTTAATACTGCAATTAACTTAGGTGTGCAAATATGTTTCAAATTAATGTTTTTCTATCCTAGGAATAGATGCAGAGGATTGGAGTCACTGGGTCACATGGTAGTTCTATTTTTTTTTCAGCCTTTTTGAGACATCGCCATACTATTTTCCAGAGACTGAATAGATGAAAGGGTTCCTTTTTACCACACCCCTTCCAGTACTGGCTGTTCTCAGGCTCTTTGATAAATGCCATTCTCACTGGTTAAGTCACTGTTGTTCTGATATTATTGTCATCTGTATGTCTTCTTTGAGGACATGTTTGTTCAGCTCTTTCTCACACTAGGAAGTGCTCAAGGTGAGTCTCAGCTAAAGATCACTTTCAGCTAAATGTTCAAGTGTCACTCCCAGAAGGGATGGGTGACCATTCAGTGCCAAGACTTCTACACAGGACTCAAGTCATGTAAAACATAGGCCCAGGTTCATTGAGTTCTCTCTCTGGCTCTGTCTCTCTCAAATTTTTGATGAGGTTGTTACTCTTTATCATTGCCCAGTTTTGTGAGTATTTTATGTTTCTTGAATATTAATCCTCTGGCTACCAGTTTCCCTGTGCTCAACTGATCATGAAGTGCCTGGGAGGGAAGGCGGGTTCTAGCCCTGGCCCGCCATCCAAATAGAGCCCTGCAAGAAGCCAGAGGAACCTCCACACCATGAGGGCCACCATTTTCAACATCCGGACTCCAGCTCATCAGAGCTCCAACCAAGAGAAAAGCTGATCTCTCCCCATTGTGGTTCATCAGTAAATGCATGAGATGAGAGCATCCCACCCGCACGGCAGAGCCTGGCAAGCTACCTGTGTCGTATTTGATGTGCCAAAAACCAGTAACAATTACAGACCTCATTCCCATGACCTGAAGGAATGGTCTGAGGTTCTTCGTGTTCCTGGAGCAAGCAGATGCCCTTGGGATACCCTAGCTCGCGACAGGACATATGGAGATGTTACTGGTGCCCACTCGAACAAATCGATGAACAATGGGAAGACAAGTTAAGTGACAAGTGATAAAGTATGCAAATATTTTCCTCATTCAGCAGACTATCTTTTCATTTTAATTATTCATTACTTTTGCAGTACACAAATTTTAGGCTGGAACCTATTGCTATAGTCATATTTGTCTATTCTTGATTTTGTTTTCTTTGGCAATGGAGTCAAATCATTGAAGTCACCTCTAAAGTTAATATCATGAAGGCCTCTATAAAATCTGTTTTCCTTTTTTTAGGCAGTTAATTTCAGTGGACAAAAATGTCTGGAATCCCAAGGTCTTAATCTGCTCAAGCTGCTCGAATGAAAAAATACCACTGAGTGGTTTAAACCAGCTTTTTAACCTTTGTTTGTTTGCTTTTGAATAACACCAGCTATGTTCAGGGATTACTCCTGGCTCTGTGCCCTGGTGGTATTTATGAGACCATATAGGGTGCCAGAGATTGAACTCAAGTTGTCCACATGCAAGACAAGAGCCCAACCTGCTGTACTATCTCTCTAGCCTCATCTTCAACATTTGAAGCTTCTGTACTGCAGACTAGTACACAGGCCAGCAGCTTTAGATGATAAAACATGGTTTTCAACCTTCCTATACCTGTGGATCAGCACTGGTCAAGTCCATGGACAGGTGAAGACAGTTGCTTTAAAAACAAAAGCATTTTTTATGTTCAGAAGTCTGGACAATCTAATATTAAGGTGTTGGCAGATCTGACTCGGTGTCGGTCATCTTTCTACTCTGTGGTCAGTTTCTTCTCATTATGTCCTCAGATGATAGAGAACAAAGAAAGAAATAAGCTGTCTTATATATCTTCCTATAGAGACACCAATCTAACCCTGAGAACACTGCCTTCACAACCTCATTACCTCCCAAAGCCCATCTTTGAACACCAACATGTTGGGGATTAGGGTTTAAATATTTGGAGGTGGGCTGGGACACAAGCATGCAATGCCTAACACCAAGATTTTTCATCCAAAGTGAAGCAGTAACTAACCATATAACTTTGAGCTATTTATGGAATATCTCCAAGTGTTAGTCTTCACACCAAAGACAAGTATAACTACCCCAAAGACTTACTGTGGAGATTATTTTGGCGGGTTGTCTGATACACAATAAGTGCTCATTGTTAGCTACTAGTAAAGTTTTCTTCTTCTTCTTCTTCTTCTTCTTCTTCTTCTTCTTCTTCTTCTTCTTCTTCTTCTTCTTCTTCTTCTTCTTCTTCTTCTTCTTCCTCTTCCTCTTCCTCTTCCTCTTCTCTCTTCCTCTTCCTCTTCCTCCTCCTCCTCCTCCTCCTCCTCCTCCTCCTCCTCCTCCTTCTCCTTCTTCTTCGACAAGCTGCACAGGAGGAAGAGAGCGGCATGGATTGCCTTCAAAAGCATCAAAAGAAATAGCGAAAAAAAGACAAAGAACCTCCGGCTCCCTGCACATCTCTTTGACTCCACTGTTCTCCCTGCATTAACATACGCCTCAGAGACTTGGTCCCTACTAAAGCAGAATGAAAACGCTCTTTGGGTCTCCCAAAGGGGAATCGAAAAGAGCTATGCTTGGAATATCACGCCTCACTCAAGTGAAAGAAGGAATCCGGAGCTCCGATCTCCGTCGCTATTCCAGAGTCAGGGATGCTGTCTTGTTTGCCAAGGCATCGAAAATCAGATGGGCTGGACATGCAATGCGATTTGGAGAGGACCGCTGGACTAGAGCCGTTAGCGACTGGATCCCACGGGACGTCAAAAGGTCACGTGGCCGCCCAACTACAAGATGGTCAGACTTCTTCGTCAAGACCATGAATGAACGGTTTGAGGCTCTTCATATTCCTGAAACAACCAGATGCCATTGGGCTACACTGGCACGTGATAGGGTCAAATGGAAATGTTACTGGCGCCCGCTCGAGGAAATTGATGAACAACGGATGTCTAGTGATCTAGTGACATTTGTTATTGAAAATCCATGTTCCTATTTCCTTAATGTGTGGGAATGGAAACAGCTTATCCCTAAATCTCCAGTTACTTTGTTTTTTACATCCCCAATCACTAAGTCATTAGGTATTGACTAGTGTTTTGGTATGGGTATAAGGGAATGTTTTCTCCCTGGCAAGTTAGCTTCTAGTCAAGAAAGGTAATTTGCAGAAAAGGGGCAGTTGGGAAGGGGCAGTTAGTAGTCAACATTCATAGCAGCTGGACAATGGGGACATCAGTCTGTTGGCAGGGATCTCTGTGGGACATCAAAAGTGCTTACAATAGGTACCTGAAAGGAAAAAGTCTAGAGAGTTCCTGAAAACTATTAAAAGAAAGACTACAATTAAGTAAAAATGGCAGGTTATGATTGTAATAGAAGTTAGCAACTTACACCTGGTTAATAACTATTAGAAAATACAGCTCTAAAATTCTAGTTTTGGTGGTGAGGAGGGAGAGGAAGGCACTCCTAGATCATGTACTACATGATCAGGGGCCATGTGGCACAGGGATGGATCCTGGGCCTCCCATGCAAACCATGAGATCCAGCCCTTGAACTATCTTTGATCCCAAAATCTACTTAAGTTTTGGAATTTATCCCGTATCTAATCATTCACAAGTAAGAACTGCTTAGAGGGTCAGAAAAAAATAACTCAGAGAACTGAGCAGATACGAAGGCATGCACTAGGCCCCAATTTTGATGACCCCTTGAGTACTGCCAGGTATGGCTTTGGTGACCCCGAGCACTGAAAAATGTGGTCCTGGTGGCCCCCAGCACCATGAGGCCCAAGAAACATCTCATGACTGGGCCCACAAATCAGGGCCAAGTATCCCTAATACTAATATTAATACCCCCAGATCCCCTGAGCACTACTTGGGAGCCTTCTCTCCAAGAACTTAAATGAAGAAAAATTTAAAAACCTATTTGGAGGCATAATGAAGAGGAACAATGACAGCCTTCCTTGGATCAAGAGACTAATCAGTTTTGGGACCAGCGTGATAGAAGAGTGGGTAGGGCACTTGTATAGGCCTACCCGGGTTTGATCTTACAGTCACATACACACCCCAAGCACCACCATGAATGTTCCCTGAGCACAGAGGCAGAGGCAAGCCCTAAGCACAGCCAGGCATGTTCCCAAAATAGGAGAGAGAGAGAGAGAGAGAGAGAGAGAGAGAGAGAGAGGCATGTCAAACTTTTTTGACACCCTATGCTATGTCAAATTTTCCTAGAAATTTAATCTAACCCCAATTAAAATATAAGCATAATTTTTTAAGACTGGAAAGTGGTTCTGTAGTTCATGGTAATGCAGAAATAATTCTATAATTCAATATAACTTGGAAATTATTCTGTTCTATAGTACATGGTACTCAGGAAAATTCAAAACAAATGATGGCAGGGAACTTGTCTTAGTACATATTGAAGATACAATAATTAAAGCAAATTAGTATTTTTTAAAAAGCCAGATCCTTAGAACAGAACAAAGGGTTTAAAATATATTCCGATGTACATGAAGAGGTGTATTTTATAGTAATGTGACACCAAGTTTATGGAGAATCGGAGCTCATTTTGCAATGGTTGTGGTATCAAAACAACCAGTGAACCTTAGAAATTACTAGGAGAACAAAAAACGCTTACCTCACTCCTCAGACCACAGTAAGTTCCACAGAGAGGAAAGATATTATTTAACAAATGAAAAGCAAAAACTTTTAGAAGAAAGCATGGGAACATATATTTATTACTGTAGACTAGGAAAGTCTTTCTAAGTAGTCATCAAAATCATAAACAAAATCAAAGCTCTGATGATTACGAGAAGTATTCACAACACAGTTGACAGACTAATTTTCATACTTTACAAACAGTTCATAAACCAGTAAGATTAAAAGTAATTGAAGGATTCAGACAGAGAGTTCAAAGAAGAAGAAGCACAAGGGGCCAGAGTGATAGCACAGCGGGTAGGATGTTTGCCTTGCACACGGTTGACCCGGTTCGATCCCCGGGATCCCATATGGTCCCCAGAGCTTCGCCAGGAATAATTCCTGAGTGCAGAGCCAGGAGTAACCCCTGAGCATAGCCAGGTATGACCCAAAAAGAAAAAAAAAAAAAAAAAAGGAACACCAAAGACAAATAAACTCATAAAAAGACTTAACTTTATAGTTAAAGAAATGTAAGTTTATAAGTGGAAGATAATTTTCATCCCTTGGATTGGCAAAATATAAATGTTTAATACTATCTAGATCTAACAACAGTATGGACAGACAGGAAACATATTGAATTTAAGCTCCTCTAAACTAGTGGCACTTCTGTGTAGTGGATTTAGTAATCATTGTTCACAAAAAGACCCAGAACCTTGGCCTGCCAAACTACCACAAATACTCCCAAAGCTGTACTTGCAGAAGTTCAAGACCAGGTGTATAGAAACACTGAGTGAAGCATTCTTTGAGGAGCATTACCAAATAGAAAGAAAACTGGAGACAGATTACCAGTTAATAAATAGTACAGGGGGCCAAACGATAGCATAGTGGGTAGGGCATTTGCCTTGCATGCTGCTGACCTGAGTTCAATCCCTGGCATCTCATATGGTCCCCAAGCACCACGAGGAGTAATTCCTGAGTGCAGAGCCAGGAGTAACCCCTGAGCATTGCCGGGTATAACCCCAAAAAGCAAAAGAAAAAAGAAATAGTACCATGTGGATTCATAAATAGTATATAGTACTCTGAATTCATTTTAAGTGTGAAGTTTGCATGTGCTGGAAACAGGAATTTTTTTTTTTTATTTTCTGGGAAGTACTCTGGAGTCAGTGTTTGAGGGTTGTGAGCCGCTGGGGATGAAGCCCCTTGGAGCCATCGCCCCATGACCTGAAACAATTTTACGAATCGTGGAATATTTGGTTTAATTATTTATTAAACCAAATATTCCTTTATTAAAGAGTTACAATATTTTTCACTCACAGATGAGAATAATAGTGAAATGCATATATTACATTAAATTCCTCTAATTCTTTTCACTTCATTGCTTTGTTCGACATTGTCATCATCATCAATATCTTCATGGTGGCAAAAGCCAATTCCACTACAGATCTGGATGAAGGCGGGATCCAGGGAGTGGGCAGGGTAGAAAAGTAATTAAAAACTCAGGCTCTAACTAGAAAGGTAACTCGAAGCATTTTACCATGCTTTGCATGAGGGAAACCCTGGTTCTATCCTGAACTGATTACTACTGGAAGTAATCTCTGAGCACCGCCAGGTGTGGTCGCCAAAACAACAAAAGAACTCATGCTATGCTAGCAATATATAGCTGCATTGCAGATTACCTGTAGTATCTTAACCAATGGCAGAGCCTGGCAAGCTACCCGTGTTGTATTTGATATGCCAAATACTAGTAACAATTATAGACCTCATTCCCATGACCTGATGGGATGGTTTGAGGCTCTTTATGTTCCTGGAGCAAGCAGGTGCCCTTGGGCTCTACTTGCATGAGACAGGTCATATGGAGATGTTACTGGTGCCCTCTCGAGCAAATCGATGATGAGCGGGAAGACAGTGATACAGTGATCTTAACCAATAAATATTTCTTATCTCGTTCCTATGGCCAGACATCTGGAGTGGCTTAGCTGGATGGCACTGGATCAGGGTGTCTTGTGCAGTTACACTCAAGCTGTGAGCTTGGTTGCAATCACGGCAAAGCTTCATCAGGGCCAGAGAAGCTGAATCCCAGCTCTCTCATGTAGTTGTGGCCAAGCCTCAGTTCCTCGTTGACTGCTAGCTGGTGTTTCCGTTTCTTACCACATGGGATTGATTCTCCATGAAGCTGCAGGATGAGGCAGCTGGCTTTCCCCTGTATGAATGATGCAAGGACATTAGAGAGCTGCCATCCATGACTGAAGGCTCAGCCTAAATTCAGAATTGGCTTGCTATCTTTTCTCAGAGACATACTCTGGAAGAATGGCATGAGAACATTAGGAGGTATGAACACCAGACAGCAGGCAGCCATGGCCGTCCTAGAAGTTAGCAACCCCCAGACTCTGCAGTCAGAGCCCAGGCTTTGAATCATTTCATTACAGTTGCCCTGGTTAATACCTACGTGAAATGCGAAACTATCAGGATCTCTTTTTTTTTCCCCCCTGGGCCACACCCAGTGGTCCTTGGGGCTTACCCCTGACTCTGTTCTCAGGGAGAGCTTCTGGCAATGTTTGAAAGACCATAATCGGTGCTGGGGATCAAATCCAGGTCTGCTGCATCAAGGAAAGCTCCTGCCTGCTGAACTTCCTCTCCAGGCCCAAGAAGCTACTTTTGTTGTGAAAACTCATATAACTAATATATTTTTTAAAGTTTATGAGTGACTATTTTTTGAAGATATAAGTAAATTGTAAGACATCTAGCATTTTTTTATTCCCAGAAACAACTCACATATACTTTTAAAAAAAATTTTTACAAGTATTTTATTATACCACCATGAGATATACAATTACAAAGATGTTCATATTTGGGTTTTGGTCATACAGTGTTCCAGCACCCATCCCTCCACCAATGCCCATCTCCCACCACCAATGCCCCGGTTCCTTCCCCCTCCCCCCAGCCCGCCTCCATGGCAGGTTATTTCTTTTCCTTTCTATCTCTTTCTCTTTTCCTTCTCTTCCAGATTAGCATTTTCTTTAAAAACTCTAGTTGGCAATATGGGAGAAGAATGATGGTAGTAAGAAATAAACAAGGCAAAGTGAAAAAATAGCGATGATTAAAAGCAGACAGTGCATCTAAAAGGGACTTAGAGGTTCCTTTAGGATCTTAACTCCTGAAGTTTGAAATGTTCCAGAATAAAAATTGCATGTTCTGGGGCAGAGATAACCCGTGCACTGAGAGCATGCTTTGCATGTAGGAAGCCAGGTTCAATCCCCAGCATCACATGGTCCTCCAAGCATTTGAGACAGTGATCCCTGAGAAGAGAACTTGAAGTAGCACCCAAGCACAACCAAGTAAGGCCCAGATACAAACAAAATAAAACTACATACTCTTTACATAATATCCTACAGCAGTACCTGGAGTAGAACAAATATTCAGTAAATGTTAGCTATTGTTTCTGTTTGTTATGTGTTGTTTTTTTTAATTTCACCTTAATTTTATTATACCACTGTGAGATATACAATTACCAGATGTTCATAATTGGTTCTCTGTCATACAGTGTTTCAGCACCCATCCCTCCACCAGTGCCCCCATTCCCACCACCAATGACCAAACATTCCCTCCCACCCAACCCGAGCCTGCCCCTATAGCAGGCACCTTTTCTGTCTCTTTCTACCTCTCTGTCTCTGTCTCTCTCTCTCTCTCCTCTTACACTTTGTGGCTTAAACTACAGAAATTAATAGTTTATGACATCTCTATGTGTATATTCAATAGTGAGTTCTAGTGTGACATTATAATTCCCCATTCCCCATTAAAATCTCCAGTTTGTTGCAACTAGAATGATCCTTACATGTATAAATGTGAAAAATCCTGGGAAAGTCCTGGTCTTAACTGTTGCATGGCCACAGAGCAGCCGTGTGCTGGCGCAGCTGTGGGTCTGGAATGTCTCTAGACTTCCAGGGTTGCTGGTATAGTGGCTGGGAGCTCTCAGCCATGCCACCCGACATGGAAGTAGAGGAATGGGAGGAGGTGCCCAAATCCCCACTCCAAGTCCTGCCAGTGTGACCCCCACCCCTCCCGCACGTGTGAGCGAACCCTTGGAGCTATGTTGGACAAGGCCAGGGATTGGCCAAGCCATGTTATGTTTTGTTTTTGCAGTGTTCTGTTTGGGAGAATTAAGCCCAGGTCCTCACATACAGCTCATGTATCATTGAGCCATATCCCTGAGGCATGCTGTTACTTTTGGGGTGACGAATAAGCCCAATTCAAGCGTTATAATTTTCTAATGCAGAATTCCAAACCAATTTATCTTGCCTCTTAGTAATGTTTTTTTGTTTTGTTTTGTTTTAATTGGTGATGTTCCGGGGAATGAAGAGCAGATGAGAGGTGACATGAGGACAGTGGTGATGTTGCATGCACTTCGCGTGGTGAGATGCAGTAACTTTGCACATCAATCCATGAGCTTTAACACAATTGTAATCATATTGTATGAGCTACAGTATTTTTAAAATATTGATCTGTTCCACTATGATCATCTTTTTTCAAGTACCCCAAACAATCTTTTCTTTTCTTTTTTTTTTCTTTTTTTTTTTTCTTTTTTGACGCTCAGGGGTTACTCCTGGCTTTTTGCTCAGGAATTACTTCTGGCGGTGCTCAGGGGACCGTATGGGATGCCAGGGATTAAATCCTGGTCGGCCGCGTGCAAGGCAAATGCCTTACCCGCTGTGCTATTGCTCCAGCCCCCTCCAAAAAAATCTTTACGTGTGCAAAAATGCAGATATGATTTCCTCTAATTTGTATGGAATAGTGATATCCTATGAACCACCAGAGGGAGCCCATGTCCAGAAATATACTGAAAGTGATGACCAGGTTCTATATTCAAGCAGGACAATTCATTGCACTCCCTGTAAACAAGTACAGAGGATTGTTCCCTGGTTATCTGTCTCAATAGAGGGGCCAACACTGTTTGAAATATCACTTGTGAAAGCATAAGTGGAATCTTTTTTAGTATGAGAGGGGGCAAGGTGGGCAATCTTGTAAGTGATGTGAACAGAAGATTGGGCATACATGCACCTAGGCCTATGGGAGTGACCTGTGTTTGTTGGCTTCCTTGCTGGCCCTGGGAATAGAGCCAGAGTCAGAGGAGACCAGCCTTTCAAGGCAAGACTCATAGCAATATTTCAGGGATGCCCGAAATGCTATTTCTTGTTCGTCTTGTAAGCCAGGACCTAATGGGGCTGTTGGTCACTCCCAAAGTGAGTGGAGGTCCATCAGGCACTGGGGCTGGAGCTGGGGCTTCCCTGCATACACAGCATGAACTCCAGTCCTTTGAGCCACTTTCATGTACCAATATCTTATGCCAGTTTGTTCACTGTTTGAAATTTCTCTCATTAGGAAGTTTCATTTCATTAAAAGTTGACTGTACTTAAAGTGCACTTTCTGTCTAGTTGTGAAAGTAGTCTTTCCTTTAATTTCCTCTATCCCAGTGTGGCTAATCAGGTTAGCCTGGAGGGCATTGGGAATGGAGTGACCTGTGGAGTCACAGAAAGAAATGCAATCCTGAGAAGGTCCTTGGCACCTGGTCCGATGGAGAAGCCGGGGGAAACCACAGTGGGTGTGACGGATTTCAGATTGCCCCAGAGTGTGTGTGAAAAAGCTCTTCAAGAGACTGCTTATAACAGACAGTTTTAAAACCTGGTATTTGGGGCCGGAGTGATAATCCAGCAGGTAGGGCTTTTTCCTTGCATGCAGTCGACCCAGGTTCGATCCCCAGCATCCCATATGGTCCCCGAGCACTGCCAGGAGTAATTCCTGAGTGCAAATCCAGGAGTAACCCCTGAGCATCGCCAGGTGTGACCCAAAAAAAAAAAAAAACCTGGTATTTGTTTCATTTTTATTATCTAGGCCTCAAGTGTATTGGTTTTTAGATTTAAGCTTGAAACTGAAGTACATCTAGACTTGGCTCTTTTAAAATAAATTTCACACTTCTTGTAGTCATTCTCAACAGCCACAACTCGTCAGAGCTCCACCCAAGAGAAAAGCCAATCTGAAGCTCTGCTCGTCAGAGTCCCACCCTACAGCAAAACCTATTTCAAGCTCAGGTATGCCTGATCCAGAGACTCAGATACACGGGCAGAGCTACTACTGACTCTCCCTGTGCTCAGCTGATCATGAGGTGCCCAGGAGGAAAGGTGGGTTCTAGCCCTGGTCCACCATCCCAGTAGAGCCCGCAAAGAAGCCAGAGGAACCACTACACCATGGTGGCAGTCATTTTCAACATCTGGACTCCACAGTTCGTCAGAGCTCCACCCAAGAGAAAAGCCAATCTCTTCCTGTTGTGGTTCATCAGTAAATGCACGAGATGAGAGCCTACTACTGAGAGTATACACCCGCACGGCAGAGCCTGGTAAACTACTCGTGTCGTATTTGATACGCCAAAAACCAGTAATAATATAGACCTCATTCCCATGACCTGAACGAATGGTTGAGGCTCTTCATGTTCCTGGAGCAAGCAGATGTCCTTGGGCTACACTAGCACACAACAGGGCATATGGAGATTTACTTGAGCAAATCAGTGAACAGGAAGACAAGTGATACAAGTGATACAAGTGACAAGTCTATTTCTTCTGATTACTAAAACATTTTTGTCTTGAGTAACCCCTGCTTTCCACTTCAGGGTATGGACTTCAATGCCTAGTCTAGGATGCAATATTCCTCTTAATAAACATCTGTAAATTTGGATCTAATATTGATTTTGTGAGAGCTTTTATTGAAAATAGCATGTCAAGAATCAACCATAATGCACAACTGAACATATAAGCTAGATATTAAGCCTCTCTGCAGTGTCAGCACCATTTATACTTATTAGAAATGTATTGTGAGATTATGGGAAGAGGCCAAGATAGAGAAAAACCATGATACTATGCCTGCCCATAAATCTGAGACAGTGGATTTTCTGGTCTGCGTCTCTTTTCTCCCTGCTTCTCCTTTGCAGACAGAGGAACAGTTATAACTAACTCAATTTATGTCAGCCTTGGGAATATCTCCTCCTTCACATTTTATCTATATCATCCTTTAATTTATAGGAAAAAAATCAGAGGGTTGGAATGATCTCCTGAAAGTCACCAGGTAAAATGGACTTTTATGTAGGTGACCAAACTCATTTAATACTTGGTTTCAGCATGCCTGATACTTAGATGACAGAAAGAGAGCTGTCAACAAGTTCCTATTCCTACACCAATAAAATGAGACTAACACTGTTATTAAAGGCCCTTAAAGGAGTCTTATGCACGACTCATGCAGAACAGCAGGGATGGGATGGGCTTGTTTAGTAAGAGTGATGGTGAGGTATGGATAGCCTCAAAGCTGAGCAAGACCTAAGTGACGTCAGTAGGGTGGCCAGTGCTTCAAAGCTCTTAAAAGTTTCTTTATGGAGCCGGAGTGATAGCACAGCAGGTAGGGCGTTTGCCTTGCATGCGGCCGACCACCGGTTCAATTCCTGGCATCCCATATGGTCCCCCGAGCACTTCCAGAAGTAATTCCTGAGCAAAGAGCCAGGAGTGACCCAAAACGCAAAAAAATAAAAAGTTTCTTTAAAGTTTCTGGGAACACCCACAAGCTTATTTGTGTAACTTCATGGCAAGCCTCTACCTTAGAACCTTGAATGGGGCGACTTGCTAGAGACTGGTAATGGCCATCATTGCCCTTTGTGTGGTGTCAGCTTTGTCCTGACTTCTTTAAACTATCTTGAAGGAGGGGATTCTTTGCAGCCTAATGTGAAAGCAACTTACACTGTAGGCACATTTAACCACTTACACTTACATTATGTTAATTTACTATGGAAAGAATAAGGGCCAGAGTGATAGCACAGCGGGTAGGGCATTTGCCTTGCATGGGACCTACCTGGGGTTCGATCCCCAGCATCCCTATATGGTCTCATGAGCACCGCCAGGAGTAATTCCTGAGTGCAGAGCCAGGAGTAACCCCTGAGCATTGCCGGGTGTGACCCAAAAAAGAAAAAAAATTACTATAAAAATTTAAACAGTGAATATATGGCAGTGTTATTTAACCCAGTAAAGAAACAACAAGAGAGGAAATTATTTGATGAGGATATGAGAAACCGAGATATGTCATATATGAAAGAGTAATGTTAAAATCAAATTGTTGAGTCTTGATTTGAGATTTATCTGTATCCAACAGTACAATAAAACCATAACACCTGGGTTATCTTACCTACCTGCTAAAGGGAAAATTTATCCATTACCAGTTTTCATTCATTAACATCTGACTTTAGAGAATTAGGATACATCTAGGCCTTAGCCAGTTGCTAGTCAAGCAAATGTATATTTCCTGAGAGATCTGACGTTCAGGTAATTAGAAATGCTCTGATGGTAAAAGATAACTTGATGATATTTTTTTGCCTTTTCCACATTTTATTTTTTTAAACTTTCTATGGAGGTGCCATGATTTACAAAGTTATTTACAACTGAGTTTCAGGCACACAGTGAGTTTCAAACCAATCCCATCGCTAGTGTCCACTTGCCTTCACCAGTGTTCTGTTTCCTTCCCACTCACCAGACTGTCTCTATAACCAGAACTTTTCTTTTCTTTCCTTTCAGAAACTGTGGTTTACAATATGGTTACTGATAGGTTTTCATGCATACACATTACCAGAATGTAATGCTAGAAGGCACCACCTCAAAGACTAGGGTGGAATATATATTTTTAACAACTTTTCTTTAAAAATTTCTGGGGAATTTTTAAATTCTTTTTTTTTTTAATTTCTCTTTCTTTTTTTTTTTTTTTTTTTTTTTTTGCTTTTTTGGGTCACACCCGGCAATGCTCAGGGGTTACTCCTGGCTCTGCACCCAGGAATTACTCCTGGCTGTGCTCGGGAGGGGACCATATGGGATGCCGGATTCGAACTCGGGCGGCACAGGCCGGGCGCGTGCAAGGCAAACGCCCTACCCACTGGGCTATCACTCTCTGGCCCCTTTTTTTAAATTTTCAACTCAGTGCTCAGGTACTATGTAGTACCAGGGATTGAATCCATGGGGTCCTAAATGCAAAATACATGTTCTAGCACTTTGGGCTAGCTCCCTGGTCCCTGTGTATAGCATAACTACATGAATAGTTCCATAATCTACATGAATAGTTCCATAATCTGGCATGGAAAATAAGAAAAAAAGACAAGGACTAATAGTATTCGTAAGCCCCTTACTATTCTATTCTTACGTGAGCCTGGGATAGGAGATCAAAATCTATCCCTTTCATCACTTTCTCTCTGTTCCTGAGGAGCCTCGTCAATGAATACCAGTGTATAAAGATGCAAGTTTTTAAAACAGAAGGTCACCTAAATATAAGCCAACAATTTCATTTGGTGCACATCCAAAAAAAACACACTGTGTTCTAGCAGTGGAGGAAAAATTGACCAACATGTGATCCCAAATGGAAACGTTTGCAAAGGAATTTCTAAAGCAAACTTGCTTTGTTTGAAATTTTCACATTCTTTCTGAACTTAGAATCTAGACAAACCATGAAAAGAAATGCTTATGCAACAGAAAGAGGTTTTTTTTTTATTACTAAATATACATTTGACAGATTTCAGAAAGCACAGTGAGGTGGTAACAGACAGTCATTAGACCAGAATCCTTTTCTTGATCTGGTTTCTCAGCTAGAGACAGGATTCAGAGCTTCCCCTTTGGAACAGCCTGTGGAAACACTTCTGAGAGACCTCTTCTCTTTGGAAGACGAATCACAAAGAACCAAGGTCAACATAATTAGGGAGTAGGGGGACTTCTTGGTCTCAAGATAGCTCCCATTCTCCTACACAATTCACATTCCACAGCCCCTCAAGAAGCTAGATTCAAGATGGGCTCACCCAAGGATCACATTCTTCGTCAGTTTCTCTTGCTACCGTCTCAGTATCGTTTATTGAGATATAAACCTGTGTGCAGGTTTGAACCCAGACTCTCTCACATATGCAAGGCAAAAGGACCCCTACACTGAGTTATATCCCAGTTCCTCTTTTTTGGGATGACATGTAGCTGTTCCCAGACTTTTTGGAGGACATGCAGCTGTACCCCTGGCTCTGTGATCAGGGGTCGTCTCTGGTGGTGTCCAGGAGGCCATGTGCAGTGCCAGAGATTGAATTGAGCTCAGCAATGTGCAAAACATGTTTCTTACCTGCTGTACAGGAAAGGAGCTCTGGGCTCTCGATTCTTTTTTGACCCCTGCTCTCATCTGGTTACTTCACAGACCTTCACCAAAGAGCACACTGGAGAATCCCTGTCAGAGCATGGGCTTTGCACACAGAAGGTTCAGGGTTCACTCCCTCTAAACATTGTGTGGAGAAGTAGCCCCTGAGCAGTGTCAAAACAAAAACAAAACAGGTGAAAACAGAATACATCTCTCAAGCTCTGTTCTCTTCAGAATGAAAAGTAAGTTCCTCCCAACATGACTTTCTTTCAGGAGTGCTCACTCCAGAACAAGGCTGCAAGATTGCCAACGTCTTGGGTAAATTGAAAGAAATTAATAAAGATTATATAATGCACAAGTACTAGATGTGTGTTTTGTAGGTCATCTTTATTTTACAGAATCAAAATATCACTTTCCCTTTTTGCCATTTCATTGGGTAACGTATCTTGGAGATGGTTCCTTGTAAGCAGGACTGTGTTGCTCTGGAAAGCCTGAGTGTGCAGTGCTGTGTATCTACTGGAATAAGAAAGTGGATCCTTTTGCTGTGAACATAGAGGCTGTTCTAATGCCTCGCTATTAAACAGACATAAATAACAATGTGAAAATTCATGTTTGTGTGTAATATAAACGATGAATATATGATATGATAAATGCCCACTGACAGAATTTCTGGCTGAAAGGATATATGCATTTATGTCCTGATATTCCGAAATCAATTTTCACTAGCACTGAAAAGAAACAAAAATGGCTATTTTTCCAACCCTTACCAGCATAATGTGTAGCCACACTCTTTTGTCTGGTCTGGGTTTTTGGACTACACTTGGCGATATTCAGGGGCTATTGGCTCAGTGCTCTGGGGGTTGCTCCCAGCACTGCTCGGGAATCATGTGGTGCCAGAAATCAAATCAGACCATCTGCACACAAACATGTGCTCAGTCCATTGCGCTGTTTCTCTAGTCCCCACGTATACATTCTTCCTGTGTGTGTTTATGACTTTACTCCATTGACCTTAATTAAATTCATTTGGTTTCTTTTTTTTTTTAAGAATTAGCTTTTGCATATATTTCTCAGATTTGTCTTTTTTTTCCTTCTGTTTGTTTTGTTATTTTGGGCCATACCCATACCCGCCACCCCAGCAGAGCCTCCCCACACACACACACACACACCTCCCTGAGGGCCGCCATTTTCCACATCCAGACTTCCCTCTCATCAGAACTCATCATTTATTGGTTCACCAATAAATGCTGGATTTAGAGGTGACTACAAGAGTATGCCACCCGCGGCAGAGCCTGGCAAGCTACCCGTGTCGTATTTGATATGCCAAATACCAGTAACAATTATAGACCTCATTCCCATGACCTAATATAATGGTTTGAGGCTCTTTATGTTCCAGCGAGCAAGCAGGTGCCCTTGGGCTCTACTGGCATGAGACAGGACATAAGGAGATGTTACTGGTGCCCGCTCGAGCAAATCAATGATGAACGGGAAGACAATGATACAGTGATACAGACAGTGATACCCAGCAGAGGCCCACTCTGGGCCCCCTTATGTGAATCCAGAGCCACAGCAGAGCCTAGCAAGCTACCTGTGGTGTGTTCAATATGCCAAAAATAGTAACAATAATGGATCTCATTCCCAATGAATGGAGATGTTACTGGCGCCCACTTGAGCAAATTGATGAACAACAGGAAAACAAGTGACAAGTGACAAATGTCCCAGCAGTGCCCAGGGTGTATTCCTGGCTCTATGCTCAGGGGTCACTCCTGACGGTGCTCTAAGCACCCTAGGTGATGTCAAGGATTGAATCTGGGTCAGTCGGTGGGTGCAAGGCAAGGATCCTGCTATATTATTCCTCTGACCCTTTTTCTCAAAGTTTCAAATTTCTACTTTTCATCTTTATTAAATCATTGTTATTTGTCATTGGACTTATTTTTCTAATTTTTTGTTTTGTTTAGTTTTCTGTATTTTGGGAGGTCCACACCCAGTGGTGCTCCACGCTTACTCCTATTTGTGTGCTCAGGGATCATCTTTAGTGGGGGTCAGGAGATCATATGGAATGTTAGAGATTGAACCTGGGTCATTTACGTGCAAGGCAAAGGCCCTAACTGCTGCACTATTAAGGTCTCATTATTTTTTCTAATTTATTTATTTAAATATTTAATTATTTTTCAGTTCTTTTGCTTTTTCAAAATAATGTTAATATTAGGACTTTGCTTTTTCCTCCAATGCTTGCTTTGTTTGTACCTCAGATGGCTTTTGTTGGGGGGTCTCACCCAGCAGTGCTCAGGGGTTACTCCTGGCCCTGCACTCAGGAATTACTCCTGGTGGTGCTCGGGGACCATGTGGGACTCCAGAGATCGAACCCAAGTTGGCCTCATGCAAGGCAAACGCCCTCTACACTATGCCTTCATTCTGGCCCCTGTGTCTCAGATGTTTTATTCTGTTTTTTCCTCTTTCTTCTTTCATCCAAAAAGTGTATATTTTGCTGGCATACTTTTAATCTTAATTTTTAGGTAAAAGCCATGTCAATTTTAGACAAAACCGTGTCAATTTTGTTCTTATATTTTTTCTATTCCTATTTTTCCTGTTCCTATTGTATTGATTCGGGGCTGGAGAGATAGCTCAGAGGATTTGGACACATACTTTGCATGTGGAAAGGTAAGGGCTTAATGCCTGCCAACACATGGTTTCCCAAGCACCACCAAGAATGAGCCTAAATACCAAGCTGGAAGTAACCCCAGAGCACTGACAGCAGGGTCCTCAAAACAAAACAAAAGAACCGTGTTGATTTTGAGGGAGGTGGGGACTTGGAACACACCTAATGGAACCAGGGTCAGTCGTGTGCAAGGCAAGCACACTGTCCCTTTACTCTCTCTCCGTCTCTCCAGCACCAGGAAATGTATTGCTTTTTTTTAAAAAAAAAATCCTTTTCATAACTAATTTCTTTCTTTTTTGGCTTTTTGGGTCACATCCGGAGATGCTCAGGGGTTACTCCTGGCTATGCATTCAGGAATTACTCCTGGAAGTGCTCCAGGGTCTATATATGATGTCAGGGATTGAACCCAGGTCAGCTACATGCAAGGCAAATGCTCTCCCCACTGTGTTATTGCTCTGGTCCCTTGTGACTGTTTCTTGGATGTCTATAAAGAAGCTATATCTTTATTTGGAGAGTGTAGAATTCTAGGAGCCAGAGCTATCTGATAAATGTTTGAATTGGTGGAACGACAGGAAAAAAATATTTTTTGAAAGATGGCTTTAATATTCTTTGGTTGGCATACTGTTCCTAGTGTTATAGGAAAGAGAAATTTGTTGTTTCAAATTTATAGCTCTAATTTTTTGTCTTTTGCTTTAAAAATCTGTAAGAGCTATATCTTCGGGGCAAATACTTTCAAGTTTTCTTTTAAATTCTTTAAAAGTTTACTTATTTGGTGGGGAAGGTACATTGGATGCAACTCCTGGATTTATGCTCAAGGTTCACTTCTGGAAGTGCTCAGGGGATCATATGTTTTGCCAGGGATTGAGTCATATTTGGCCACATGCAAAGTCAGTGCCTTAACCCCTATACTATCTCTGCAATCCTTTTCCTTTTTTATTTTTTTTCAGTACCCAGGATTGAACCCAGGGCTGGTCCATACAAGGTATACACTTTACCACTGAGTCATATTCCTGGCCCCAGGAGATTTTTTTTTAACAAAATCACCATGAGATACAGTCACAAAGTTGTTCATGCTTGGGTTTCAGTCATATAATGGTACAGTACCTGTCCCTTCACCAATGTACATTTCCCACCACCAATGTCCCCAGTTTGCCTCTGGCCACCCTCTTATACCCCATTACACCCTGCCTCCATGGCAGACAGCAAACACTTCCTTCTTTCCCTACCTCCTCCCCCCCACCCCCAGGAATTTTTGATGACACAAAATAACCAAGATTTTTCAGTATGGCTGATATATGAGTAGTAATAATTGATATCATTATAGTAATATCAATTTTTGTTATTATTATAGTAATAATTGATGCTATTGGGCTGGCTACATTAGTGGTGATAGGGTCAAATGGAAACGTTACTGGTGCCTGCTCCAGCAAATCGGCGAATAACGGGATGTCAAGTGATCAAGTGATCAAGTGAATAATATATACTTTTAAGTTCCCCTTTTTTCTGTGTAAGTCGTTGAATATTATTTGTTCAAAGTCATTTTATTATGTTGCTTGTTGAGGTAAAATGTCTCAATCAACTAAACAAAATTACATTATTTCAGGACCTGGTTGTTTCACTAAAGTCATAGGTTCCAAGAACCTCTAAAGTTAAGCAAGTACTCTGTTATTAACCATATTATAGACCTCAGAGTCAATTAAAAAGTTAAGTGAGTACATGCTCTATTCTCTCATAGCATGCTAAAGCTGGACACACCTGCTGTAGGTGGGGGCCACTTACAGAGGGCCTCTGTGAGCACATAAGGTAGTGGGGAGCTTCAGATACTTGGAGCAGATGTGATCTGGAAATGGCCATTTCATTTTGGCATTGAGAACTGAGTCTGAGCCGAAAGTGTCACAGAATAGAATGGTTGGTTTCAAATGTGGATTCCTTCAGCAGTGTCTTACCATGCCTTCTCCCAGAATAGGAGAGATACAGCACAGAGCCTTACCAGGAGAAACAGGGCTGTAAGTCATGAATTCCCAATCTGTCCTGCAGTTATGTCTTATCTTTATTGAGCATTTCCTATGTGCCTGCCACACTGACCAAGGGCTGAGACTCTGTGGTATGCATGTGCGTGTGTGCGTGTGTGTGTGTGTGCGTGTGTGTGTGTGTGTGTGTGTGTGCATGTGAGATAGCTACTGGTCATACTGCTTTTCTTGGTATTTCTTTCCTGTATACTTGCAATGCAGAGGGACCACACTCAGGGCCTATATGCTCTACCACATGCGCCACCTCCCAGGCCCCTCACCTTATTCCCTTCATCTAGATTACAACCCCCCCCAGCCCCCTAGCCCTCCCCCTGTGATTGCTAGTATAATACACATTTTCCTGATGAGAAAGCACAGACTTAGAGAACTAGGCAAGATGCCACACTGGGAACTGAAATTCAAGTGATCGGACTTCCCACTGGATGTTTTGGGTATGAAAAAATAAACTAACTAAAGACAGAATGGACTAGAACGCTTAGTTCTTCCACCAGGTATAACGGGAAAGCCTGGAAGTATTAAATAAAGCAAATATAAGAGGGCTCTGATAAGCGGGGGGGGATGGGGGTGGGGAGGGGGAGAGTGACCAGTGACCAGAAACGTCAAATAACATAACTTAAATTTCCTAGGTTGGTCCCCTCCCCACCCCCAACCCTCACAACTGAGTGCTGGAGAAGCTAACAACTCCCAAATGCCAGTAGATGTGGGAGGAGAAAGGGAAGAAAAAAAAAACCCAGCTAGGCACAACCTGTTCTTTCTAGCCAAAGGACAGGAAAGGGTCAGTCTAGCGAAGCTGAACACTTCGAGACAATAATGGTTCTAGTGCAGCCAAATGCCACCGGAAAGGCTGAGGCCCCACCCCCACCCCGTTAACAGCGGCTGACCGTGTGGGGGAGCGCAGATTCCCACCCGGGCCCAGCTGGAATGACTCACGCCTCCTCCCAGCCGCTCCCTGCACTGGGGTGATGTCAGAGCAGGCCCCTAGCGAGGAGCAGGACTAGTGAGTCAGTCTCAGCCGCCCACGTCCGCAAAGCGTCTCTGTGGCGACCACACAAACAGCTGGGAAGGGTCACTCCCAGCAGCTGCCCAGGGCATCACCTTTCCCCAGGGGGCCAAGGCTTCAGCAAGACCCTGTGCTGATAACCGGAGCTCATGGAAGAAATCAGTCATTCCCCACCCCAAGAATGGAGCAAATCTCAACGAGTGAGGAAAAGACCATCAGAAAGTGGGCAGACAGACAGGGCCTGTTCGGAGAAAGGCTTCAGTGAGAAATTCTCAACTGCCTGGAGAAGTGCAGAAAAAGGGGTGGGGGGGAACGGAGGGGTGAAACCAGAACCCTTTGGCAAGGAAATGGAACCCATACAGAAGGACCAACTGAAAGATTTAGAACTGAAAAATGCGCTAAAATGGAAAATGGACTGAACGGACTCAAGAGGTGACTGGATAGGAAAGAAGCTTAAAATAGTGAGCCTGAGGTTAGAGCAACACATTGACATAGTTAAGGCTCCAGAAAAAAAATTTTCTGCAAGGGGGTGGGGTATGAGTAGAACCTGAGGTACCTGCAAGATTCTTCTGTGTCGTGAGAAGAGATAGAGCATGAGACTGAAATAGTGTCCCACAAAATAATGACTGACATTTTTCTAAATTTAACATTACTTAGTTTTATAGATTAGTGATCCTATTAAACCCCAAAGAGGATAAGCACAAAGAAATAACCTGCCAAGCAATACTGTAATCGAATTTATGAAAACTCTAAAAGACAAACTATCTGAACACAAGAGAGAAACACCATGTCTTACCTGTGCAGTAAAACAATTCAGACTGAAGCAGATGTCTCCTCAGAAATCACTAAAGAAAGTGCCACACCATTTCTTTAATGTCTAAATAAAAGACCTATGAGTTCAGGATTATAGATATAGGAAAAGAAAGATAATTTTGGTGTTTCTGGTTTAGTTTGGTTTGATTGGGTTTGGTTTGGTTTGATTTGGTTTGGTTTGGTGGTTTGGTCACCTGGTGGCAGCCAATGGCTACTTCCTACACAGTGCTTGGGTGTCGTCCTCAGTACTTGCACTCTGATTTGTTTACCCTGAGTGCGAAGATGTATATCAGTCCTTGGAGCTATCTCCCCAGCCGAACAAAGCCAATTCTATATAAAGAACTAGGGGGACCAGAGCGATAGTACAGCAGCTAGGATGTTTGCCTTGCACGTGGCCAACCTAGGTTTAATCCCCAGCATCCCATATGGTCCTCAAAGCTCTGCAGCAGTAATACCTGACAGCAGAGCCAGGAGTAAGCCCTGAGCATCGCCAGCATGACCAAAAAAAAGAAAAAAATACTAAAAGATTTTGTCACCAGGAGGCCAACCCTAAAATACTACTTGAAATAATTTATTTAAAAAAGAAGACAAGTATAAAAGAAGCACTCTTGGAACATCAAAAGAAAGAAAGATAGAAAGTGAAAATGTGAATAAAAGCAATAAACATATCTTAAGTTTTCTGAATTGTCTGATTGTTGATGCCAACATTATAACACTATCTGAGGCCAGAGCAATAGTACAGCCAGAGCAATAGGGCACTTACTTTGCACACAGTTGACCTGGGCCCACTTTTTTTTTTTTTTTTGCTTTTTGGGTCATACCGGCGATGCTCAGGGTTACTCCTGGATCTGCGCTCAGGAATTAGTCCTGGCGGTGCTCAGGGGACCATATGGGATGCCGGGGATCGAACCCAGTTCGGCAGTGTGCAAGGCAAATGCCCTACCCGCTCTGGACTATCACTCTGGTCCCCTGGGCCCAATTTCTGGCACTCCATATGATCCCCTCAGTCCAGCCTCCAGCCAGTAGAGATCCTTGACCACAGAGCCAGGAGTAAGCCCTGAGCTCCACTGGGTGTGTCCCAAAAAGAAAAAATATATATAATACTTGCAATCCACAATATGTAAGAGAAGGAAAAGAGAGAGAGGAGGAGAGAAAAGAGGTAAAGAACCTGCCATGGAGGCAGGCTATGGGGAGGGGAGGGATTTGGGGACATCGGTGGTTGGAAATGGGCACTGGTGGAGGGCGGTGCTGGAACACTATGTGACCAAAACCTCCAAACATAAACAACGTTGTAATTGTATATCTCACGGTGGTATAATAAAATATTGATAAAAAATAAAAAAAAAAAAAAAAACAAAAAATATATAATACTATCTGATATGATTCTCAATCACAATTGAGAATCTCAATTCTCAATCTCACAGACATGGGGCAGAGCTGCTACTGGCTCTCCCTGTGCCCAGCCGCTCATGAGGTGCCTGGGAGGGATGGCAGGTTCTAGCCCTGGCCTGCCACCCCAGCAGAGCCTCACAACAAGCCAGACAACCCCCCCCCCTCCATGAGGGCCTCCATTTTCCACATCCGGACTTCCCCCTTGTCATAACTCCACCCAGCAGACCAGCTTATCACAGTTTGGCTTGCACGGCCGCAAGCGGCCGCTGGTTCATCAATAAATGCTGGATTCTGAGATGACTACAAGAGTATGCTACCCGCACTGCAGAGCCTGGCAAGCTACCCGTGTCGTATTTGATATGCCAGATACCAGTAACAATTATAGACCTCATTCCCATGACCTGATGGAATGGTTTGAGGCTCTTTATGTTCCTGGAGCAAGCAGGTGCCCTTGGGCTCTACTTGCATGAGACAGGACATATGGAGATGTTACTGGTGCCCGCTTGAGCAAATCAATGATGAACGGGAAGACAGTGATACAGTGATGATTCTCAATATATGTATGTGGACAAAATATTAAAGACAGAGGTGACCAGAGGGAAAGGCTTCAATGAAAACTTGAACAAACAAAGAAAGAAGGGGGAAAAGTGAAGTAACGCCAAAGGTATTTTACCTGACTCACACTGGAAAAACATTCATACACACA
>JAJIBD010003111.1:0-197263 GCA_021461705.1 Cryptotis parvus | reverse complement strand
AAACAAGAAGACCTCCAATACCTAAATAAGCCTATCACCATCGGGGAAATTGAAACAGTAATTAAAAGTCTGCCCAAACACAAAAAGCCCAGGTCCAGATGGGTTCACTGGCGAATTCTACCAAAGCTTTAAGGAGGACCTACTGCCAGTCCTGTTCAAGCTCTTCCAGGAAATAGAAGAAACAGAAACACTCCCAAACAGCTTCTACGAGGCGCATATCACCCTGATACCAAAAGCAGGGAGAGACAATACAAAGAAGGAAAATTACAGACCAATCTCCTTGATGAATACAGATGCTAAGATCTTCAACAAAATACTAGCAAACAGAATCCAAAGACTCATCAAAAGATCATACATCGTGACCAAGTAGGATTCATCCCGGAATGCAAGGATGGTTCAACATTCGCAAAACAATCAACATAATACATCACATCAATAAGAGAAAAAATAAAAACCATATGGTCCTATCGATAGATGCAGAAAAAAGCATTTGACAAGATCCAGCACCCATTCATGATTAAAACCCTCCAGAAAATGGGAATTGAAGGAAGCTTCCTCAAGATAGTCAAAGCCATCTACCAAAAGCCCACTGCGTGTATCATTCTCAATGGGGGAAAAATTGAAAGCCTTCCCTTAAGATCAGGGACACGACAAGGTTGCCCTCTCTCACTTCTTTTTATTCAATATAGTACTGGAGATACTCCGCCATAGCAATCAGAGAAGAAAAGGACATTAAGGGCACCCAGATAGGCAAGGAAGAAATCAAGCTATCATTATTTGCAGATGACATGATATTATACCTAGAGAACCCTAAACTCTCGACCCAAAAACTCTTAGAAACAATAGATAGGTATAGTAGAGTGGCAGGGTACAAAATCAATACCCAAAAGTCGGTGGCTTTCCTATACACAAATAACGAAAGAGAAGAAAGGGATATTAAGAAATCGATTCCATTCACAATTGTGCCACAGAAAATCAAATACCTAGGAATCAGCTTAACCAAGTGTGTAAAGGACCTATACAAAGAGAACTACAAGACACTGCTTCAAGAAATAAAAGAGGACACAAGGAAATGGAAACACATTCCCTGCTCCTGGATGGGGAGAATTAACATTGTCAAGATGGTAATACTCCCTAGAGCTTTGTACAGATTCAATGTGGTTCCTATAAGGATTCCCATGACATTCTTTAAAGAAATTGACCAAACACTTCTGAAATTCGTATGGAATAACAAACCCCCACGAATAGCTAAAGCAATCCTTGGGAAGAAGAAGATGGGAGGCATCACCTTTCCCAACCTCAAACTGTACTACAAAGCAGCAGTAATTAAAACAGCGTGGTACTGGAATAAAAACAGACCGGTGGACCTATGGAATAGAGTTGAGTACCCTGACACCCACCCTCAAAGACATGATCAGTTAATCTTTGATAAAGGTGCAAAGAGTCCAAACTGGAGTAAGGAAAGCCTCTTCAACAAGTGGTGCTGGGAAAACTGGACAGCTACATGTAAAAAAATGAATTTGGACCTGTGTCTAACACCTTGCACAAAAATCAGATCAAAATGAATTAAAGATCTCAATGTCAGACCTGAATCCATAAAGTACGTTGAAGAAAATATAGGAAAAACCCTCCACGACATCGAAGCTAAAGACATCTTCAAGGTGAAACACCATTAACAAAGCAACTAGAAGAAAATATAAATATATGGGACTACATGAAACTGAAGAGCTTCTGCACCTCGAAAGACACAGTGACCAAGATAGAAAGACAGTCGACAGAATGGGAAAGAATATTCACCCAATACCCATCTGATAAGGGGTTAATATCCAGGATATATCAGGCACTGGTACAAATACATAAGTAAGAAGATCTGCATTTCAATATGCTCCTTTACCTGCTTCCTCTCTAGACAGACCAGCCCTTGATGGGCTAGAAAGGCTTGTCAGTAAGAAAAGGGAGATGAAAGGGCTTGTTGGCTATTTTGGTTCCTGTGGCCAACTAGGCTCTCTGCTCCTTTGGATAGGCCTAAGCATGTTGTAGTGGACATCTTGGCGTAGGATTCTAAACCTACATGTGGCACGAGCCCAGCTAGGAACTTAAAGTTTGGGGTCTTCCTGTCATTGGATTGTATACCAGAATTTAAGTGATCAAAAGTCTTTTGGGAAACTTGCTGAATTTGCGGGTCTTCCACTGTCCACTGGCTGCCGATCCCCTGGGACAGGAGATCCTGACCTGCTCCCCAATATTTTTGGAAAGCACAGCTGCACATCAGCAAAGCTGAGCAGTGAAGCGGTTTCTGACACAGTGGAGGTGGTTTTGGGGTTGACTAGTAGAAACCCACAACATTCTAGAAGTTCAGAAAGTGAATGCAAAAACACAAATGGGCCAGATTCACACATAAGAACCCAGAAAAAAGTCATGACTTTATCAATACCATTCCCATATATGAACTATCACTTGATCACTTGACATCCTGTTATTCATCGATTTGCTCGAGTGGGCGCCAATAACATTTCCATTTGACTCTATCACGTGCCAGTGTAGCCCAATGGTATATGGTTGCTTCAGGAATACGAAGAGCCTCAAACCATTCGTTCAGGGTCTTGACGAAGAAGTCTGACCATCTTGTAGGTGGGCGGCCACATGATCTTTTGACATCCCGTGGGATCCAGTCAGTAACGGCTCTAGTCCAGCGGTCATCTCCAAATCGCATTGCATGTCAATATAATGGTCAATATAAGTAGTGCCACTTAGGGGAGCAGGCATGGAGATGGGGGGGTGGATGGGAAATTAGGGTCTTTTTGGTGGTTTGGGGAGCACACTGGTGGTGGGATTGGTGTTGAACGATGAATGTTTGTTAGCAACTGTTACTGTGAAAACTTTGTAAATCATGGTGTTGCTTTCTTTTTTAGGTCACACCTGGCAATGCTCAGGGGTTACTCCTGGCTCTGCACTCAGGAATTACTCCTGGCAGTGCTTGGGGACCATTATGGGATGCCGGAGAGCAAACCCAGGTCTGCTGCATGCAAGGCAAACGCCCTATCTGCTGTGCTATCTCTCTGGCCTCCATATTACCTTACTCACATTTCATTTTACATCCCCAGGACTGACCCTTAAGTGTGTGCCATTTGATCCCTTCACTTGCCTACCTGTACTGTTTCACTGCCTGTGACAATATTAAAAATATTATTTTATAATATATTACCATTCTATATTTTAAATCAATGCAATATTATGTATTAATGTACTATTAATTAATGAACTTAAATATTCATGCAGGACTTCCAATATATCAAATAGCTACAGGAGCACTCCTGCCTTAGAGGAAAACACTAGTTTTGCTGATTTCAGATGTTTTTCCTAGTCAAGTATTTCTTTTCCTTCTGAAGCACCTTTTTCCTATTTTAATTACTTTGTGGCATTATTTTAACATAGAAGTATGTATCTATTGTCTCTAATTTTACTAAATATATGAATCAACATGGTTCTATCAAACCTCTTTCTTGCAATCTATTGTTGTTTTAAGACTAAACATTACAAGTCTAGGAGCTGAAAAGATAGTACAGCAGGTAGGGCACTTGCCGTAGTCAACCTGGGCTTAAACAACCTGAAGTAATTTGTGTGACCCCAAAACCAAGTTAAAACAATCCTCAACAGATCACATATTGGGAGAAGACATAATCCCTAAATGTTTTCCTCATATATGTTGTAGAAATTTACAGGATCAGTGCTTTCTTTGCATTGTTTTTCACCTTGAGGGTTCATGGGATTGGTGAACTGAGAGCGCATGTCACATGCAGAACCTTCCTAGTGTTTCTTTAGGAATTTAACTATGTAAACATGCTTCTGTTCCATTACTGCACGTTTTAAAGGAATAGGCTACTAGGTCAATGTGCGACATTCATGACTTTTTGGGTGAGCTAGTTTAGTTAAAGCAGGCATATCATTTGCCAGTCTTCATCATTACTAATTTAACTTTCAATAAGTCTTCAACACTCAACTTGCATTACTGAAATAAACTGCACACTGACATATTACATATACTTCACTTTAACTTAGAATTACTGTATAATGAGGAGAAATATTGAAATAGCTGTTTTCTTGTATTTCTTGTATTACTATCTTAGTATTTCAAGAAAAGCAGTATTAGTCTCAAGGGGTGAATTTAGCGAATTCTTTCTCATTTCCAGGACATTTATCATCAGAGAAGCATTAAAAGTAAAGAGACTATTTATTTATTTATTTATTTATTTATTTTTTGCTTTTTTGGGCCACACCCGGCGGTGCTCAGGGGTTACTCCTGGCTCTTTGCTCAGGAATTACTCCTGGCGGTGCTCGGGGACCATATGGGATGCCAGGGATCGAACCCGGGCTGGCACAGGCCAGCCGCATGCAAGGCAAACGCCCTGCCGCTGGGCTATCGCCTCCGGCCCCAGAGACTATTTTTAAATGTAAAGGTTTTTGTTTTGTTTGGGAAAGTGGGTTTGGTCACACCAAGTTATCAAAAGTGACCCCTGGCAGGGCAGTAGATTTAACTCGGGTCAGCCATATACAAGTGGCTTACCTCCTGAACTATCTCTGTGGTTCTCAAACGAGGTCATAAGCTACAAACACATATTTAACAGCTATAGGGGATATTTAAATACAAGCACTAGATTTTTTAGGGGAGTGTTTCCTAAGCACTGCTCCAAGGGACCAGATTCACTCTTAGAGATACTCAGCCTGCTTGTGCTTAGTAGGTTTTTGGTTTTTTTTTTGCTTTTTTTGGGTCACACCCAGCAATGCTCAGGGGTTACTCCTGGTGGTGCTCGGGGACTATATGGGATGCCGGGGATCGAACCCGGTCGGCTGCATGCAAGGCAAATGCCCTACCCGCTGAGCTATCACTCCGGTCCCAGTAGTTCTACGTTTGAAATTACCAGAGCCACCCATTGGCGTTTGGAGTTCCCAGAGGTACACTTGGAAGGCTGGGGTTGGCAGGATGCAGTGCCAGTAATCAAATTCAGATATTAGTACATGCAAAGGATGCACTTCATCCTTTAACTATCTCCCTTGCCTCAGGGACTAGTTCTATATCCATATCGGTGTGTTAGAGTAGTTTTAAGAAAATATCACAGGGCGGAGCAATAGCACGGTGGGGAGGGTGTTTGCTTTGCATGCGGCCCACCGGGTTCAATCACTGGCATCCCATATGGTCCCCCAAGCACAGCCAGGAGTAATTTCTGAGCAAAGACCCAGGAATAACTCCTGAACGTCACTGGGTCTGACCTCCCAAAAAACAAAAGAAAATATCACAGACCAAACAAGTAATTAAACATGAATTTAATTGCTTGCAAGCTTAAAACTGTAGATCAAAGTATCCAAACTTTTTTTTTTTTTGCCCTCGATTCTTGGGATGGCTTGTATTCTTGTTGCCTCTTCACATGGTCATCCTTCTGTGCTTGCCTCTGATGTCTCCCAATTTTGTTCTCAAAAATATTGGAATCAGCTTGAATTAGGGCTCACCTTCATGGTCTCATTTAAATTAATGCCCTTTCAGGTTCCCTTTTCCATCACTTTACCACACTATGCAATGTTCAGGTACAGAGCTTCACAACTAGACACTATACCATGCCCACCACCAGGCCTAATGACCACTGTCCATCATCTAATTGAGCCCTTATCTATTTTAATCTTTTCTCTCCTCTAGCAGACACTTCTTGACTATAAGCCTAAGGGTTTGTTTTGATCATTTATACTCCTCTTTCTGACTTATTTCACTAAGCATGTTATCTCAAGCTTCACCCATATTCACCAAAGGTAGATTTCTTTGGGTACAATGTCCAGTATACTAAATAGCTACAGGAGAGAACATCTTTGTCTTAGAGAATCTTGGTCTTAGTTTTCCATTATTTAGACTGTTAGGAGCTTATTATATGGTCTTCATTGCAGTCCTCCCATATGCATTATAAATGCTCTTAATCACTTTCCCAAGTCTATCGTGTGATTTCACCCTTCATTTTGATGTCTAAGCTGTCTAGCCCATTTCTATAATCCTGCATCCCTGGGATGACAACTGATCATGCATATGATCCCTGTGATGTGTTCCTAGAGTCCATGTTCAAGGAACATTATTTACCTGTTGTTGCATGACGTACTCTATGAAGTCCATGTTACCTGACAGGGCCTTCCCGCACAGGGTCCCGATCACACTACCTGAAGGGCCTTCCCGCACAGGGTCCCTATCACGTTACTTGACGGGGCCTTCCCTCACAGGTTCCCGCTCACGCTACCTGACGGGCCTTCCCAGCAGGGGTCCCGATCACGCTACCTGAAGGGCCTTCCCTCACAGGGTCCCGCTCACGCTAACTGATGGACCTTCCCGCACAGGGTCCCGCTCACACTATCTGACAGGCCTCCCCGCACAGGGTCCCGATCACGCTACCTGACAGGCCTTCCCGCACAGGGTCCCGCTCACGCTACCTGGCGGGCCTTCCCTCACAGAGTCCCGATCACACTACCTGACGGGCCTTCCCGCACAGGGTCCCGCTCACGCTACCTGACGGGCCTTCCCGCAGAGGGTCCCGCTCACGCTACCTGACGGGCCTTCCCGCACAGGGTCCCGCTCACGCTACCTAACGGGCCTTCCCTCACAGGGTCCCGCTCACGCTACCTGACGGGCCTTCCCTCACAGGGTCCCGCTCACGCTACCTGACGGGCCTTCCCGCACAGGGTCCCGCTCACGCTACCTGACGGGCCTTCCCGCCCAGGGTCCCGATCACGCTACCTGACAGGCCTTCCCGCACAGGGTCCCAATCACGCTACCTGAAGGGCCTTCCCTCACAGGGTCCCGCTCACGCTACCTGACAGGGTTTCCCTCACAGGGTCCCAATCACGCTACCTGACAGGGTTTCCCTAACAGGGTCCCAATCACGCTACCTGACGGGCCTTCCCGCACGCCGACCCTTTTACCTTTCCCCGACCCCCGCTACGGCCGCGTCTCCGCGCGGATCTAATCTGAGTCGGGACTAGCGTCCACGTCGCTTCCGGACGACTCGTTCTCGTCGAAGCGACAGATGGAGGCTCAGTGTAATCTCGGGCAGCCCGAGCCCCGAACCGGCAAAGCCCCTGGGGCAGGCAGCACACACGAGCGCCCCAGTTCCGTTAGCACCGCCCGGCTGGGCCTGCGGGCGTGCGAAGGGGCCGCGTCCACCGGGGATGCCCTCCGCACTCACTGACTCTTTCTCGAACATGCTCAGCTTCCGCTCTTTCTTAGGCGCTGGAGGGAGCTGTGTAGGTTGCTGGGTGGCGGCCGCCTTCGCGGCCCGGGAGCGTTTCTCCATGGTGCCCACCCGTCTGAACACCTAGGGCACCGCCGCCTGCGTCCCCGCCCACCTAGTCCCTCGAGAAGACAAGTCCCACGCATGCGCAGCACCCGTCCCTCTCCGTCACGCGAGAGTACGAGCCTCGCGCCTGCGCCGTACGAGCTCAAGTGCGCGCCGAGGGATGGGCGCGGAGACACTGGCGTCATCTGGCGCCGACGGCCGGAGCCGGAAGTCATGGAGGTAGAGCCGGGTGCGAGGCCGCTGCCTAGGTGCTGGGTGTTGCCTCGGGCGGGCCTCTTGTGGCTGGTGGTCTCGGCGGGGTGGGCCGCCCCCATCTCGCACTCTTGCAAGGCCTGTGCACTTTGACCTCTCCCTTCAGACCGAGCTTCGAGGCGTTCAGGACTAGCGGCCTGACGGGCACCTCCGGGCGATTTTCTCGCGTTAGCCACGCCTGAGACTTGCTGACTGTACCGACCCGTAACGTTCCCACGTCAAGTACACGCCTCGGTTCTCCTCGGTAGCACCCAGGAACTAAGGCTTAGGCATCTCGTTGCTGCGCCTAAAGTCGGACTCTACTCACGGAAAAATAAAATAATTCCCCCCCTAGCTTCTCCAGCACATTACAGCAGCTGCTAGTTATTCCTCCCCAAGTATCTCCTGTAATGACTAGCCCGAAAATGCGTTATTCCCACTGCTTAGAAATGCTTCTTTCCAAGGCAAAAGGCAGAAAGCCTGCGGGTGAATTCAGATGAGCCTTAAGCACCACGCACAGTGCCAAGACACGACCGTGCTGCGGGCGAAGGGATCACGATCACGATCTTCCCGTTGATCATCTATTGGCTAGAGCGGGCACCAGTAATATCTCCATATGTCCTGTCTCATGCCAGTAGAGCCAGAGGCATCGGCTTGCTACAGGAACATAAAGAGCCTCAAACCATTATATTAGGTCATGGGGATGACCTAATATAATTGTTACTGGAATTTGGTATATCAAATACAACACGAGAAGCTTGCCAGGCTTGCCGAGCGGGAGGCAAACTCTTTTAAACACCTCCAAATAAAGCATTTATTGATGAGCCGTGCGGCCGGGCTGTAATGGGCTGGTCTGCTGGGTGGAGTTCTGACGAGAGGGAAGTCCAAATGTGGAAAATGGCGGCGCCCGTGAAGTGAGGCGGGATGGTCTGGCTTGTTGTGAGGCTCTGCCGAGGTGGTGGGCCAGGGCTAGAACCCGCCATGCCTCCCGACTGCCTCATGAGCGGCTGTGCACAGGAAGAGCAAGGCACAGCTCTGCCCCATGTCTGAGAGGCTCTGGACCAGCATACCTGGGCCAGATTGAGGAAAAAGCTGCTGCAGGGTGGGTGTCGATGATCTGGGCTGTGATGGGCTGGTCTACTGGGTGGAGTTCTGACGATAGGGAAGTCCAAATGTGGAAAATGGTGGCGCCCGTGAAGTGAGGTGGGGTGGTCTGGCTTGTTGTGAGGCTCTGCCGAAGGGAAGGTTCCAGAAAAGGAGGAGACTGAAGCAAAGAACTTCGGTGTTTGGTGACAAGGAATTGCAGCGTCTAACATTTTGTTGGTTTGCCATAGATTTTTTATTTCTAAACGCTGAAGGCTTGTATCTTAACCCCAAATCCTGCTTTCAGAATTACGCATCTGTTGATAGTGTATAAGATATACTTGCTCCTCAAAACTGAAATTTGGAGACTTGAAGGGAATTTCAACTCAGGGTAGGAGGAGGCTACCATTCAGTTAACTACTTTCATTTGCTTGGTGTCAGGCTGTGCTACATTTTGGTGGTACAATGGTAATAACCTGGTTTTGTGTTCCAGGGTCTGCCTGTTGGTTGATGCTGGAGGACAACAGGGTTGATAGGGATCTATAATCAACAGAACCTTGTCTTAGGATGTAATTCAGAGCCAGCCGTATTAGTGGAGTGGGTGGACTTTTGTGCAAACAGTACTGCCCTGCACCCTCTCAAGAACTACAGCTCATTCTTTTAAGGCATGAATGTTTATAAAAATACAAGAAGCTTCTTTCAAAATGAGAGTAACCTTTTCTGTTTCTGTATATTATCACTGTATCACTGTCTTCCCGTTCATCAATTTGCTCGAGCGGGCACCAGTAACATCTCCATATGTCCTGTCTCATGCTAGTAGAGCCCAAGGGCATTGCTCCAGGAACATAAAGAGCCTCAAACCATTCCATCAGGTCATGGGAATTAGGTCTATAATTGTTACTGGTATTTGGCATATCAAACATGACATGGGAGGCTTGCCAGGCTCTGCCGTGCGGGTGGCATACTCTTGTAGTCACCTCTAAATCCAGCATTTATTGATGAACCACGCAGCTGCAAAGGCTGTAATAGGCTCTTCTGTTGGGTGGAGTTCTGACAAGAGGGAAGTCCGGATGTGGAAAATGGCAGCTCTCATGGAGTGAGGTGTCGTCTGGCTTGTTGCGAGGCTCTGCTGGGGTGGGGAGCCAGGGCTAGAACCCGCCATCCCTCCCGGGTGTCCGTGAGCGGTTGGGCACAGGGAGGGCCGGTAGCTCTGCCCCATGTCAGTGAGTCTCTCTGTACGTTGTATATTATGTTTTCATCACTGTCTTCCCGTTGTTCATCGATTTGCTCGAGCAGGCCCCAGTAACATCTCCATATGTCCTGTCTCATGCTAGTAGAGCCCAAGGGCATCTGCTTGCTCCAGGAACATAAAGAGCCACAATCCATTCCAGAATGAGGTCTATAATTGTTACTGGTATTTGGCATATCAAATACGACACGGGTAGCTTACCAGGCTCTGCCGTGCAGGTACCATACTCTTGCAGTCATCTCTAAGTCCAGCATTTAATGATGAACCGCGGACGGAAGTGGCCGCGCGAGCCGGACTGTGATAGGCTGGTCTGCTGGGTGGAGTTCAGACGAGACAGAAGTCCGGATGTGGAAAGTGGAGGCCCTCATGGAGTGGGGGTAGTCTGGCTTGTTGCAAGGCTCTGCTGGGCTGGCGGGCCAGGGCTAGAACCCGCCATCTCTCCTGGGCTCCTTGTGAGCGACTGGGCACAGGGAGAGCAAGTAGCAGCTCTGCCCCATGTCTGTCTCTGGATCAGCATACCTGGGCCAGATTAAAAAAGACTGCAGCAGGGTGGATTTCGATGAGCCAGACTGTGATAGGCCTGTCTGCTGGGTGGAGTTTTGACGAGAGAGAAGTCTGGATGTGGAAAATGGAGGCCCTCATGGAGTGGGGGTCATCTGGCTTGTTGCAAGGCTCTGCTGGCATGGCGGGTCAGGGCTAGAACCCGCCATCTCTCCTGGGCTCCTTGTGAGCGACTGGGCACAGGGAGAGCAAGTAGAAGCTCTGCCCCATGTCTGTCTCTGGATCAGCATACCTGGGCCAGATTAAAAAAAAGACTGCAGCAGGATGGATTTCGATGAGCCGGACTGTGATAGGCTGGTCTGCTGGGTGGAGTTCTGACGAGAGAGAAGTCCGGATGTGGAAAATGGAGGCCCTCATGGAGTGGGGGTCGTCTGGCTTGTTGCGAGGCTCTGCTGGGCTGGCGGGCCAGGGCTAGAACCCGCTCTGCCCCATGTCGGTGAGTCTCTGCTCTGTACGTTGTATATTATGTTTTCATCATAATAATACATAATAATATATACCTATATATATTTTTTTTCTTTTTTGGGTCACACCCAGCAATGCTCAGGGGTTACTCCTGGCTTTTTCACTCAGGAATTACTCCTGGCGGTGCTCGGGGGACCATATGGGATGCCGGGATAGAACCTGGATCAGCCGCGTGCAAAGCAAACGCCCTACCCACTGGACTATCACTCCGGCCCCAGTACATAATATTTTTGCATCAATCTGGAGAAAAACCAATTTTCTTAGTTACCCTGTGGGAAATAGTCACTACCTACAGGGCTGAGGGAAGGAAGGGAAGTGGTTCCAATTTAGCAACGTATACTCTAGGGCAGGACACCCACTCTTATACAACTTCACCTCTAGGGCAGGACACCCACTCTTGCATACCAGAGTAGACCTGGTATGGAAGAAAAGTTGGCTCCTCTGTGCCATCTCTTTATGCTCAATGACCTGCTTCCCCCTTCTCCAGAAAATAGAACTTCAAGTTTTGTTGAAGTTCTCGGCGAGGAGACTTGCTGGGAGGTGCAATGTATGAGATCCAGAGACCTCATGTCTTCGATAGGATGGCTAACAAATTCATTTGCAATACACATTTATTGAAAGTATTAAGATTTCTTAGTAGAAAATCACAGTGTTTTCATCATAAAACTCTCCTGATATTCAAAAAGTCTGTTAACACTCTCTATACCTGAGTATACGCTACTTAGGCAGATAGAATTTTCCAGGCTTAAACATAAATAGTGCTTTAAAACTATTATTATTATTATTATTTTAAACCACTAAAATTTCAATACTTTGCTATAGCAGCAATAGAAAGTTAATAATACACATGGGTTATTTCACTTGTCCTTAAAACCATTATACCCATTTTACATGGTCAGATGAAAAATGAGAAAATTGATGCTCAAATGGGGCAAGCAATTTGCTTAAGTGGAGGAGCTAAAGCATAAATCAGTGCACTCTGAGTCTGCAGGCTTAAGAAACAGGATATTTCAAAACACTGATTTGTGTATGGCAAGAGTATACTAATTTACACTGTGATAGAAAATTTATAAGATTTGAATTCATTTGTCATTTTCATATTGTATTTTCAATATATACACTGTTCAGTCAGAGGCAGTGCCAGGGAACAAGTGAGGACCTCTTTTTTGCAGAGCATGTAATACAGTCCAATGAGCTAGCTCTAGCCTATGTGCCACTCTTAGTGTTCTGTTGATTTTCATTACTATGAATTATAGAAATCATGTTCTATGCTGAAACAATCACATTATTTACTAGGAGAAAGCCCAGCACACCAGCACATCACAGCCCAGCTTGCGCAGCCTCAAGCGGCTGCGCAGTTCATCAAAAAATGCTTTATTTGGAGGTGACTACAAGAGTATGCATGCCTCCCTCACTGCAAGCCTGGCAAGCTGCTCATGTCATATTTGATATGCCAAATACCAGTAACAATTATATTAGGTCATTCCCATGACCTAATATAATGGTTTGAGGCTCTTTATATTCCTGTAGCAAGCCTATGCCCTTGGCTCTACTAGCATGAGACAGGACATATGGAGATATTACTGGTGCCCGCTCTAGCAAATAGATGATGAACGGGAAGATAGTGATAGTGATAGTGATAGTGAAACATAAATAACATCCCTCTTTCTCTCTGTTAAGCAGTATCTTCTGTTTTTTGTCTCAGATGTTCGAAGATAATGTCACCACATGCCTCTCTCCCCTCAGTGTATGATGTGATCTGCAAAGCTGGACTGGAAGTGCCAGAACAATGTGCAATCAGCAGGATCATCACGGAAGGTGGTGGTGTGTGCTGGGACACCATCACGGACTGTGTGGTCTCTACAGAACCAGGTTGGAACTTTCTCTGCATCCTAAATGTCTCAGCACTAATGTGTAGGACAAAACTTGACTGCTTTTGGTTGAGGATGCTGTCACACAAGCCCATCTTGGAGAGAAGAGCAGAAGTTTGAGGAGTGGGGAAGTGTAGGAGGGAGAGCTGGGAAGAGAACCATGCTGAAGAGGAGAAGGTGGAAGGTGGTGTCGACTAAATCTCAGGTGGAAAAGGTAGAAAACAGAAAAAAAAATAGCATTTACAATGCCAGAAAATCTATTGCAGTTATTTGAAATGACTTTATGATATTCTGGTACACTTCTTGGAGTAGAACGGTGGTGTGGGAAACTTAAGAATAGTTACAAATGAGAGTATGCTGTGACCCAGCAATCACATGCATCGATTGAGAGCCATCAGGTATGTAGGTAGGAGAATAGGAGAGTGAGCATGTGAGGTTATCCAAGCACAGGTTTGCAAGCAGGAGAGTGAGCACGCGAGGTTATCCAGGCACATGTATGCAGGCAAGAGAGTGAACATGCAAGGTTATCCAGGCACAGGTATGCAGGCAGGAGAATGAGCATGTGAGGTTATCCAGGCACAGGTATGCAAGCAGGACAGTGAGCATATGAGGTTATCCAGGCACATGTATGCAGGCAGGAGAGTGAGCATGTGAGGTTATCCAGGCACAGGTGTGCAAGCAGGAGAGTGAGCATATGAGATTATCCAGGCACATGTATGCAGGCAGGAGAGTGAGCATGTGAGGTTATCCAGGCATTGGTATGCAAGCAGGGAAATGAGCAAATGTCCTACCCACTGGACTGTCCCTGCTCCAGGATAATTTGAGTGTGCTCTGCCCTTTGTTTTACTGAAAGGATCATGTTCACCTGCCTGAGGCAGATCAGCATGATCCCTCCCTAAATGAAAGAACTGATTTTAAAGACAAGGGTACCTGACTTAGCCAGGCTTCACCTGGTAATAATTCTAGTCCATTAAAGAGGACCCATGGGTGTTGCAGGACACCTAAAAGCCTAGGCCTCTGCATCTGCCCTGGATTGCCTCCTGCAGGTCACTTTATAGATAGGGGGATAGTCTGAATGTGGCAGTCTTATCTGACCATGTATTCTGTACTGGCTGGTATAAATATTCTCTCATGCTACCACAATCATCGTGGGACTAGCTAGATCTTACCAGCATATTTGCCCGGCCACATTGGATCTCTAATTAGACCAGAGAGAAATGCTGTTTGCCCCCAAGCAAGCAAGCATGGCTCCCCTGATAACTCAAAGGCAACTAAAATACAAAACTACCGTGAAGTAGACGAGACTCTTGTGAAGGCTTGGAGAAATATTTAACTGGCATTAGTATTAGTCTTTGGTACAGAGACATGCCATCTCAGAAACCCCCTTCTCTACCCTATAAAGGCAATTCCAGGCAGATCTTGGCTCAAGATATTAGGTGAGGTGCTGGGAGAAATTACCTGAGGGCATTTGATCCTTCCTGCCAGGGGAAGTTACATTTAGCTTATAGCTTCTCCCAGCTCTGCTAGGAGGCTTTTAATTAGCTCTGGGTCCTTGTAAACAACCAGATGGGCTCCTGAAGTTGCTACATTCTATAGAGCTATTTTCCTGTTTTCATCTCTAGATAGCCCAGCCCAGAATGGGCTGGGCTAGGAGTTTGGGCGGATTTCTAGCTATAAAATAAGCTGCAAGAAGAAAGAAGCTCTCTCCTTTTTCCCCCTTTTGCCATTTCGGCTTCCCTTGGTGTTTTGCTTCTCCGTCCTCTCCATTCTCTATTGGGCCTCAATACGTGGTGGCAGCCATCTTGGCCTACACCTGGCTGGGGCCTAGCGGGAACCTAGAGTCTGGAGGTTTTCCCTGCTCTTGGATTATATATTGGAACCTGTGATAGTAAAGCCCTTTTAAAACTGCATCGGATTCCTGAGTCTTCATCCATTCCCCCCCCGGCCGGAGGTAGAAGGGAACTTGCTTCCCGGCACTGTCGAGGACCCTGGCAGAGCTCCCCAACACATGGGGATAAGGTGAAAATGCCCAAACTGACATAGAAATCATGATAGAAATTATGCTATTCCAAGAGTTATTAAAATCAAACTGCCTTTTCCAATCCTGCCCCCAATCTCCATTGTGATTTTCATAAGAGGGACATGAATAGCTTGATGGACTGGACTCAGGGCAAATGCAAATGGCTTTGAGCAGCAGAGACCCAAAGACCCTGACCAGCTATTATAGTATCTGCCAACAGTTCTCCAGGCACAGGCCTACAGGCAGGAGAGCAAGCAGGCACAGATACCTTGGTGGGAGAGCATGAGATGAGCCTGCATTAGTTCCGCAGCATTGGCATCTGCTGCTCCTTCTCTGGAGTGTTGTTGATGGCAGGAAGGAAGAACATGGTCACGCTGACTGGTCTGCAGTTGCAGTTGACGTCTCCTGTGGGAAGTGCAGTGGATGGGATGTGTAGTGGCTAACGAGTGAGGCAGCCTGTCTTTCTTTGCAGAGATATGGGAATTGCTAAGTATATGTTTCTTATCTGGTCTCAAAAACTAAGACTATTCCCAGGGAGGTGACAGCGGATCAGAAGAAGGGCGTGTGGTGGGCTAGGAGGGTATATTCACTTGATTTAATTATTTAGTTGTTGATGATAGCATGTGAATGTTCAGCCTGAAGCTTAGCAAAAAGATTTAAAAATGGGCTTGACACAACTGTTCTAATGATGCTGGAAATCTTACAGTCTGACATTCAGTAAAAAAAGAAATGTGATTTTGTGTGAACATGTATAGGCAAAGAAATCAAAGACCTTTCTTTTTTCTTTCATTTGATCTTTTAGTGTTTTTTAAACTCTCTGCATAGTGTATTTGTCTTTCAGAAAGAGCTACTTATGCTTGTGTACAAATTACTCCACAGTGAATGAAGATATTTATTCTGAGTTAAGTCACAAGCAGGCTACCATCTTCTGGGTTCTTTTAGCACTTTAACGACTTAGACAGGTTCTATCATGGCGGTTCTAAGATATGTTTTCTTTATCCCTAAGACCAGAGTCTTGATTACCGGGCCAGTGTGAGGCTCTTGGGGCCTTTGTGTGAGGCTGTTCATTCACACTTGTCATCGCTGACTAAGGCACAGTTTGAAGTTCGATTTGCACCCTGGTTCCAGTGGACACATTTTCCAGAGGTTTGGCCTTTAATAACCTTAACCGTGAACATTTTGCAAAGTGTACCTGGAGATTCTCGTTACTTGCTCTTTGCTGGGTCCCCTCCTCTGTCTCGGCTGCTGACAGAAAGGCTGGCTGAGGTGTGCCAGGCAGCCTAGGGTTCAGACCTGAGCTGAGAGCATGTGTCCTGAGTGGAGGAAGTTGGGGTGCACTTGAGGGTAAGGAAGTGGCAGTGCCTCAGTGCAGTCCTAAGAAAAGGCAGGTGCAAAGCTTTGTGAGCCAGCAGACCAGGAGATGGGAGAGGGCAGCCGGCTTGCTGGGTGGTGTGGAGCAATCCCCAACTGCTGTCCTGGTTCTTTGGGAGAGCTCAGAGCAGCAGCATGAGCACCGCAGAACCCTGCTGTGGAGCTGTCCTACTCACTCTGCTCGGCCTCTGGGCAACCAGTGGGAGCTACGCTTCTGCCGCTGGAGTCACTTCTCAGTGCTGGGGAGCTGTCATGCTTGCTAAGAACCAGCGTGTATTAACATGGGAAGCGGGGTCTAGGAAGATGCTCGGGGCTGAAGGGCTTGCCTGTGTGCAGCTGAGCCCGATAGGCTCCCCACCACCACCGGAGTGAAGCCTGAGCACACAAGTGAGCCCTGAGCATAACCAGGTGTGGGCCCTTCAAAATCAGTTCCCCAAATAAAATGGGAAATAAGATTTAGGCTGAAATTCTCTTTTTCAGTTGAAGTTGTAGCTGATATACTGATTTCAGTAAACAAAAACTTGGAAAGAACTCCTTAGATTTACTGATTTTTCTAAAGATAGTATTATGTATATTTATATAAAAAATGTATATTTAGTCCAGAGAAGTTCGTTAAAATATTCCAGTTGGGGTTGGAGAGAGAGTGCAGTGATCAGAGTCCCCGTTCAGGCACTGAGAGCACTGTACTCTCAGACCCTCACTCTGGATCCCTGGCAGGTTGGTCAAGAATTGCTGGGACCAGCCCCATTCCCCAGACCCCCAAAATATTCTAAAGTCTTCGTAGAGGTTTGTTTTCAATAATAGTATTGTTTCTTAGATAAGTCTGTGATACTGAACACAAGCATAAACTTGTATCTTCCTCTAAACAGTTATTTGCTGACGTATTCAATGCCTTGGGCAGTCTGCACCCAGCTGCTGTTTGCCTCGCCCTGATGAAGCTGACCTCTCTTCTGGAGCATGCCCTGGGGGATGTAAGTGCAGGGCTGAAGCTGTGAGCTCTGGGGATGTAAGTGCAGGGCTGAAGCTGTGTGAGTCCTGGAGGGTGTAAGTGAAGGGCTGAAGCTGTGAGCCCTGGGGGATGTAAGTGCAGGGCTGAAGCTGTGTGAGTCTTGGAGGGTGTAAGTGCAGGGCTGAAGCTATGAGCCCTGGAAGGTGTAAGTGCAGGGCTGAAGCTATGAGCCCTGGAGGGTGTAAGTGCAGGGCTAAAGCTGTGTGAGCCTTGGAGGGTGTAAGTGCAGGGCAGAAGCTGTGAGCCCTGGAAGGCGTAAGTGCAGGGCTGAAGCTGCTGAGCCCTGGGGGTATAAGAGCAGGGCTGAAGCTGTGAGCCCTGGAGGGTGTAAGTGCAGGGCTGAAGTTGCTGAGCCCTGGAGGGCGTAAGTGCAGGGCTGAAGCTGCTGAGCCCTGGGGGATGTAAGTGTAAGTGCAGGGCTGAAGCTGTGTGAGCCCAGGGATGTGCCCTGGGTAGTATAAGTACAAGGTTTGCTCATTCTAACTCAAGGAAGGTTCCAGATAAATGATTTCTTGGTTTCAGGGACTATTTTTCTTCAAAATAGAGTAATTTGGCACAGTTTCTCGTGTTCTCCTTTTGAGTGGCTATGAAATCAAAACACTGATCTCTTCAGTACTTGTCTCCTCATTTGGTAAAACTGAGTAATTTTTTATCTTTAACCGTTATTAATTTTTATCTTTAACCGAACACCTGAAGAATCTGCCGTCGGTACTCATCAGTACACTAGCTCTGGTCTTCACACGCTACCTGTCCGAATGCAAGGTGCCCTCCTAATGGAAAACCAGCAGGACAGTTCTACTGTTCAAGAAGGGGCATCGGCAACTATCGCCCCATCTGGGTGTTGTCCGTCATCTACAAGCTGTTTACACGAGTCATCCTGAACAGGATTAGCAGAACACTAGATGAAGGACAACCATGCGAGCAAGCAGGTTTCTGGAAAGGATTCAGCACAATCGACCATATTCACACAGTAATCAAGCTCATTGAGGTTTGTAGGGAGTACAAGATGCCGCTCTGTCTCACGTTCATTGATTTACAGAAAGCCTTTGATTCTGTGGAGACTGAAGCAGTCATCGAAGCCCTAGCCAAACAGGGCGTTCAAACCCAATACATCAAGATCCTTCGTGAGCTGTATTATGGATTCACCACCAGGATCTCACCATTCTACAAAGAAGTGATCATTGATGTCAAAAGAGGGGTTCGACAGGGCGATACCATTTCACCAAAACTCTTCAGTGCCACCCTCGAGAACATCATGCGACAATTAGAATGGGAAGGAATGGGAGTGAAGATAGATGGTCGGCAACTACACCACCTCCGCTTCGCTGATGACATCGTTCTAATAACACCAAACATTAGCCAAGCGGCACAAATGCTGGCTGACTTCCACCGAGAATGTGGAAAGATAGGTCTACAGCTGAATCTGAAGAAAACTATGTTCATGAAAAATGAACTAGTTCCTGAGGCCCCATTCACTCTTAATGGAACAAACATCTCTGAATGCAGCAGTTATGTGTGCCTAGGTCGAGAAGTCAACATGATGAACGACCTAAAACCTGAGCTGCGCAGGAGGAAGAGAGTGGTGGCATGGAATGCCTTCAAAGGCATTGAAGAAATAGCTAAAAGGACAAAGAACCTCCGGCTCCGGGCACATCTCTTCGACTCCACTGTTCTCCCTGCATTAACATACGCCTCAGAGACCTGGGCCCTATGAAAGCAGGATGAGAATGCTATTCGGGTCTCCCAGAGAGGCATCGAAAGAGCTATGCTTGGAATATCACGTCTCACTCAAGTGAGTGAAGGAATCCGGAGTTCTGACCTCCATCGCTATTCCAGAATCAGGGATGCTGTCTCGTTTGCCAAGTCTTCGAAAATCAGATGGGCTGGACATGTAATGCAATTTGGAGACGACCGCTGGACTAGAGCCGTTACCGACTGGATCCCACGGGATGTCAAAGATCACGTGGCCGCCCACCTACAAGATGGTCAGACTTCCTTGTAAAGACCCTGAAGGAACGGTTTGAGGCTCTTCATATTCCTGAATCAACCAGATGCCATTGGGCTACATTGGCACGTGATAGGGTCCAATGGAAATGTTACTGGCGCCCGCTCGAGCAAATCGATGAATAACGGGATTCAAGTGATCAAGTGATCAAGTGAACCGTTATTAATCTCAGCTGGAGGGATAGTACAGTGGGAAAGGCAATTGTCTTGCACAAACCCGACTCAGGTTTTATGGTCCCCTGAGACCTGCCAGGAGTAATCCCTGAGTGCAGAACTAGGAGTAAGCCCTGAGCACCCCGGTGTGGCCCTCAAACCAAAAAAAACCTCACCAAAGTAAAACTTACATTCGCTTGTAATGCACGTTTTATGCACATTTGTCTGCTTTCAGGTATTTTTACTAATTGGGAAGGAATGCCCCTTTCTTTTTACGAGACCTGCTGGCATCCCAGGAGCTCATTCAAGTGTTTGGGCAGTCTGTGGTAAGCTTGGTCACTACACAAAGCAGTTCCTGCTAGCTCTGCTTTTCTTCCTCAGAAATTGTTTTTGTATTAGTGTCAGTGATCCAAGAATATTCTCCTTTCCCACCCCTTTCAGAATTGTCTTTTTTCTGCCAAACAAACCTCTCATGTATCTGAGACTTAGTGTAGTGTCTGGTGATATGTAGTGTAAGAGCTTATGTATGTTGACCTTTCTGGCGCCTTCTAAAGAAAGGGCTCATGTGTGGTGGCCTTTTATGAAGAGCTCCTCCAGAGGTGACCCCTGATTTGATGGCCTCTAATGGTGTCATTTATGCGTGATGGTCTCTGCTGTGATGATCTGTAATATGTCCTCTGCCGTGGTGGCTTTTGCTGAGATCTGTAATATGACCTCTGCTGTGGTGGCTTTTGCAGGTGGTCACCTTCTCTGGTGATCTCTGCTATGCTGGCTTATGCTGAGGTGACTTTCATTGAGGTGACCTCTACTGTGGTGGACCCTGAAGTAGAACTTCTGCAGAGAGGACCCCGAGTGTGATGACCTCTAATCTAGTAATAGTGAGAGACTCTTATGTTGATCTCTTACATGGTAGCTCTGCTGTGGTCACCTGAGCATGGGGAGTTAGAGTGGACATTTTGAATCCTGTTGCTGTCATTAGTTTTGTTAATAAGTATGATCAGTATTAGAACTCTAATTCTAGAATATGGAAAGTGTGTGTGTGGCTAAGGGTGGAGGTGAGGAGGGTGAGATGTTGCATGGATGCCTTTGCCTTTCCTTTGTGTGCCTCTATGAGTGCATTTACTGCAGGTGAGTATCAGAGACCAGATATATGGCTCCGTGGTCGATTGCTTACTTTGCACATGAGAAGTCCTGGGTTTGATCCCTGGCATCACAAGATCAAAAGAATATTACATTAATAATAGGTCATGTTAAATTGTGTTACTATTAAATCACCATGATTTGGAAACTTCCAGAGGTTCGGTGAGGGGATGGGGAAGCTTTCTGTGTGATCAAATATTCTGGTGCTGATGCGGAACCCTCAGTTTCTAGTCTTCCTCCATGGGAGAGCACTTTCCTCTGAAATGCCACCTGTGTGAAGTCAGCTCTCCTGTGCAGCTGATCTGGTGACTCTGCCACTCCTCCCACAGACACAGTCTGGAGCACCATGCATGTTCCTGTAGGAGGGTGACTGTGTCCCTGTGGAGAGTTGAAGACTCTGGTGGTCCTATCTTTTCTGTGGAGAGGGGAGAAACTTTATAGTGGCCACATCTTAATTGTGGAGAAAGGACTGTGATGGATGTATCTATTCTGTGGAGAGAGGAGGACTCTCTGTTGGCTGTTTCTGGTCTGGACAGAGGAGGGAATCTAGTTTCCATGTCTTGGGTGGCCACATCTGCTCTGGAGAGAGGAGGATCTGTGTTTTCCTTTTCTGCTCTGTGGAGAGAGGATTCTGTGGTGGCTATGTCTGCTCTGTGGAGAAGGAGGACTTGGTAGGGCATGTGACTTGTCTCTGAGAGAATTCTGTAGTGGCCACATCTGATCTGGAGAGGAGGAGAATGTGGTGGCCAAGTATTCACTGACTAGAGGAAGACTGGTCGCTATGTCAGCTCTGTGAAGAGAGAAGGATTCTGTGGTAGCTGTGTCAGTTGTGGATTGAGGACAACTCTGTGGTGTCCATGTTTTTTTCTATGGAGAAAGGACTCTCCAAGTATCTTGGTTTCTCCTGAAGAGAGAAGGACTCTGGTGTACTCATCTGTTTTAGAGAAAGTACAACTCTGGTTGTACAACTTTCTGGTTGCTGTGTCTTCTCTGAAGGACAATTCTATGGTGGCTGCCTCTGCTCTGGAGAAAGGACTCTGGTGGCCTTGTGTGGTGACTTCTTTCCTATGGAAGAAGGAAGTCTTTCTGGCGGCCATGTCAGAGCTGTGGAGAGGTGAGGTCTCGTTGGTGGCCTTCTTGGCTCTGTGGAGAGAAGAGGATTTTGGCAGCTGTTTCTGCTCTGTGGAAAGATTGTGTCTCCTCTGTGGAGAGAGAAATACGCTGGTGACTGCATCTGGAGAGAGGAGGTCTCTGCAGTGGCCACTTCTCTGGGGGAGCAGAGGACTCTGGTGGCCACGTTTTCACTCTGAAGAAAGGAAAATTGTGATAGCCACATCTGCTCTGGAGAGAGGAGCACTCTGGTGGGCATGTCTGCTTTGCCTCATTGCCCACTCTCTAGTTGCCTTTCATGGGCAGATGGTGCTTGCTGTGGTTTCTGGCCTTTTTTCTCCCCTGGACACTAGGCACCTTATACACTCAGAATCCAGTCAGCCCCACTGGCCATAGTTGAACCCTCTGTCGTGAAGTTCCCTCAGAGGTGGTTTTGAGGGTTACTGTATGCTGCTGGGAAGTGGTAGCCTGTTCCCTTAGGTCCATCATTGTATCATGTCACCACCCAGCTGTTGGGTTGTTTGTTATAAGGAAGAACGCCCACGGACCTGTCCTTTCCTGCTCAGATGGACATACTCCTAGTCTTCATGGGCTCCCCACGTGGTCTCAACCTGCGCAATGTCCTATGGCATGGCTTCGCTGCTCCTCGGGAGATCCCTCCAAAGTGAGTAGCTGTGACGCCATCTCGACTCCCTCTCTTCTCTCCTCCTCCCTCACCCTCTACTCTATCTCCCTGTTTTCCTTCTCCCTCCATCTCTGTCTCTCTCTGTCTCTCTCTGTCTCTCTGTCTCTTTCTCTCTCCTTCTCTCTCTCTCTCCCCCCTCCTCCCTTTCTTCCTTCTCTGTCTCCTTGTCTCTCTCTTTTCCCCCTCTTCCTCCCAACCCCTCTCCAGAGGAGTCTGTTTCTCTTGACTTCCACAGCAGGAAAGATGTCTTTGAGACAGAAATATTTCTGGCTGAAAGGAGCACGATGCAGATGTGGTTTCCTGACCTAGAGCAGGGCCTGGTGACTGCACACTGCAGCTGCCCTTCTCAAGGAGGGGCCTTGCCTTCCATGCTTTGCTTGTGTTTGCGCTAGTAATCTGGAGTCTTTCTCCCAGTGAAGCCTTTTTACTTCACTGGGAGGAATCTGATGGCTGTCTGGTTTGTCCCTAGATACTGCTCCATGCTGGTGGTGTTGACGGCAGGGCTGGGCCAGCTCCTGCAGAGGTTCCTCGAGCAGAACAGGCTCACCATGGTGCACCGGCCTCCCGTGGCCCTGACCAATCTGCAGGATCTCCTGGTCTTCCCTGGCAAGTCCCTCTTAACCCTCACTATCAGTGTATCAGGTCATAGGAGTGTCTAGACTTGGCCTCTGGGGAGCACCTGCCAAAAAATTTCTCCTGGCAAACGTATTTTTCACCACAGTTTTCACATGCCATCTCCTGAGAGTGCCAGGCTGCTGGGGGTCTTGGAGTGTCACAGCTCATACAACCTCACGAGAAGAGAATCATCTAACCTCCGAGGCTCTGCCAAACAGAAGAACGCAGGCCCAATATGGAATCTCTCTACCTCTCTCCTCTGACCCCACCTTTGTGTGAGGGCTGACACTCAGTGGGTCCCTCTCTCCTCTGTCCTGACCTTTGTGTGAGGGTTGACACCTAGTGATCCTCTTCTCCTCTGTCCCCACCTTTGTGTCAGGGCTGACACCCAGACCTGCTGGCTGGGACCCTGGGCAGCTGCTCTCCCATGCACAGGTCCCCTTGTCCACCTGCTGGAGTCTTAAGTGTCTTGGACTCTCGGCTTTGTCTGGGATTGATTGTTGATGTATTTCAATACTTTTAGGGGAACAGGTCTAGATTTACAGCAAACTTGAAAGGGGGAGTCAGTGGCCCATCCTCAGGTCTTAGCAGAGCTGTGCTTTTGACTCCTTTGAACTGTGTGAACCTGTATCTGTAGATCAGAATGGCCACGCCAAACTGCGGTTTGCCCTGGGCTGCACTCCTGGGTCCTCTCTCTGCCTGGGGAATGGCAGCTGCTCTCTAGCTCAGCATACCCACACCTGCCCTCGGCTGCTCAGCAGCCGCGTGTTGATAGCTCAGTTGGCTGCGTTGTGCCTTTTTGTTGTTGTTATTGTTGTGCCCTTTTGCAGATGTCACGAGTGAGGAGCTCTTGGTATTAGAAGAAGTGATGAAGAAATCCACTTTCGTTCTGAGAATCATGCTGCCATACTGGGAAAGTGCACTGCTCAGCTTCCAGGCACACAGGTAAGCTGGAGGGGTACTGTGGGTGTTGGGGGTGTGGAACTGGCTACACTCGACATTGCTAACGGGATCTTGTGGTGCTGGGAGTGGAGCTGGAGCCAGCTGCATCAGAGCCAGTGCTGAGGCCCTATACTATCTCTCTCTTTTTTTTTTTTTTTGCTTTTTTGGGCCACACCTGGCAATGCTCAGGGTTTGCTCCTGGCTCTGCACTCAGGATTTACTCCTGGCGGTGCTCAGGGGACCATATGGGATGCCGGGAATCGAACCCGGGTCGGCTGCATGCAAGGCAAATGCCCTACCCGCTGTTCTATCACTACGGGACCTACTGTCTCTTCTTTCGGGGACACTTTACTCTGTGGGTACTAGCAACAGAGGCAAGTGTAGGAAGGGCTGATTAAGGAGCATCCCAGAGCTCCAGGTCTTATAGTGTGCTCGATCCAGAAAGCCTAGAATCCGCTTACTTTTAAACGTTCCCCATCACCCTTGCTGTACAGTTGAATTTTATTTGTTATTTGTTAAAGTCAACTGCTCCATATTTTCTGGGTTCTGACTAGGGAAGAGACATTCTGTCCGGTGACAGAAACAGAGCAGTGAGGAACAGAAGCTGTGCCTTTGACTTTGGATTTAATTTTCTTCATGTTACATTGGGTGTCTACGTCCATGTCTCTGTTGCTGGCAGGGCTTACTGGCTCTGCAAGGGGGAAAGGCTTTATAGCCTTACTGAGCTCCAGGGCAGAGCTCGGGTCTTCCTCCAGCTATGGTTTCAGACACTGCTCAGAGGGACGGAAGAGGTGAGGAAAGAAATTAGGATTGTGGAGATTTGGTCTTGGTGGTTTCTGATGGACTCAGCCCCTTCCTTGGTATATAGAAGGGCCTGGCAGTCACCTTCATTTTGTGGTGAGCAGGACACGAGATGTGGTCCTGAGGTGGTGAAGCCTTCACTTGTCGGGCGGTGTCTTCCTGTGTTCCTTTCCTGGAATCCAGCCGGACGGGTTCATTTTGCTGTCCTGGTTTCTCCCACTTTGGCTCTGATGATTGTCCAAGAAGCAGGGACAAGGCAAGGTTCTGTCTTCTCTTTTTTGCAAAAACTCTTGTGAGAGAATTTTGACTTGTGCATGACAGCTGTGAGGGGCCCATCTGCAGAGCAGAACAGACCTTCGAGCACCAGCACCTGAGGGAGCCCTGGAGCTCTGAGGTGCCTTTATCGCCCCTGAGAGCCTGCCGAAACCCTACTTGTGGTTCCTCAGGGAAATCATTGTAAGTGGAATGAACTAGGCAGCTCTTTGATGGCAGTTCTATGCACTGGGGGTACCGGAAATGGTCATCACATGTTAAAGTCTGAGAGAGCAGGTGTCACAAACTCGCTTGGTGAGTCTTCGTCCTGCTTTGACTTCTTGTTTGGCGGGTGCTCGCTCTACACTGGCGCATGAGGACAGGGCCTCTTGTGGTGTCCAGAACACACAGCCCTACCTCTTCCCTCTGCCCGCAGGTTTTGCGGACTGTGCCATCTTGGTGCTGACACAGCTGGAGACTGGACTCAGGAGAGTGTTTGCTGTGGTGAACAGATGCCCACAGAGACTCCTGACTGCAGAGGTACGTGCACTGATCGTGGTGAGGCCTTTGGCTGATGTGGGGTTCCTGTGGAACCAGTTTTAAAATTAAAAAATTAAATTTAATTAAAAAATTAAATTTAATTAAAAAATTAAATTTAATTCGATCTCACAATCTTCCCGTTGATCATCTATTTGCTAGAGCGGGCACCAGTAATATCTCCATATGTCCTGTCTCATGCCAGTAGAGCCAGGGGCATCGGCTTGCTACAGGAACATAAAGAGCCTCAAACCATTATATTAGGTCATGGGAATGACCTAATATAATTGTTACTGGAATTTGGTATATCAAATACAACACGAGAAGCTTGCCAGGCTTGCCGAGCGGGAGGCAAACTCTTTTAAACACCTCCAAATAAAGCATTTATTGATGAACCGCACGGCTTCAAGCGGCCATGCGAGCTGGGCTGTGATGGGCTGGTCTGCTGGGTGGAGTTCTGACGAGAGGGAAGTCCAAATGGGGGAAAATGGCGGCGCCCGTGGAGTGAGGTGGAGGTGGTCTGGCTTGTTGTGAGGCTCTGCCGAGGTGGTGGGCCAGGGCTAGAACCCGCCATGCCTCCCCGACTGCCTCATGAACGACTGTGCACAGGGAGAGCAAGGAACAGCTCTGCCCCATGTCTGAAATTTAAAATTAAATTTAAAACTGGGAACCAGTTTTAAAATCCACACTTATGTGATCTTTTTTAGCTGAGAACTTTGTTTTGAAGCTTGACATTTTTGACATTTTTTTCCTATGATAATGATTGCACAAAATCATACTTATTTTATTTGTGGTGGTTTTGACAGTTCTCTGGTATTTCCATGAAGTATTTTAAGCTGAATGGTGCATGAGAATAGTACTGGAGTGGCCATGGTTACAGTAGCGGGGTCTCATCCATGGGCTGGAGTGTCCAGGGGTGACAGTCATGGGGTCTCACATCTATGGGCTGGAGTCCCTATGGGTGACAGTCGGGGGTCTCACATAACATAGGCTGGAGTGTATGTGGGTGACAGTCGCTGGGTCTCACATCCACAGGCTAGAGTGACCAAGGTGACAGTCAATGGGGTCTCACATCCACAGGCTGGAGTGACCAGGGTGACAGTCAATGGGGTCTCACATCCATGGGCTGGAGTACTTATGGTGACAGTCGGGGGTCTCACATAACATAGGCTGGAGTGTATGTGGGTGACAGTCGCGGGTCTCACATCCACAGGCTGGAGTGTCCATGGGTGACAGTCAATGGGGTCTCACATCCATGGGCTGGAGTACTTATGGTGACAGTCGGGGTCTCACATAACATAGGCTGGAGTGTATGTGGGTGACAGTCGCTGGGTCTCACATCCACAGGCTGGAGTGTCCATGGGTGACAGTCCTGGGGTTTCATCCATGGGCTGGAGTACTTATGGTGACAGTCAGGGGTCTCACATAACATAGACTGGAGTGTATGTGGGTGACAGTCGCGGGTCTCACATCCACAGGCTGGAGTGTCCATGGGTGACAGTCAATGGGGTCTCACATCCATGGGCTGGAGTACTTATGAGTGACAGTCGGGGGTCTCACATGACATAGACTGGAGTGTGTGTGGGTGACAGTCGCGGGGGTCTCACATCCACAGGCTGGAGTGTCCATGGGTGACAGTCCTGGGGTCTCACATCCATGAGCTGGAGTACTTATGGTGACAGTCGGGGGTCTCATATAACATAGACTGGAGTGTATGTGGGTGACAGTCGCGGGGTCTCACATCCACAGGCTGGAGTGTCCATGGGTGACAGTCAATGGGGTCTCACATCCATGGGCTGGAGTACTTATGAGTGACAGTCGGGGGTCTCATATAACATAGACTGGAGTGTATGTGGGTGACAGTCGCTGGGTCTCACATCCACAGGCTGGAGTGTCCATGGGTGACAGTCAATGGGGTCTCACATCCATGGGCTGGAGTACTTATGAGTGACAGTCGGGGTCTCACATAACATAAACTGGAGTGTATGTGGGTGACAGTCGCGGGTCTCACATCCACAGGCTGGAGTGTCCATGGGTGACAGTCAATGGGGTCTCACATCCATGAGCTGGGGTACTTATGGTGACAGTCGGGGGTCTCACATAACATAGGCTGGAGTGTATGTGGGTGACAGTCGCGGGTCTCACATCCACAGGCTGGAGTGTCCATGGGTGACAGTCCTGGGGTCTCACATCCATGGGCTGGAGTACTTATGGTGACAGTCAGGGGTCTCACATAACATAGACTGGAGAGTATGTGGGTGACAGTCGCGGGGTCTCACATCCACAGGCTGGAGTGTCCATGGGTGACAGTACTGAGGTCTCACATCCATGGACTGGAGTACTTATGGTGACAGTCGGGGTCTCACATAACATAGACTGGAATGTATGTGGGTGACAGTCGCGGGGTCTCACATCCACAGGCTGGAGTGTCCATGGGTGACAGTCGTGGGGTCTCACATCCATGAGCTGGAGTACTTATGGTGACAGTCGGGGTCTCACATAACATAGACTGGAGTGTATGTGGGTGACAGTCGCGGGGTCTCACATCCACAGGCTGGAGTGTCCATGGGTGACAGTCAATGGGGTCTCACATCCATGGGCTGGAGTACTTATGGTGACAGTCGGGGTCTCACATAACATAGGCTGGAGTGTATGGGGTGACAGTCGCGGGGTCTCACATCCACAGGCTAGAGTGACCAAGGTGACAGTCAATGGGGTCTCACATCCACAGGCTGGAGTGTCCATGGGTGACAGTCGTGGGGTCTCACATCCATGGCTGGAGTACTTATGGTGACAGCCGGGGTCTCACATAACATAGACTGGAGTGTATGTGGGTGACAGTCGCTGGGTCTCACATCCACAGGCTGGAGTGTCCATGGGTGACAGTCAATGGGGGTCTCACATCCATGGGCTGGAGTACTTATGGTGACAGTCGGGGGTCTCACATAACATAGGCTGGAGTGTATGTGGGTGACAGTCATGGGGTCTCACATCCACAGGCTGGAGTGTCCGTGGGTGACAGTCGTGGGGTCTCACATCCATGGGCTGGAGTACTTATGGGTGACAGTCGGGAGTCTCACATAACATAGACTGGAGTGTATGTGGGTGACAGTCGCGGGTCTCACATCCACAGGCTGGAGTGTCCATGGGTGACAGTCAATGGGGTCTCACATCCATGGGCTGGAGTACTTATGGTGACAGTCGGGGGTCTCACATAACATAGGCTGGAGTGTATGTGGGTGACAGTCGCGGGGTCTCACATCCACAGGCTAGAGTGACCAAGGTGACAGTCAATGGGGGTCTCACATCCACAGGCTGGAGTGTCCATGGGTGACAGTCCTGGGGTCTCACATCCATGGCTGGAGTACTTATGGTGACAGCCGGGGTCTCACATAACATAGACTGGAGTGTATGTGGGTGACAGTCGCGGGTCTCACATCCACAGGCTGGAGTGTCCATGGGTGACAGTCAATGGGGTCTCACATCCATGGGCTGGAGTACTTATGGTGACAGTCGGGGTCTCACATAACATAGGCTGGAGTGTATGTGGGTGACAGTCACGGGTCTCACATCCACAGGCTGGAGTGTCCGTGGGTGACAGTCGTGGGGTCTCACATCCATGGGCTGGAGTACTTATGGGTGACAGTCGGGAGTCTCACATAACATAGACTGGAGTGTATCTGTGTGACAATCATAGGATCTCACATCCACGGCTGGAGTGTCCGTGGGTGACAGTCGTGGGGTCTCACATCCATGGGCTGGAGTGTCTGTGAGTGACAGTCATAGGGTCTCAGATTCCTTGACTGGAGTGTCCATGGGTGACACTGACTCTCACATCTTTGGGCTGGCGTGTCCAATGGTTGACCATCATGGGGTCTCACATCTATGAACTGGAGTGTCGGGGGATCGCCGCCGGGTCTCCGACAGTATCAAGACAGAAGTTCTCTTCTACCTCCGAGGACGCCGGAGAACAGTTGAAAACTCACGAGTCCGGTGCAGTTCCAAAAAAGGCTTTTAATAGTACAAAAGCTCTTCCACAGCAATCCAATATAATGAACAAACTTTAGCTCTGGTCCGAACTTAGACCATACAAAAGAGCCTAAGTCTCCCACCAAAGAGAAAGGATCTCACCCGAGCTGAGTCCTACCCAGAAGAAGGAGCAAAAAGGCCAAAGAGCAAAAATCCAAAAGCCAAAAGCAAAAGGCCGAGGGAGCCAAAAGCCACAGGAGCCAAAAGCTGAAAGCTGAGGAGCCAAAAGCCAAAAGGCCGCAGGAGCCAAAAGCCAAAAGTACAAAGGCCCAAAGTGAAGGGGCCTCAAGTCAGTCCCCTTATATACACCAAAGTAATGCAACCGGGAGGGTCATGTCAACAAGGAACTCTAAACAAAGTGTAGTGCCACACCCTATTGCAGGTATAAACAAAGGTTATGCCAAGGACTAATCCCGAGATTATCTCTTATGTAAAACACTGGGGGGCTAGTATAAAGTAATACATCTTAACTTCATGAGCTTCATGTAATCTAGATGGTACCTATAAGGTCCTTCTTATTATTATCTGCACCAGGGTGATTCTCAGTATCTTGTTCTCGTGTACTGAAAGGGTTAACTCGCCTGCTTAGAGCAAACTAGTATGATCCTTCCTATAGTCTTCCTATAGTCTCAACGTAGCCAGTGTGGTAGTCTCCTGGTAAATTCTAACTGTCCCACGCTGGGTGCAGTGGGTATAAAGAGGAGCTGTGCCCAATCTAGAAAACATAGAAGTCTTAGTAAATGTATAAGTCAGAAGTTATTCAATTAAGGTGACTTCTGTAACTGCCACACCTCTAGCAGTGTTTACACAGAAGAGAAGTCTCATTAGAATGAACCTTGGCTTAAATAGATTAAGCTGGGAGTGGGCAAAACAACAAAACTCCCAGAATAGTTAAACCTGTCCTCCAACACTGGAATGTCCGAGGGTGACAGTTGCAGGGTCTCACATTCATGGACTGCATGGGCTGGAGTGTCTATGGGTGACAGTTGCGGGGTCTCACATCCACGGCTGGAGTGTCCGTGGGTGACAGTGGTGGGGTCTCACATCCATGGGCTGGAGTGTCTGAGGGTAACGGTGTTCTTTCCTTATCAACTGAAATAAAACACCAGAACTACAGGGCTGAGGCGTGAGCTTGGTTAGGGGGCTGCGAGGAGGAAAGCCCGACTGTTAGTGAACACCTTCCGCAGTCCCGGAGGCAGGCTTGGGTGCGTGTACCACCTTAGCAGTGGGCCCGTCTCAGCAGAGGAAATCACTGCACTCAAAGAACTGGAGGAAGCAGCCCATGCGTCTGTCTCTCACAGGGCCCATGGGGTTTCTAATACCGCCCCGAGTCTGGAGGCCTCAGGCACGAGGAGATACGTCAGGACTTCCTGGTCCACTCTCAGATGTGTGCTTGGGCAGGTCTCGTGTCTCCATTGTTGGCGCCTGTCTGGTTGGGGAGTGTCTCGGCAAGGGGTCAAGTGGGCTCTTACTGCTTTCTATGATGACTGGGGACAGCCTCCACCACAAGCCCACTCCTCTGCTTCTTCGGAGCCCTGATTCTCCCACCAAAGGCTGGGGTCTTGGGGAACTTTCTGGGTAGCAGGTGCCCTGGGAAACCCAGCAAGCCTTGGATGGTGAAGAGAAGGGTGCTCTGGGAGGAGCCGTAGTCTAGAGGCAGCCCTGGTCTCTCATGACCACAGGTCATTCTCTGATGACCTCAGGGTAGTCTCTCATGACCCAGGGCGGGTTTCTGATGTCCTTAGGGTGGGTCTCTCATGATCCCAGCATGGGACTCTAGGTGATCCCAGGTGGATCTCTAAGTCACAGGCTTACACTTGCTCGCTGAATGTTTCTTTGTTTCCAAAATGTATTTTTCCCTTCCCCAAATGTGTTCTCTTGGCCCCTGTTTTTCACCTTCGTCTTGACTGGCACCAGCAGATTTGGATACCATCTGTGTTGTGCCAGCCCTTCCCTCCTCCTGGGTTCTTGGGCCAGTGTGTCTGTGTGTGATTGGTGGGTCCCCAGTGGATCTGCGCATGATTGGTGGGTTCCTGGTGGGTCTGCGTGTGATTGGTGAGTCCCAGTGGACCTGCGCGTGATTGGCTGGCCGTCAGTACCTTCTGCACTGGTTGGATCATACCTTTCAGCTTAGAGCCCTGCTGGCTCCTCATCCCTCTCACCTGAGCTCATGTTCCCACATATCCCATGGTTGTCTCCCTTGGTTTTCTAGGTTATAAACACATCTTTGTTTGCTTCCAGAGCATTAGTGGTGGGCCAGTGCCTGCCAGCAAGGTGTGCACTTCCGTGAGGCATCGTTGGGTCTCCAAGTGTGTTTCCAACAGACCTCAGCAGTTCCAATGTGTGTGTGTGTGTGTGTGTGTGTGTGTGTGTGTGTGTGTGTGTGTGTGTGTGTATGTGGTCAACTTTCTTTTCTGTCTGGTGGCAGTTCTGCTTTGGGAGTGAGTTTTTTGGAGCTGTCTCTGTGCAGGTTCCCAGAGAGTGTAGCGTTCACCTGTGTCCCCTGCCACTGCCCGCGGCATGCGCTCTGTGTGGCGTAGGTGTGAGCCCAGCGCAGTTAGATACCTGTGCTTTTGTGGCCTCTGAGAGTTGTGCGTGTACGCTTTAGGGAACGGCCACCCCACTCTCTCCCTCCAAACACCAGGATTCCTCCCCATCGGGCCTTCCTTCGGTCACAGCCCACACTCGGGTGTAAGGGTTTATTCGGATGTTGTCCTGACTGTTTTGTCTTCTTTTTTTTTTTTTTTTTTGCTTTTTGGGTCACACCCGGCGATGCTCAGGGGTTACTCCTGGCTCTGCACTCAGGAATTACTCCTGGCGGCGCCGGGGACCATATGGGACGCCGGGGAGTTGAACCCAGGCCGGCACAGGCGGCCACGTGCAAGGCAAACGCCCTACCCCGCTGGGCTATCGCCTCCGGCCCTGTTTTGTCTTCTTAAACAAACTCGGTATTTGTCTTTTGTTGGCGTAAAGCCCTCTGGTTCCATCCATGTAGAGAAGGTGCAGTCTCATCTTTTCTCCCATCTTTCTGAGTCGTATCCACTGTGGATACAGGCTGTGCTTTTAACATCTGCTGTTGGGCATAGGGTGTGTATAGATCTTGACTGTGTAAACATTCACAGCAGTGAATGCAGTTCATGTCTCTGTGGTCATGGCTCTGTGTTTAGTGGGGAGGGAAGCCAGGGACTACACACAGCAGGCCACTGTGCAGCCAGCCCTGAGCAGGTCGTCATCTTGGTTCCTGGGGTGGGTACCTGGAATGGAAATGGAGGGTCGTATTTTGCGTTCTCCCAAGAGATTTCCCTACTGACTTCCAGGCAGAGCCAGTCAGCGCCCCATGAAGTCTGGGCTCCTTTGCGCACGGCCCTGAACCTGGGTCTGATCTGAACTCAGCCAGGCTCTCACAACACTGGCTGATCCCTTTTGTGGCCTTTGATTTGCATTTCCCTGATGAGTGATTATGGGTATATTTCCCTGTGCCTGAGCCATCTGTTTGTCTCCCTTCAAAGGGTGTCTGTTCCTCCTTGCTGCACGTTTTTGGAGGGATGAGCTGATGGTATTTTTGTGCAGTTTTAGGAGTTCTTTTCATAACTTGGATGTTAACCCCTTATTGCATGGATGATTTGCAGATATTTGCTCCCATCAGTTGGCTGTATTTTTTCAGGTGGTATTTTTGGGTTATTTTGTTTTGGGGCCTCACTTGGTGATGTTCAGAGGTTATTCCTGGCTCTGCACCCAGGAATTACTTCTGGTGGTGCTTGGGACTGTAAGGGATGCTGGGGATCAAACCCAGGTCGGTAGCATGCAAATGTGCTATTGCTCCGGCCCCTTGGGTTTATTTGGTTTGGGTTTGGGTTTTGGTTTTTGGATTTTGGACTATCCAGTCCAAAATGCTGGGTTCCCCCAACAAAATCCAGGAGCAGGGTATAGGGATCACCTTCTGCCCCAAGGGATCGGCGGCTGTTGAACAGAGAAAGACGCCAAAATCCAGCAAAGTTTCCAAAGGCTTTACTCACACTTGTTCTGGTATACAATCCAGTAACAGAAAAACCCTGGACTTTAGGTTTCTAGCTGGGGCCCAGCCACATGTAGGTTTAGAATCCTAGGCCAAGATGGCCGCTACCATCTAAGGGCCTGTGCTAAGGCCCAACAGAGCAGAGAATGGAGAGGAGGAGAGCAGAGGCAGAGAGCAAGGAGGATGAAGAGGAGAAAAGGCTTGGAAGAAAGTAGGCTACAGCTTGTATAACTTTTTTAGCCCAGACTGGCCCATATCAATGGAAAGCAGTTAGAGTCAATCCCCCTCAGGTAACTCTCCCACGATTTCACCTAGTCCGTTGAAATGTTAATATTGCCCCAGCCGAGGCGGCAGGCCCTTGGTTTTTTCAGCAGGCCCTATGTAGATGGGGGAAAGGCATGTATCTTTACCAATGGATATTCTACAGCCAGGGTATATATTTCTCCAAGCCTACACAAGATTCTCGTATTTACTTCATAGTTGTTTTGTATATTAGCCTTTAGACTTATTAGAGAGCCACGCGCTTGCTTGCTTGCTTGCTTGCTTGCTTGCTTGCTTGCTTGCTTGCTTGCTTTCTTGCTTGCTTGCTTGCTTGCTGGCAAACAGCATTTCTCTCTGGTCTAATTATAACTAGATTATACTCAGATCCAATGTGGCCACGTAAATGTACTGGTAAGATCTCTCTAGTCCCACGATGATTGTGGTAGCGAGAGAAAATGTTTATACCAGCTAATACATGGTAAGATATTCTGCCACATAGAGTCACAGATCCAAACTGTTTTCTGCCCCTTATCTACAAAGTGGCCAGCAGGAGATAACTCCAGGCAAGATGCAGAGGCTCTGGGCAATAGTGTACTGCAACACTGGGCATTGAACCTGGGTCTGCCTCCCTGCTGTACTGTCATTCCCCTGAGTCAGTCCCGTGCAGGGGCGAGCCCCTCCCTGCGGTACTGTCATTCCAGCCCGAGCTCTCCATTTCTGCACCATCAGTGCTGTTTTCTGTACAACATTGAGATCATTTACTTACTCTGGCCTTGACATTGAGCCTGAAGTATGGGAAAGTGAGACCTCTCACAACTTTCTTTTTTCTTGGGATTACTTTGGCTGTTGGGGACCTTTCTTAATTCTATCCAGGCCTAGCAGATTCCATCCAGGTCTCTGCACTGTGTCCTATGTTTCCAGGAAAATGGGGTTCCTATAACTCTTAAGGTCAGAGGCACTTTCCCAGAGCAGAGGGAGACGGACAGGCAGCGCCCCATTCTGTTAAGGGAAGAGTCCTAGGGTGCCCCCCAATGATGTTCAAATAAGCTTTTCCTCAAGCGGACAGATCCCCATCACCAGTGTGCTACTTGGGCTTTATTGGGCCATTTCTGCCTTAGTTTTCTCTCTGTGTCACTGCTGGTTGGCCTGGCCAGCCCTGTGCCTCATGGCTGTGAGATGGAAGTTCCATGGCCACACCTTGGATGCATAGCCTGGGAGTTGCTTCCGCCCAGGGACTGTAGTTCTAGACAGTTCTGTTACCCTCAGCCTTCCACACACACTCCACGCAGATCCCTGATGCTGCTGGGTCCTTTGGTGGCATGGTAATTTGGTGGGATGGTTCATTCGCATGTCTTAATTGTTTCTTTTCTTTCTTCCCCTGAAGTCAACAGCTCTTTATACCACCTTCGATGAAGTAAGTAAATTTATCAGGTTTGTGAAACAAAATACTGTGTTCTTTTTCATTTGTTTTGGTTTGGGGCTGTACCCAGCAGTACTCAGGACTTATTCCTGGCTCTGCACTTAGGATCTTGCCTGCAGGCATCAGGAGATCATGTAGGGTGCTGGGGATCAAACCCTGTCAGCATGTGCAAGGCAAGTGCATTAAGCCCTGTCCTCTCTCCAGCCCCAGAGCACTGTATTGTGAAACACAGAGTAAAGATAGGCAATATAGTGTATATCTACAGGAGAAAGTGTTGATAATTATGTAAGTCTAATAAAGGACTTACAGAGTTGAGTATTCAGGCTAATTTTGAGATTCAGCATTTGCTCTCACTTATAATGTAGAAACCTCAAACCTGAAGAATGCTGAGAGGCACTAACATGTGCTGAATCATCCAGAGGCTCACACTAACATGCATGCTTACACATTACCCAGAGTCTGACACTAACACACATGCTTACACATTACTCAGGCTAATGCCTCCATGGATGTACTTTCTGCATGTGAAATAGAGATCAATTTCTATTTGAATATATAGCATATGCCGTGTGTGTATATGAATGTGTGTGTATGTGTGCTTTTCATCTGTGAATTGGGTAGTATTTTTGAAAGTGAAATTCAGACTAAAACTATCATTGAAAGAGTGTTGTGAGCCCTGAGTAGAATGCTGTGGTGTGGGGTGTGTCAGATCGTGATTCTCTTGCTCCCACTATGGGAGACCGTGGCGAGACTGAGGGCAAGTCACAAGTCCTGATTTTCTTCCTTCCTTCCTTCCTTCCTTCCTTCCTTCCTTCCTTCCTTCCTTCCTTCCTTCCTTCCTTCCTTCCTTCCTTCCTTCCTTCCTTCCTTCCTTCCTTCCTTCCTTCCTTCCTTCCTTCCTTCCTTCCTTCCTTCCTTCCTTCCTTCCTTCCTTCCTTCCTTCCTTCCTTCCTTCCTTCCTTCCTTCCTTCCTTCCTTCCTTCCTTCCTTCCTTCCTTCCTTCCTTCCTTCCTTCCTTCCTTCCTTCCTTCCTTCCTTCCTTCCTTCCTTCCTTCCTTCTTTGTCACACCTGGCGTGCTCAGGAGTTACTCCTGGCTCTTTGCTCAGGAATTACTCCTGGCAGTGCTCAGGGGACCATATGGGATAATGGGGATTGAACCCGGGTCAGCTGCTTGCAAGGCAAGCGCCTTACCGCTGTGCTTTCGCTCCAGCCCCATAAGTCCTGATTTTCGAGTCCTATCATTTTACCTTTACAGTTGCTATCAGATTCCCAATAAATTAGGTAGAGGGTAAATTTTAGAACTGTGCCTGCTTACCTGTAGACTTTATTACATGGTTAGACCTTTTTTTCTTATTTATTTTTGAATCTGTCATATGATTGGTGTGATGCTGTGAGGATTAAATCTGATTGTGTAGCCAGATATAAGATTAGGCTGTAGGATTGATGGGACCCACCCTTCCTTCCTCCCTTCCTGCTTTCCTTTTTTTTTTCTTTGCTTTTTTGGGTCACATCTGGCGATGCTCAGGGGACCATATGGGATGCCGGGGATTGAACCTGGGTCAGCCGCATGCAAGGCAAATGCCCTCCCCTCTGTGCTATTGCTCCGGCCCTCCTTCCTTCCTCCTTCCCTCCCTCCCTCCCTCCCTCCCTCCCTCTTCCTTCCTTCCTTCCTCCCTTCCTTCCTCCTTCCCTCCCTCCCTCCCTCCCTCCCTCCCTCCCTTCCTTCCTCCCTCCCTCCCTTCCTTCCTTTCTCCCTTCCTCCCTTCATTCCTTCCTCCCTTCCTTCCTTCCTCCCTTCCTCCCTTCCTTCCTTCCTCCCTTCCTTCCTCCCTCCCTCCCTTCCTTCCTCCCTTCCTTCCTTCCTTCCTCCCTCCCTTCCTCCCTCCCTCCCTTCTTTCCTTCCTTCCTCCTTCCCTCCCTCCCTCCCTTCCTTCTTCCCTCCCTTCATTCTTCCCTCCCTCCCTCTCTTCCTTCCTTCCTTCCTTCCTTCCTCCCTCCCTCCCTTCCTTCCTCCTTCTCCCCCTTTCTTCTTTCCCTCTCTTCCTTCCTTCCTTCCTTCCTCTCTTCCTTCCTTCCTTCCTCCCTCCCTTCCTTCCTCCTTCTCCCCCTTTCTTCTTTCCCTCTCTTCCTTCCTTCCTTCCTTCCTTCCTTCCTTCCTTCCTTCCTTCCTTCCTTCCTTCCTTCCTTCCTCTCTCTTCCTTCCTTCCTTCCTTCCTTCCTCTCTTCCTCCCTTCCTTCCTTCCTTCCTTCCTTCCTTCCTCCCTTCCTTCCTTCCTCCCTTCCTCCCTCCCTCCCTTCTTTCCTTCCTTCTTCCTTCCCTCCCTCCCTCCCTTCCTTCTTCCCTCCCTTCATTCTTCCCTCCCTCCCTCTCTTCCTTCCTTCCTTCCTTCCTTCCTCCCTTCCTTCCTTCCTTCCTTCCTCCTTCTCCCCCTTTCTTCTTTCCCTCTCTTCCTTCCTTCCTTCCTTCCTCTCTTCCTTCCTTCCTTCCTTCCTTCCTCCCTCCCTTCCTTCCTCCTTCTCCCCCCTTTTCTTCTTTCCCTCCCTTCCTTCCTTCCTTCCTTCCTTCCTTCCTTCCTTCCTTCCTTCCTTCCTTCCTTCCTTCCTTCCTTCCTTCCTTCCTTCCTCCCTCCCTCCCTCCCTCCCTCCCTCCCTTCCTCCCTCCCTCCCTTCCTCCTTCTCCCCCTTTCTTCTTTCCCTCTCTCCCTTCCTTCCTTCTTTGCCCCTTCCCTGCTGGTTCCAGGTCTGGAGTCAGCTCATCCTGCTAGTTCCCATCCAGCCCTTCTATGGCAGCCTGTCACCCACAGTCTCACAGCTGGGGCCCTGGGGACTCCAGTGAGCCTTACACATTCATCGGGTATGTATCCAAACACAATAGGAGTGCTGGGAAACGCTGAGGCGTCCCACACAAAATTGGGAGCAGGGTCAGAGATCCCCCTTTTGCCCCAGGGGATCGGCGGGCAGAGAAAGACGCAAGAATCTGGCAAAGTTTCAAAATGCTTTTACTTGACACAGGTTCAGGCATACAAATCAACAATAGGAAAAATCCTGTGCTTATTGTTTCCGGCTGGGCCCTAGCAATGTTTAGGCCAAGATGGCAGCCACCACGTGTTAAGGCCCTGTAGAGAGGAGACAGAGACAAGGCATCAGCAGAGAGGGGAGAGAGAGCAAGTAACCTGCCAAAAGAGAGAGGAAGCAGCCTAGTTTTAAATCTCTGCAACCCAGACCTCCCACTTATATGGGAAGCCTGCAGGGTCAAAGGCCCTCAGGTAATTTCTCCCAGGACCTCACCTAGGCCCTTTGAGATGTTCATGTCATGAACTCAAGATCTGCCTAGGAAATGCTTTTGCAGGATACAGAGAAGGGGTTTCTGAGATGAGCTGTATCTCAGAATACAAAGGCATGCATCTGTACCAAAGACTATACTATAGCCAGTTAAATATTTCTCCAAGCCTTCTTGTGAGTCTCATCTGTACTTCATGGTATTTCTGTATTTTAGTTGCCTTTGAGTTATCAGGGGAGCCCTGCTTGCTTGCTTGCTTGGAGGCAAACAGCATTTCTCTCTGGTCTAATTACTTAGAGATCCAACATCACTAGGCAAATATACTGATAAGATCTATCTAGTCCCACGATGATTGTGGCAGCATGAGAGAACATTTATACCAGCCAGCACAGAATACATGGTCAGATAAACTGCCACATTTAAACGGCCCTCCTATCTGCAAAGTGACCTGCGTGAGACGATCCAGGCCAGTGCAGAGGCTCTGGGCAGGTGTACTGCAGCACAGGAGGAATCCGGGTCCCTGAGCAGACCACACAATGGGAGGACGTGGGACCCCACCACCTAGGGCCTGGGTCAGACCTACACACAACCCTCTATGCCTGGGCTCTATCAGCTGGCCTTGAGGAACCATTTGCATCTGAGTATGTGTTTGTAGCATCTATGACACTAAGTTCTGTGCATAAATGTGGTGCAGTAAACTGGCCACTTTATCTTTGCTCTTTCAGATACTAGAAGAACACTTGACTGACGGAAGAATCAACCAGCTCCCTCTCTTCCTCGGAGAACGTACCATGGTGACGTTTCATTGGCTCCTTTCCCGAGTGACGCTCTCTGTGCCCTGACTTGTGTCTTGGGCATCACCGCTCTGCTTGGTGATGTGCTGAGATGGCTTTGGCGATTTTATGCTCGGATTAGCCGGAGCCATTGTCTATTTCCCAGCCCCCAAGGCCTGCAGGAATTCATGCCAGTGATTTAAACCTCTTCACAGGCCTGGTGATCTCGCTCACCCATTTCCAAAATCTGGATTTATTGGTTGTGAGCATGTCGCTGGTATAGGCCTGCTCAGCCAAGCTAACTGCCTCAGCTGGCAAAACTGTGTGAGGCTCTGAGAGCACTGTATCACTGGTGCAACTACTGGCTGGGGCCGTGTGAGGCTCTGAGAGCACTGTATCACTGGTGCAACTACTGGCTGGGGCCATGTGAGGCTCTGGGAGCACTGTATCACTGGTGCAACTACTGGCTGGGGCCGTGTGAGGCTCTGGGAGCACTGTATCACTGGTGCAACTACTGGCTGGGGCCGTGTGAGGCTCTGAGAGCACTGTATCACTGGTGCAACTACTGGCTGGGGCCGTGTGAGGCTCTGGGAGCACTGTATCACTGGTGCAACTACTGGCTGGGGCCGTGTGAGGCTCTGGGGAGCACTGTATCACTGGTGCAACTACTGGCTGGGGCCGTGTGAGGCTCTGGGAGCACTGTATCACTGGTGCAACTACTGGCTGGGGCCGTGTGAGGCTCTGAGAGCACTGTATCACTGGTGCAACTACTGGCTGGGGCCATGTGAGGCTCTGAGAGCACTGTATCACTGGTGCAACTACTGGCTGGGGCCGTGTGAGGCTCTGAGAGCACTGTATCACTGGTGCAACTACTGGCTGGGGCCGTGTGAGGCTCTGGGAGCACTGTATCACTGGTGCAACTACTGGCTGGGGCCGTGTGAGGCTCTGGGAGCACTGTATCACTGGTGCAACTACTGGCTGGGGCCGTGTGAGGCTCTGGGAGCACTGTATCACTGGTGCAACTACTGGCTGGGGCCGTGTGAGGCTCTGGGAGCACTGTATCACTGGTGCAACTACTGGCTGGGGGCCGTGTGAGGCTCTGGGAGCACTGTATCACTGGTGCAACTACTGGCTGGGGCCGTGTGAGACTCTGGGAGCACTGTATCACTGGTGCAACTACTGGCTGGGGCCATGTGAGGCTCTGAGAGCACTGTATCACTGGTGCAACTACTGGCTGGGGCCGTGTGAGGCTCTGGGAGCACTGTGTCTCTGTGAGTACCTGCTGGCTGGGGCCATGTGAGGCTCTGGGAGCACTGTGTCTCTCTGAGTACCTGCTGGCTGGGGCCGTGTGAGGCTCTGGGAGCACTGTGTCTCTCTGAGTACCTGCTGGCTGGGGCCGTGTGAGGCTCTGAGAGCACTGTATCACTGGTGCAACTACTGGCTGGGGCCGTGTGAGGCTCTGAGAGCACTGTATCACTGGTGCAACTACTGGCTGGGGCCGTGTGAGGCTCTGGGAGCACTGTATCACTGGTGCAACTACTGGCTGGGGCCGTGTGAGGCTCTGAGAGCACTGTATCACTGGTGCAACTACTGGCTGGGGCCGTGTGAGGCTCTGGGAGCACTGTATCACTGGTGCAACTACTGGCTGGGGCCGTGTGAGGCTCTGGGAGCACTGTATCACTGGTGCAACTACTGGCTGGGGCCGTGTGGAGGCTCTGGGAGCACTGTATCACTGGTGCAACTACTGGCTGGGGCCATGTGAGGCTCTGAGAGCACTGTATCACTGGTGCAACTACTGGCTGGGGCCGTGTGAGGCTCTGGGAGCACTGTGTCTCTGTGAGTACCTGCTGGCTGGGGCCATGTGAGGCTCTGGGAGCACTGTGTCTCTCTGAGTACCTGCTGGCTGGGGCCGTGTGAGGCTCTGGGAGCACTGTGTCTCTCTGAGTACCTGCTGGCTGGGGCCGTGTGAGGCTCTGAGAGCACTGTATCACTGGTGCAACTACTGGCTGGGGCCATGTGAGGCTCTGAGAGCACTGTATCACTGGTGCAACTACTGGCTGGGGCCGTGTGAGGCTCTGGGAGCACTGTATCACTGGTGCAACTACTGGCTGGGGCCATGTGAGGCTCTGAGAGCACTGTATCACTGGTGCAACTACTGGCTGGGGCCGTGTGAGGCTCTGGGAGCACTGTGTCTCTGTGAGTACCTGCTGGCTGGGGCCATGTGAGGCTCTGGGAGCACTGTGTCTCTCTGAGTACCTGCTGGCTGGGGCCGTGTGAGGCTCTGGGAGCACTGTGTCTCTCTGAGTACCTGCTGGCTGGGGCCGTGTGAGGCTCTGAGAGCACTGTATCACTGGTGCAACTACTGGCTGGGGCCATGTGAGGCTCTGGGAGCACTGTGTCTCTCTGAGTACCTGCTGGCTGGGGCCGTGTGAGGCTCTGGGAGCACTGTGTCTCTGTGAGTTCCTGCTGGCTGGGACCGTGTGAGGCTCTGGGAGCACCGTGTCTCTCTGAGTACCTGCTGGCTCAGGCCGTGTGAGGCTCTGGGAGCACTGTGTCTCTGTGAGTTCCTGCTGGCTGGGGCCGTGTGAGGCTCTGGGAGCACTGTGTCTCTGTGAGTACCTGCTGGCTGGGGCCGTGTGAGGCTATGGGAGCACTGTGTCTCTGTGAGTACCTGCTGGCTGGGGCCGTGTTAGGCTCTGGGAGCACTGTGTCTCTGTGAGTACCTGCTGGCTCAGGCCGTGTGAGGCTCTGGGAGCACCGTGTCTCTGTGAGTACCTGCGGGCTGGGGCCGTGTGAGGCTCTGGGAGCACTGTGTCTCTGTGAGTATCTGCTGGCTGGGGCCGTGTTAGGCTCTGGGAGCACTGTGTCTCTGTGAGTATCTGCTGGCTGGGGCCGTGTGAGGCTCTGGGAGCACTGTGTCTCTGTGAGTTCCTGCTGGCTGGGGCCGTGTTAGGCTCTGGGAGCACCGTGTCTCTGTGTGTACCTGCTGGCTGGGGCCATGTGAGGCTCTGGGAGCACTGTGTCTCTGGGAGTTCCTGCTGGCTGGGGCCGTGTTAGGCTCTGGGAGCACTGTGTCTCTGTGAGTACCTGCTGGCTGGGGCCGTGTGAGGCTCTGGAAGCACTGTGTCTCTGTGAGTTCCCTGCTGGCTGGGGCCGTGTGAGGCTCTGGGAGCACTGTGTCTCTCTGAGTACCTGCGGGCTGGGGCCGTGTGAGGCTCTGGGAGCACCGTGTCTCTGGGAGTTCCTGCTGGCTGGGGCGTGTGAGGCTCTGGGAGCACCGTGTCTCTGGGAGTTCCTGCTGGCTGGGGCCGTGTGAGGCTCTGGGAGACCGTGTCTCTGTGTGTACCTGCTGGCTGGGGCCGTGTGAGGCTCTGGGGAGCACTGTGTCTCTGTGAGTTCCTGCTGGCTGGGGCCGTGTGAGGCTCTGGGAGCACTGTGTGTCTGTGTACCTGCTGGCTGGGGCCGTGTGAGGCTCTGGGAGCACCGTGTCTCTCTGAGTACCTGCTGGCTCAGGCCATGTGAGGCTCTGGGAGCACTGTGTCTCTGTGAGTTCCTGCTGGCTGGGGCCGTGGGAGGCTCTGGGAGCACCGTGTCTCTCTGAGTACCTGCTGGCTCAGGCCATGTGAGGCTCTGGGAGCACTGTGTCTCTGTGAGTACCTGCTGGCTCAGGCCATGTGAGGCTCTGGGAGCACTGTGTCTCTGTGAGAACCTGCTGGCTGGGGCCGTGTTAGGCTCTGGGAGCACTGTGTCTCTCTGAGTACCTGCTGGCTGGGGCCGTGTTAGGCTCTGGGGAGCACCGTGTCTCTCTGAGTACCTGCTGGCTGGGGCCGTGTGAGGCTCTGGGAGCACCGTGTCTCTCTGAGTTCCTGCTGATTGGGGCCGTGTGAGGCTCTGGGAGCACTGTGTCTCTGTGAGTACCTGCTGGCTGGGGCCGTGTGAGGCTCTGGGAGCACCGTGTCTCTGTGAGTACCTGCTGGCTGGGGCCGTGTGAGGCTCTGGGAGCACCGTGTCTCTGTGAGTACCTGCTGGCTGGGACCGTGTGAGGCTCTGGGAGCACTGTGTCTCTCTGAGTACCTGCTGGCTGGGGCCGTGTTAGGCTCTGGGAGCACCGTGTCTCTCTGAGTACCTGCGGGCTGGGGCTGTGTGAGGCTCTGGGAGCACTGTGTCTCTCTGAGTACATGCTGGCTGGGGCCGTGTGAGGCTCTGGGAGCACTGTGTCTCTCTGAGTACCTGCGGGCTGGGGCCGTGTGAGGCTCTGGGAGCACTGTGTCTCTGTGAGTACCTGCTGGCTGGGGCCGTGTGAGGCTCTGGGAGCACTGTGTCTCTGTGAGTATCTGCTGGCTGGGGCCGTGTGAGGCTCTGGGAGCACTGTGTCTCTGTGAGTACCTGCTGGCTGGGGCCGTGTTAGGCTCCTGGGAGCACCGTGTCTCTCCTGAGTACCTGCTGGCTCAGGCCGTGTGAGGCTCTGGGAGCACTGTGTCTCTGTGAGTTCCTGCTGGCTGGGACCGTGTGAGGCTCTGGGAGCACTGTGTCTCTCTGAGTACCTGCTGGCTGGGGGCCGTGTGAGGCTCTGGGAGCACCGTGTCTCTCTGAGTACCTGCTGGCTGGGGCTGTGTTAGGCTCTGGGAGCACCGTGTCTCTCTGAGTACCTGCTGGCTCAGGCCATGTGAGGCTCTGGGAGCACCGTGTCTCTGTGAGTACCTGCTGGCTGGGACCGTGTGAGGCTCTGGGAGCACTGTGTCTCTCTGAGTACCTGCTGGCTGGGGCCGTGTTAGGCTCTGGGGAGCACCGTGTCTCTCTGAGTACCTGCGGCTGGGGCCGTGTTAGGCTCTGGGAGCACTGTGTCTCTGTGAGTACCTGCTGACTGGGGCCGTGTGAGGCTCTGGGGAGCACTGTGTCTCTCTGAGTACCTGCGGGCTGGGGCCGTGGTGAGACTCCTGGGAGCACTGTGTCTCTGTGAGTACCTGCTGGCTGGGGCCGTGTGAGGCTCTGGGAGCACCGTGTGTCTCTGAGTACCTGCTGCCTCAGGCCGTGTGAGGCTCTGGAGCACTGTGTCTCTGTGAGTACCTGCTGACTGGTGCCGTGTGAGGCTCTGGAAGCACTGTGTCTCTGTGAGTACCTGCTGACTGGGGCCGTGTGAGGCTCTGGGAGCACTGTGTCTCTGTGAGTACCTGCTGACTGGGGCCGTGTGAGGCTCTGGGGAGCACTGTGTCTCTCTGAGTACCTGCGGGCTGGGGCCGTGTGAGGCTCTGGGAGCACTGTGTCTCTGTGAGTACCTGCAGGCTGGGGCCGTGTGAGGCTCTGGGAGCACCGTGTCTCTCTGAGTACCTGCTGGCTCAGGCCGTGTGAGGCTCTGGGAGCACTGTGTCTCTGTGAGTACCTGCTGGCTGGGGCCGTGTGAGGCTCTGGGAGCACCGTGTGTCTCTGAGTACCTGCTGGCTGGGGCCGTGTGAGGCTCTGGGGAGCACCGTGTCTCTCTGAGTACCTGCTGGCTGGGGCCGTGTAAGGCTCTGGGAGCACCGTGTCCCTCTGAGTACCTGCTGGCTGGGGCCGTGTGAGGCTCTGGGAGCACTGTGTCTCTGTGAGTATCTGCTGGCTGGGGCCGTGTGAGGCTCTGGGAGCACTGTGTCTCTGTGAGTACCTGCTGGCTGGGGCCGTGTTAGGCTCTGGGGAGCACCGTGTCTCTCTGAGTACCTGCTGGCTCAGGCCGTGTGAGGCTCTGGGAGCACTGTGTCTCTGTGAGTTCCTGCTGGCTGGGACCGTGTGAGGCTCTGGGAGCACTGTGTCTCTCTGAGTACCTGCTGGCTGGGGCCGTGTGAGGCTCTGGGAGCACTGTGTCTTTGGGAGTTCCTGCTGGCTGGGGCCATGTGAGGCTCTGGGAGCACTGTGTCTCTCTGAGTACCTGCTGGCTGGGGCCGTGTGAGGCTCTGGGAGCACTGTGTCTCTGTGAGTACCTGCTGGCTGGGGCCATGTGAGGCTCTGGGGAGCACTGTGTCTCTCTGAGTACCTGCTGGCTGGGGCCGTGTGAGGCTCTGGGAGCACTGTGTCTCTGTGAGTTCCTGCTGGCTGGGGCCGTGTGAGGCTCTGGGGAGCACTGTGTCTCTGAGTACCTGCTGGCTGGGGCCGTGTGAGGCTCTGGGAGCACCGTGTCTCTCTGAGTACCTGCTGGCTGGGGCCGTGTGAGGCTCTGGGAGCACTGTGTCTCTCTGAGTTCCTGCTGGCTGGGGCCGTGTGAGGCTCTGGGAGCACTGTGTCTCTGTGAGTTCCTGCTGGCTGGGGCCGTGGAGGCTCTGGGAGCACTGTGTCTCTGTGAGTTCCTGCTGGCTGGGGCCGTGTGAGGCTCCTGGGAGCACTGTGTCTCTCTGAGTACCTGCTGGCTGGGGCCGTGTGAGGCTCTGGGGAGCACTGTGTCTCTGTGAGTTCCTGCTGGCTGGGGCCGTGTGAGGCTCTGGGAGCACTGTGTCTCTGTGAGTACCTGCTGGCTGGGGCCGTGTGAGGCTCTGGGAGCACTGTGTCTCTGTGAGTTCCCTGCTGGCTGGGGCCGTGTGAGGCTCTGGGAGCACTGTGTCTCTGTGAGTTCCCTGCTGGCTGGGGCCGTGTGAGGCTCTGGGAGCACTGTGTCTCTGTGAGTACCTGCTGGCTGGGGGCCGTGTGAGGCTATGGGAGCACTGTGTCTCTGTGAGTACCTGCTGGCTGGGGCCGTGTTAGGCTCTGGGAGCACTGTGTCTCTGTGAGTACCTGCTGGCTCAGGCCGTGTGAGGCTCTGGGGAGCACCGTGTCTCTGTGAGTACCTGCGGGCTGGGGCCGTGTGAGGCTCTGGGAGCACTGTGTCTCTGTGAGTATCTGCTGGCTGGGGCCGTGTTAGGCTCTGGGAGCACTGTGTCTCTGTGAGTATCTGCTGGCTGGGGCCGTGTGAGGCTCTGGGAGCACTGTGTCTCTGTGAGTTCCTGCTGGCTGGGGCCGTGTTAGGCTCTGGGAGCACCGTGTCTCTGTGTGTACCTGCTGGCTGGGGCCATGTGAGGCTCTGGGAGCACTGTGTCTCTGGGAGTTCCTGCTGGCTGGGGCCGTGTTAGGCTCTGGGAGCACTGTGTCTCTGTGGAGTACCTGCTGGCTGGGGCCGTGTGAGGCTCTGGAAGCACTGTGTCTCTGTGAGTTCCTGCTGGCTGGGGCCGTGTGAGGCTCTGGGAGCACTGTGTCTCTCTGAGTACCTGCGGGCTGGGGCCGTGTGAGGCTCTGGGAGCACCGTGTCTCTGGGAGTTCCTGCTGGCTGGGGGCGTGTGAGGCTCTGGGGAGCACCGGGTCTCTGGGAGTTCCTGCTGGCTGGGGCCGTGTGAGGCTCTGGGAGCACCGTGTCTCTGTGTGTACCTGCAGGCTGGGGCCGTGTGAGGCTCTGGGGAGCACTGTGTCTCTGTGAGTTCCTGCTGGCTGGGGCCGTGTGAGGCTCTGGGAGCACTGTGTGTCTGTGTACCTGCTGGCTGGGGCCGTGTGAGGCTCTGGGGAGCACCGTGTCTCTCTGAGTACCTGCTGGCTCAGGCCATGTGAGGCTCTGGGAGCACTGTGTCTCTGTGAGTTCCTGCTGGCTGGGGCCGTGTGAGGCTCTGGGGAGCACCGTGTCTCTCTGAGTACCTGCTGGCTCAGGCCATGTGAGGCTCTGGGAGCACTGTGTCTCTGTGAGTACCTGCTGGCTCAGGCCATGTGAGGCTCTGGGAGCACTGTGTCTCTGTGAGAACCTGCTGGCTGGGGCCGTGTTAGGCTCTGGGGAGCACTGTGTCTCTCTGAGTACCTGCTGGCTGGGGCCGTGTTAGGCTCTGGGAGCACCGTGTCTCTCTGAGTACCTGCTGGCTGGGGCCGTGTGAGGCTCTGGGAGCACCGTGTCTCCTCTGAGTTCCTGCTGATTGGGGCCGTGTGAGGCTCTGGGGAGCACTGTGTCTCTGTGAGTACCTGCTGGCTGGGGCCGTGTGAGGCTCTGGGAGCACCGTGTCTCTGTGAGTACCTGCTGGCTGGGGCCGTGTGAGGCTCTGGGAGCACCGTGTCTCTGTGAGTACCTGCTGGCTGGGACCGTGTGAGGCTCTGGGAGCACTGTGTCTCTCTGAGTACCTGCTGGCTGGGGCCGTGTTAGGCTCTGGGAGCACCGTGTCTCTCTGAGTACCTGCGGGCTGGGGCTGTGTGAGGCTCTGGGAGCACTGTGTCTCTCTGAGTACATGCTGGCTGGGGCCGTGTGAGGCTCTGGGGAGCACTGTGTCTCTCTGAGTACCTGCGGGCTGGGGCCGTGTGAGGCTCTGGGAGCACTGTGTCTCTGTGAGTACCTGCTGGCTGGGGCCGTGTGAGGCTCTGGGAGCACTGTGTCTCTGTGAGTATCTGCTGGCTGGGGCCGTGTGAGGCTCTGGGAGCACTGTGTCTCTGTGAGTACCTGCTGGCTGGGGCCGTGTTAGGCTCTGGGAGCACCGTGTCTCTCTGAGTACCTGCTGGCTCAGGCCGTGTGAGGCTCTGGGAGCACTGTGTCTCTGTGAGTTCCTGCTGGCTGGGACCGTGTGAGGCTCTGGGAGCACTGTGTCTCTCTGAGTACCTGCTGGCTGGGGCCGTGTGGAGGCTCTGGGGAGCACCGTGTCTCTCTGAGTACCTGCTGGCTGGGGCTGTGTTAGGGCTCTGGGAGCACCGTGTCTCTCTGAGTACCTGCTGGCTCAGGCCATGTGAGGCTCTGGGAGCACCGTGTCTCTGTGAGTACCTGCTGGCTGGGACCGTGTGAGGCTCTGGGGAGCACTGTGTCTCTCTGAGTACCTGCTGGCTGGGGCCGTGTTAGGCTCTGGGAGCACCGTGTCTCTCTGAGTACCTGCGGGCTGGGGCCGTGTTAGGCTCTGGGAGCACTGTGTCTCTGTGAGTACCTGCTGACTGGGGCCGTGTGAGGCTCTGGGAGCACTGTGTCTCTCTGAGTACCTGAGGGCTGGGGCCGTGGTGAGACTCTGGGAGCACTGTGTCTCTGTGAGTACCTGCTGGCTGGGGCCGTGGTGAGGCTCCTGGGGAGCACCGTGGTGTCTCTGAGTACCTGCTGCCTCAGGCCGTGTGAGGCTCTGGAGCACTGTGTCTCTGTGAGTACCTGCTGACTGGGGCCGTGTGAGGCTCTGGGGAGCACTGTGTCTCTGTGAGTACCTGCTGACTGGGGCCGTGTGAGGCTCTGGGAGCACTGTGTCTCTGTGAGTACCTGCTGACTGGGGCCGTGTGAGGCTCTGGGAGCACTGTGTCTCTCTGAGTACCTGCGGGCTGGGGCCGTGTGAGGCTCTGGGAGCACTGTGTCTCTGTGAGTACCTGCAGGCTGGGGGCCGTGTGAGGCTCTGGGAGCACCGTGTCTCTCTGAGTACCTGCTGGCTCAGGCCGTGTGAGGCTCTGGGGAGCACTGTGTCTCTGTGAGTACCTGCTGGCTGGGGCCGTGTGAGGCTCTGGGAGCACCGTGTGTCTCTGAGTACCTGCTGGCTGGGGCCGTGTGAGGCTCTGGGAGCACCGTGTCTCTCTGAGTACCTGCTGGCTGGGGCCGTGTAAGGCTCTGGGGAGCACCGTGTCTCTCTGAGTACCTGCTGGCTGGGGCCGTGTGAGGCTCTGGGAGCACTGTGTCTCTGTGAGTATCTGCTGGCTGGGGCCGTGTGAGGCTCTGGGAGCACTGTGTCTCTGTGAGTACCTGCTGGCTGGGGCCGTGTTAGGCTCTGGGAGCACCGTGTCTCTCTGAGTACCTGCTGGCTCAGGCCGTGTGAGGCTCTGGGAGCACTGTGTCTCTGTGAGTTCCTGCTGGCTGGGACCGTGTGAGGCTCTGGGAGCACTGTGTCTCTCTGAGTACCTGCTGGCTGGGGCCGTGTGAGGCTCTGGGGAGCACTGTGTCTTTGGGAGTTCCTGCTGGCTGGGGCCATGTGAGGCTCTGGGAGCACTGTGTCTCTCTGAGTACCTGCTGGCTGGGGCCGTGTGAGGCTCTGGGAGCACTGTGTCTCTGTGAGTACCTGCTGGCTGGGGCCATGTGAGGCTCTGGGAGCACTGTGTCTCTCTGAGTACCTGCTGGCTGGGGCCGTGTGAGGCTCTGGGAGCACTGTGTCTCTGTGAGTTCCTGCTGGCTGGGGCCGTGTGAGGCTCTGGGAGCACTGTGTCTCTCTGAGTACCTGCTGGCTGGGGCCGTGTGAGGCTCTGGGAGCACCGTGTCTCTCTGAGTACCTGCTGGCTGGGGCCGTGTGAGGCTCTGGGAGCACTGTGTCTCTCTGAGTTCCTGCTGGCTGGGGCCGTGTGAGGCTCTGGGAGCACTGTGTCTCTGTGAGTTCCCTGCTGGCTGGGGCCGTGTGAGGCTCTGGGAGCACTGTGTCTCTGTGAGTTCCTGCTGGCTGGGGCCGTGTGAGGCTCTGGGAGCACTGTGTCTCTCTGAGTACCTGCTGGCTGGGGCCGTGTGAGGCTCTGGGAGCACTGTGTCTCTGTGAGTTCCTGCTGGCTGGGGCCGTGTGAGGCTCTGGGAGCACTGTGTCTCTGTGAGTTCCTGCTGGCTGGGGCCGTGTGAGGCTCTGGGAGCACTGTGTCTCTGTGAGTTCCTGCTGGCTGGGGCCGTGTGAGGCTCTGGCAGCACTGTGTCTCTGTGAGTACCTGCTGGCTGGGGCCGTGTGAGGCTCTGGGAGCACTGTGTCTCTGTGAGTTCCTGCTGGCTGGGGCCGTGTGAGGCTCTGGGAGCACTGTGTCTCTGTGAGTTCCTGCTGGCTGGGGCCGTGTGAGGCTCTGGGAGCACTGTGTCTCTCCTGAGTACCTGCTGGCTGGGGCCGTGTGAGGCTCTGGGGAGCACTGTGTCTCTGTGAGTTCCCTGCTGGCTGGGGCCGTGTGAGGCTCTGGGAGCACTGTGTCTCTGTGAGTACCTGCTGGCTGGGGCCGTGTTAGGCTCTGGGAGCACCGTGTCTCTCTGAGTACCTGCTGGCTCAGGCCGTGTGAGGCTCTGGGAGCACTGTGTCTCTGTGAGTTCCTGCTGGCTGGGACCGTGTGAGGCTCTGGGAGCACTGTGTCTCTCTGAGTACCTGCTGGCTGGGGCCGTGTGAGGCTCTGGGGAGCACTGTGTCTTTGGGAGTTCCTGCTGGCTGGGGCCATGTGAGGCTCTGGGAGCACTGTGTCTCTCTGAGTACCTGCTGGCTGGGGCCGTGTGAGGCTCTGGGAGCACTGTGTCTCTGTGAGTACCTGCTGGCTGGGGCCATGTGAGGCTCTGGGAGCACTGTGTCTCTCTGAGTACCTGCTGGCTGGGGCCGTGTGAGGCTCTGGGAGCACTGTGTCTCTGTGAGTTCCTGCTGGCTGGGGCCGTGTGAGGCTCTGGGAGCACTGTGTCTCTCTGAGTACCTGCTGGCTGGGGCCGTGTGAGGCTCTGGGAGCACCGTGTCTCTCTGAGTACCTGCTGGCTGGGGCCGTGTGAGGCTCTGGGGAGCACTGTGTCTCTCTGAGTTCCTGCTGGCTGGGGCCGTGTGAGGCTCTGGGAGCACTGTGTCTCTGTGAGTTCCTGCTGGCTGGGGCCGTGTGAGGCTCTGGGAGCACTGTGTCTCTGTGAGTTCCCTGCTGGCTGGGGCCGTGTGAGGCTCCTGGGAGCACTGTGTCTCTCTGAGTACCTGCTGGCTGGGGCCGTGTGAGGCTCTGGGGAGCACTGTGTCTCTGTGAGTTCCTGCTGGCTGGGGCCGTGGGAGGCTCTGGGAGCACTGTGTCTCTGTGAGTACCTGCTGGCTGGGGCCGTGTGAGGCTCTGGGGAGCACTGTGTCTCTGTGAGTTCCTGCTGGCTGGGGCCGTGTGAGGCTCTGGGGAGCACTGTGTCTCTGTGAGTTCCTGCTGGCTGGGGCCGTGTGAGGCTCTGGCAGCACTGTGTCTCTGTGAGTACCTGCTGGCTGGGGCCGTGTGAGGCTCTGGGGAGCACTGTGTCTCTGTGAGTTCCCTGCTGGCTGGGGCCGTGTGAGGCTCTGGGAGCACTGTGTCTCTGTGAGTTCCCTGCTGGCTGGGGCCGTGTGAGGCTCTGGGAGCACTGTGTCTCTCTGAGTACCTGCTGGCTGGGGCCGTGTGAGGCTCCTGGGAGCACTGTGTCTCTGTGAGTTCCTGCTGGCTGGGGCCGTGTGAGGCTCTGGGAGCACTGTGTCTCTGTGAGTACCTGCTGGCTGGGGCCGTGTGAGGCTCTGGGAGCACTGTGTCTCTGTGAGTTCCTGCTGGCTGGGGCCGTGTTAGGCTCTGGGAGCACCGTGTCTCTGTGTGTACCTGCTGGCTGGGGCCATGTGAGGCTCTGGGAGCACTGTGTCTCTGGGAGTTCCTGCTGGCTGGGGCCGTGTTAGGCTCTGGGAGCACTGTGTCTCTGTGAGTACCTGCTGGCTGGGGCCGTGTGAGGCTCTGGAAGCACTGTGTCTCTGTGAGTTCCTGCTGGCTGGGGCCGTGTGAGGCTCTGGGGAGCACTGTGTCTCTCTGAGTACCTGCGGGCTGGGGCGCGTGTGAGGCTCTGGGAGCACTGTGTCTCTGGGAATTCCTGCTGGCTGGGGCGTGTGAGGCTCTGGGGAGCACCGTGTCTCTGGGAGTTCCTGCTGGCTGGGGCCGTGTGAGGCTCTGGGAGCACCGTGTCTCTGTGTGTACCTGCTGGCTGGGGCCGTGTGAGGCTCTGGGAGCACTGTGTCTCTGTGAGTTCCTGCTGGCTGGGGCCGTGTGAGGCTCTGGGAGCACTGTGTGTCTGTGTACCTGCTGGCTGGGGCCGTGTGAGGCTCTGGGAGCACCGTGTCTCTCTGAGTACCTGCTGGCTCAGGCCATGTGAGGCTCTGGGAGCACTGTGTCTCTGTGAGTTCCTGCTGGCTGGGGCCGTGTGAGGCTCTGGGAGCACCGTGTCTCTCTGAGTACCTGCTGGCTCAGGCCATGTGAGGCTCTGGGAGCACTGTGTCTCTGTGAGTACCTGCTGGCTCAGGCCATGTGAGGCTCTGGGAGCACTGTGTCTCTGTGAGAACCTGCTGGCTGGGGCCGTGTTAGGCTCTGGGGAGCACTGTGTCTCTCTGAGTACCTGCTGGCTGGGGCCGTGTTAGGCTCTGGGGAGCACCGTGTCTCTCTGAGTACCTGCTGGCTCAGGCCGTGTGAGGCTCTGGGAGCACTGTGTCTCTGTGAGTTCCTGCTGGCTGGGGCCGTGTGAGGCTCTGGGAGCACTGTGTCTCTGTGAGTACCTGCTGGCTGGGGCCGTGTGAGGCTCTGGGAGCACTGTGTCTCTGTGAGTACCTGCTGGCTGGGGCCGTGTTAGGCTCTGGGAGCACTGTGTCTCTGTGAGTACCTGCTGGCTCAGGCCATGTGAGGCTCTGGGAGCACTGTGTCTCTGTGAGTTCCTGCCGCCTGGGGCCGTGTGAGGCTCTGGGAGCACTGTGTCTCTGTGAGTACCTGCTGGCTGGGGCCGTGTGAGGCTCTGGGGAGCACTGTGTCTCTGTGAGTATCTGCTGGCTGGGGCCGTGTGAGGCTCTGGGAGCACTGTGTCTCTGTGAGTACCTGCTGGCTGGGGCCGTGTTAGGCTCTGGGAGCACCGTGTCTCTCTGAGTACCTGCTGGCTCAGGCCGTGTGAGGCTCTGGGAGCACTGTGTCTCTGTGAGTTCCTGCTGGCTGGGACCGTGTGAGGCTCTGGGAGCACTGTGTCTCTCTGAGTACCTGCTGGCTGGGGCCGTGTGAGGCTCTGGGAGCACCGTGTCTCTCTGAGTACCTGCTGGCTGGGGCTGTGTTAGGCTCTGGGAGCACCGTGTCTCTCTGAGTACCTGCTGGCTCAGGCCATGTGAGGCTCTGGGAGCACCGTGTCTCTGTGAGTACCTGCTGGCTGGGACCGTGTTAGGCTCTGGGAGCACCGTGTCTCTCTGAGTACCTGCGGGCTGGGGCCGTGTTAGGCTCTGGGAGCACTGTGTCTCTGTGAGTACCTGCTGACTGGGGCCGTGTGAGGCTCTGGGGCACACTGTCTCTCTGAGTACCTGCGGGCTGGGGCCGTGTGAGACTCTGGGAGCACTGTGTCTCTGTGAGTACCTGCTGGCTGGGGCCGTGTGAGGCTCTGGGGAGCACCGTGTGTCTCTGAGTACCTGCTGCCTCCAGGCCGTGTGAGGCTCTGGAGCACTGTGTCTCTGTGAGTACCTGCTGACTGGGGCCGTGTGAGGCTCTGGGAGCACTGTGTCTCTGTGAGTACCTGCTGACTGGGGCCGTGTGAGGCTCTGGGAGCACTGTGTCTCTGTGAGTACCTGCTGACTGGGGCCGTGTGAGGCTCTGGGAGCACTGTGTCTCTCTGAGTACCTGCGGGCTGGGGCCGTGTGAGGGCTCTGGGAGCACTGTGTCTCTGTGAGTACCTGCTGGCTGGGGCCGTGTGAGCCTCTGGGAGCACCGTGTCTCTCTGAGTACCTGCTGGCTGGGGCTGTGTTAGGCTCCTGGGAGCACCGTGTCTCTCTGAGTACCTGCTGGCTCAGGCCATGTGAGGCTCTGGGAGCACCGTGTCTCTGTGAGTACCTGCTGGCTGGGACCGTGTTAGGCTCTGGGAGCACCGTGTCTCTCTGAGTACCTGCGGGCTGGGGCCGTGTTAGGCTCTGGGAGCACTGTGTCTCTGTGAGTACCTGCTGACTGGGGCCGTGTGAGGCCTCTGGGAGCACTGTGTCTCTCCTGAGTACCTGCGGGCTGGGGCCGTGTGAGGCTCTGGGAGCACTGTGTGTCTGTGTACCTGCTGGCTGGGGCCGTGTGAGGCTCTGGGAGCACCGTGTGTCTCTGAGTACCTGCTGCCTCAGGCCGTGTGAGGCTCTGGGAGCACTGTGTCTCTGTGAGTACCTGCTGACTGGGGCCGTGTGAGGCTCTGGGAGCACTGTGTCTCTGTGAGTACCTGCTGACTGGGGCCGTGTGAGGCTCTGGGAGCACTGTGTCTCTGTGAGTACCTGCTGACTGGGGCCGTGTGAGGCTCTGGGAGCACTGTGTCTCTCTGAGTACCTGCGGGCTGGGGCCGTGTGAGGCTCTGGGGAGCACTGTGTCTCTGTGAGTACCTGCTGGCTGGGGCCGTGTGAGGCTCTGGGAGCACCGTGTCTCTCTGAGTACCTGCTGGCTCAGGCCGTGTGAGGCTCTGGGAGCACTGTGTCTCTGTGAGTACCTGCTGGCTGGGGCCGTGTGAGGCTCTGGGAGCACCGTGTGTCTCTGAGTACCTGCTGGCTGGGGCCGTGTGAGGCTCTGGGAGCACCGTGTCTCTCTGAGTACCTGCTGGCTGGGGCCGTGTAAGGCTCTGGGAGCACCGTGTCTCTCTGAGTACCTGCTGGCTGGGGCCGTGTGAGGCTCTGGGAGCACTGTGTCTCTGTGAGTATCTGCTGGCTGGGGCCGTGTGAGGCTCTGGGAGCACTGTGTCTCTGTGAGTACCTGCTGGCTGGGGCCGTGTTAGGCTCTGGGAGCACCGTGTCTCTCTGAGTACCTGCTGGCTCAGGCCGTGTGAGGCTCTGGGGAGCACTGTGTCTCTGTGAGTTCCTGCTGGCTGGGACCGTGTGAGGCTCTGGGAGCACTGTGTCTCTCTGAGTACCTGCTGGCTGGGGCCGTGTGAGGCTCTGGGAGCACTGTGTCTTTGGGAGTTCCTGCTGGCTGGGGCCATGTGAGGCTCTGGGAGCACTGTGTCTCTCTGAGTACCTGCTGGCTGGGGCCGTGTGAGGCTCTGGGAGCACTGTGTCTCTGTGAGTACCTGCTGGCTGGGGCCATGTGAGGCTCTGGGAGCACTGTGTCTCTCTGAGTACCTGCTGGCTGGGGCCGTGTGAGGCTCTGGGAGCACTGTGTCTCTGTGAGTTCCTGCTGGCTGGGGCCGTGTGAGGCTCTGGGAGCACTGTGTCTCTCTGAGTACCTGCAGGCTGGGGCCGTGTGAGGCTCTGGGAGCACCATGTCTCTCTGAGTAACTGCTGGCTGGGGCCGTGTGAGGCTCTGGGAGCACTGTGTCTCTCTGAGTTCCTGCTGGCTGGGGCCGTGTGAGGCTCTGGGAGCACTGTGTCTCTGTGAGTTCCTGCTGGCTGGGGCCGTGTGAGGCTCTGGGAGCACTGTGTCTCTGTGAGTTCCTGCTGGCTGGGGCCGTGTGAGGCTCTGGGAGCACTGTGTCTCTCTGAGTACCTGCTGGCTGGGGCCGTGTGAGGCTCTGGGAGCACTGTGTCTCTGTGAGTTCCTGCTGGCTGGGGCCGTGTGAGGGCTCTGGGAGCACTGTGTCTCTGTGAGTACCTGCTGGCTGGGGCCGTGTGAGGCTCTGGGAGCACTGTGTCTCTGTGAGTTCCTGCTGGCTGGGGCCGTGTGAGGCTCTGGGAGCACTGTGTCTCTGTGAGTTCCTGCTGGCTGGGGCCGTGTGAGGCTCTGGCAGCACTGTGTCTCTGTGAGTACCTGCTGGCTGGGGCCGTGTGAGGCTCTGGGAGCACTGTGTCTCTGTGAGTTCCCTGCTGGCTGGGGCCGTGTGAGGCTCTGGGGAGCACTGTGTCTCTGTGAGTTCCTGCTGGCTGGGGCCGTGTGAGGCTCTGGGAGCACTGTGTCTCTCTGAGTACCTGCTGGCTGGGGCCGTGTGAGGCTCTGGGAGCACTGTGTCTCTGTGAGTTCCTGCTGGCTGGGGCCGTGTGAGGCTCTGGGAGCACTGTGTCTCTGTGAGTACCTGCTGGCTGGGGCCGTGTGAGGCTCTGGGAGCACTGTGTCTCTGTGAGTTCCTGCTGGCTGGGGCCGTGTTAGGCTCTGGGAGCACCGTGTCTCTGTGTGTACCTGCTGGCTGGGGCCATGTGAGGCTCTGGGAGCACTGTGTCTCTGGGAGTTCCCTGCTGGCTGGGGCCGTGTTAGGCTCTGGGAGCACTGTGTCTCTGTGAGTACCTGCTGGCTGGGGCCGTGTGAGGCTCTGGAAGCACTGTGTCTCTGTGAGTTCCTGCTGGCTGGGGCCGTGTGAGGCTCTGGGAGCACTGTGTCTCTCTGAGTACCTGCGGGCTGGGGCCGTGTGAGGCTCTGGGAGCACTGTGTCTCTGGGAGTTCCTGCTGGCTGGGGGCGTGTGAGGCTCTGGGAGCACCGTGTCTCTGGGAGTTCCTGCTGGCTGGGGCCGTGTGAGGCTCTGGGAGCACCGTGTCTCTGTGTGTACCTGCTGGCTGGGGCCGTGTGAGGCTCTGGGGAGCACTGTGTCTCTGTGAGTTCCTGCTGGCTGGGGCCGTGTGAGGCTCTGGGAGCACTGTGTGTCTGTGTACCTGCTGGCTGGGGCCGTGTGAGGCTCTGGGAGCACCGTGTCTCTCTGAGTACCTGCTGGCTCAGGCCATGTGAGGCTCTGGGAGCACTGTGTCTCTGTGAGTTCCTGCTGGCTGGGGCCGTGTGAGGGCTCTGGGAGCACCGTGTCTCTCTGAGTACCTGCTGGCTCAGGCCATGTGAGGCTCTGGGAGCACTGTGTCTCTGTGAGTACCTGCTGGCTCAGGCCATGTGAGGCTCTGGGAGCACTGTGTCTCTGTGAGAACCTGCTGGCTGGGGCCGTGTTAGGCTCTGGGAGCACTGTGTCTCTCTGAGTACCTGCTGGCTGGGGCCGTGTTAGGCTCTGGGAGCACCGTGTCTCTCTGAGTACCTGCTGGCTGGGGCTTTGTGAGGCTCTGGGAGCACCGTGTCTCTCTGAGTTCCTGCTGGTTGGGGCCGTGTGAGGCTCTGGGGAGCACTGTGTCTCTGTGAGTACCTGCTGGCTGGGGCCGTGTGAGGCTCTGGGAGCACTATGTCTCTGTGAGTACCTGCTGGCTGGGGCCGTGTGAGGCTCTGGGAGCACCGTGTCTCTCTGAGTACCTGCTGGCTCAGGCCATGTGAGGCTCTGGGAGCACCGTGTCTCTGTGAGTACCTGCTGGCTGGGACCGTGTGAGGCTCTGGGAGCACTGTGTCTCTCTGAGTACCTGCTGGCTGGGGCCGTGTTAGGCTCTGGGAGCACCGTGTCTCTCTGAGTACCTGCGGGCTGGGGCCGTGTGAGGCTCTGGGAGCACTGTGTCTCTGTGAGTACCTGCTGACTGGGGCCGTGTGAGGCTCTGGGGAGCACTGTGTCTCTCTGAGTACCTGTGGGCTGGGGCCGTGTGAGGCTCTGGGAGCACTGTGTCTCTGTGAGTACCTGCTGGCTGGGGCCGTGTGAGGCTCTGGGAGCACCGTGTGTCTCTGAGTACCTGCTGCCTCAGGCCGTGTGAGGCTCTGGAGCACTGTGTCTCTGTGTATGTCGTGTCCTGAATGGCTTCCCTTGTTTATTCCCTGCGTCAGGGCTTGCCACTCCTGTAGCCCTCATCTTTTTCACCACCAGTAGTGTGGGGTGGTGGGGGACGCTTCCCACACTCCTCTGACCCTCGACTGTGTTCTTCCGTGGTGGCTGCATCTTGCTGGGGAGCAACTTGGGGTGGGATGCTGGGGCCAGAAAGCAGATTGTGTCCCACGAGGCCGGGGACACACCTCTCCCCCTGCCCCACCCCCACCCCGTCCAGCTCCTGTCCGCTCCTCTCTTGTCATTCCATTTCCCACATCACACCTCCGTAGCCCCGCTCAAAGGGACAGGAACTGCTGCAGCTGGAGTCCAGGGAGGATCCCAGTTGGTTCGGGGCTTGGAGGGCTGCTCGGGGCAGGTGTGGATCCTGCCAGGAGTGTAACACTCTTGTCTGTGGCTCCGGAAGGAGTTTTTTGTGGGATCTTCTGAACCACCAGGGAGGGGCCCCGGATCAGAGACCGCTTGAGTCACGGGGAAGTCAATCTTCAGGACTTCCCAAAAGCAGCCGCTGAGCATCTGCTGGCATTTTCCTTGGTATTGCTCCTGAGGTTTGTCGACGAAGAGCTGCTGTCAGCTATGAAGGTATGTCCAGGAAGTCCATCAGGTACTGGGCGCTTGGCTGAAGGAGCAGGAATTATTAGGAATAGTGTGTAATTGACTGAGAGAGTCACCTTCTCAGAATAATGAGTGACTGGAGAGCACACGCAGGTTTCTGTTCCATGAACCAAATCTGTGGATATTTGTCTGATCCCAGCACTGCCTTGTGTACATGTTCCCTTTGTTACACAGCAGTGGCCGAGAACAGAGTGTAGAAAGGGCAGAGAAAATATCTAGAAAATTTTACAGATGTTACTGGAATTTACTGGAAGAAATAATTCTATTTGAGTTTAGACTTTGTGACTAATGTTATTTTATTTTATTATTATTATTTTTTTTTTTTTCTTTTTGGGTCACACCTGGCGATGGTCAGGGGTTACTCCTGGCTCTGCACTCAGGAACTACTCCTGGCAGTGCACAAGGGACCATATGGGATGCCGGGGATCGAACCTGGGCCAGTGCAAGGCAGGCGCCCCTACCCGCTATACTGTCGCTGTGGCCCGGTGACTGATATTTTAGCAGTTCCTGTAAAGATCCTGGCTGCACATGACCCCAGCACCTCTGGGTGCAGCCCTGGGGTTTCCTCACTGCTGGGCCCAGGTATGGAACTGACCCTGACCCCTACTGTTGGCCCACCTACTGTTGTAGGTGGGGGCCTAAAGCCCCCATTGCCTCCCTACCTACTCACCCCAGTTGTATTGTGTTTCTTGTTAAAGTGCAGGTGTTTGGGCATCTCTTGCATTTTCCAGTTACCTGGAATCTTTTCCTAAGTCTCCTTTCTGCTTTGCTGCCATATGAGCAGGAGCAGATGTAGTCTTTGCGACTTCGCTGTGGCTCACTGCCTTCACTGAGTGTGATCTGGCTGTTGGGTCAACTGACCTGGTAGTAAAGAGTTGAGCTGTGTGCCAGCTGGACAGACGTATGTGTGGGAGCATAATGAGAAATCGGGGTTCCGTGTGAGTAGGATGCAGTGCAGTAAACTCAAAATCTCACCAAATTGTCCTTGTGTCTCTTTTTAAACTAGGAAAAAGCTGCAGTGAGCTCCCTGATCAGATGTGCAGAAGGCTACTATGCTCGCCTTCATCCTCTTTCTCGGCTGAGAACACAGGTACACACACATGACCTGTGTAGGGAGGTGCATGTTGCCATCACAGAAGTGTTTGTAGACAACTGTGACTCAAGGGTATGGGCTGCTCAGATGGGAGGCCCTCAGGTTCGTGTTTCTCAGGTGCATGGCCCCTCAGGTATGTGGCCACTTGTGTGTGGTCTCTCAAGTACTTGTTACCCAAGTGCCTGGCTGTTTAGATGGCCAGTCTCTCAGGTGTGTAGATCTCAGGCATTTGATACTCAGGTGTGTGGCTGCTGAGGTGTGTGGCCCCTCAGGTATGCGTTACTCAGGTGCATGGCTCCTCAGATGTCTGGACTCTTACGTACATGAACTCTCAGGTAGGTGTTACTCAGGTTTGTGGCCTCGGGTGTGTGGACTCTCAGGTCCATAGACACTGAGGTAAATGTTATTCAGATGTATGACTACAGGTGTTTGGACTCTCAGGTAGGTGTTACTCAGATTTGTGGCCTCGGGTGTGTGGACTCTCAGGTGCATGGACACTGAGGTAAATGTTATTCAGATGTGTGACTACAGGTGTGTGAACTCTCAGGTACATGGACTCTCAGGTAGGTGTTACTCAGATTTGTGGCCTCGGGTGTGTGGACTCTCAGGTGCTGGACATTGAGGTAAATGTTATTCAGATGTGTGGCTACAGGTGTGTGGCCTCTCAGGTGCGTGGACTCTGAGGTAAATGTTATTCAGATGTGTGGCTGTAGGTATGTGAACTCTCAGGTTCATGGACTCTCAGGTAGGTGTTGCTCAGGTTTGTGGCCTCAGGTGTGTTGACTCTCAGGTGCATGGACATGAGGTAAATGTTATTCAGATGTGTGACCACAGGTGTGTGGACTCCCAGGTACATGGACTCTCAGGTAGGTGTTACTCAGATTTGTTGCCTCGGGTGTGTGGACTCTCAGGTGCATGGACACTGAGGTAAATGTTATTCAGATGTGTGACTACAGGTGTGTGGACTCTGGGTACATGGACTCTCAGGTAGGTGTTACTCAGATTTGTGGCCTCGGGTGTGTGGACTCTCAGGTGCTGGACATTGAGGTAAATGTTATTCAGATGTGTGGCTACAGGTGTGTGGCCTCTCAGGTGCGTGGACTCTGAGGTAAATGTTATTCAGATGTGTGGCTGTAGGTATGTGAACTCTCAGGTTCATGGACTCTCAGGTAGGTGTTGCTCAGGTTTGTGGCCTCGGGTGTGTGGACTCTCAGGTGCATGGACACTGAGGTAAATGTTATTCAGATGTGTGACTACAGGTGTGTGGACTCTCAGGTACATGGACTCTCAGGTAGGTGTTACTCAGATTTGTTGCCTCGGGTGTGTGGACTCTCAGGTGCATGGACACTGAGGTAAATGTTATTCAGATGTGTGACTACAGGTGTGTGGACTCTCAGGTGCATGGACTCTCAGGTAGGTGTTACTCAGATTTGTGGCCTCCGGTGTGTGGACTCTCAGGTACATGGACTCTCAGGTAGGTGTTACTCAGATTTGTGACCTCCGGTGTGTGGCCTCTCAGGTGCATGGACGTTGTGGTAAATGTTATTCAGATGTGTGGCTACAGGTGTGTAGACTCTCAGGTGCTTGGACACTGAGGTAAATGTTATTCAGATTTGTGGCCTCCGGTGTGTGGACTCTCAGGTACATGGACTCCCAGGTAGGTGTTACTCAGATTTGTGACCTCCGGTGTGTGGCCTCTCAGGTGCATGGACGTTGTGGTAAATGTTATTCAGATGTGTGGCTACAGGTGTGTAGACTCTCAGGTGCTTGGACACTGAGGTAAATGTTATTCAGATGTGTGGCTGTAGGTATGTGGACTCTCAGGTGCATGGGCTCTCAGTTAGGTGTTACATAGGTTTGTGGCCTCGGGTGTGTGGACTCTCAGGTGCGTGGTCATTGAGGTAAATGTTATTCAGATGTGTAGCTACAGGTGTGTGGCCTCTCAGGTGTGTGGACTCTGAGGTAAATGTTATTCAGATGTGTGGCTGTAGGTATGTGGACTCTCAGGTGCATGGACTCTCAGGTAGTGTTACATAGGTTTGTGGCCTCAGGTGTGTGGACTCTCAGGTGCGTGGACTCTGAGGTAAATCTTACTCAGAGGTGTGACTACAGGTGTGTGGACTCTTGGGTGCATGGACTCTCAGGTATGTGTTACTCAGGTTTGTGGCCTCAGGGTGTGTGGACTCTCAGGTGCGTGGACTCTGAGGTAAATGTTATTCAGATGTGTGGCTACAGGTGTGTGAACTCTCAGGTGCTTGTTACTCAGGTGCATTGCTGCTCAGGTGTATGGACTCTCAGGTATGTGGCCACAGGTTCATGGTCTCTGAGGTATATGGACTCTGCAATTTTTGTTACTCAGGTGCTTCTATGTGTTACTCGGGTGCATTGCTGCTCAGGTATTTGGACTCTTAGGTAGTGTTACTCAGGTGCACGGCCACTCAGGTGTATCACTACTCAGGTGCATGTATTTTCAGGTATGTGTCACTCAGAGTGTGTAGCTGCTCAGATGCATGGCTGCTCAGATGCATGGATTCTCAGGTACTTAGCCACTCAGGTATATATGGTTGCTCTGGTACATGGTCACTCAGGTACATGTTTGCTCAGGTGTGTGGAATCTCAGGTGTGTTGCTTCTCTGGTACATGAACTCTCATAGAGTACGTATTTGCTCAGGTGTGGTTACTTAGGTGCATTGCTACTCAGGTACATGACTGCTTAGATGCATGGTTGCTCAGTCAGGTGCTGACTACTCATGTACATGAACTCTCGTATAATGACTCAGGTATATGGATTCTCAGGTGTGTGACTGCTTAGGTGTGTGGATTCCCAGTTGTGTGGTTGCTCAGATACATGGACTATCAGGTGTGTGGACTCTCAGGTGTGGACTTAGGTTCATTGTCTCTCAGGTGTGAGGACTCTTCAGGGTGTGTGCTGTTAGGTGCATGACTTCTGTGTGAACTCTCAGGTGTGTGCACTCTCGTGTGTGGGCTCTTAATTGCATGGGTTCTTAGATATGTGGACTCTCAGGTGTATGGACAGTAGGTTGTATGGACTCTCGGGTATGTGATTGCTCGTGTGAGGACTCAGGCCTGTGGTTGCTCAGGTGTTTGGAACTCAGTTCTGTGGACACAGAGTTCAGTGTGTGAGCTCTCAGGCACATGGTTGCTCATGTGTGTGATTCGCAAGTGTATGAACTGTAGAATGTATGGAGTCTTCAGGTGCATGATTGCTCAGGTGTGTGGAGACCCCCCTCCAGAGTGCCCCCACAGAGCAGGACCTGCTTCTCCCTCCTGACCTACCTTTCCCTGGGGTGGTTCGATGGGGGCCTGCCTTCTGTCCCCTGCCCATCTGTCACGCCCGGCCACAGTCAGTGTGTCACTGCCATCCTCTACTCACTGGTACCCTCAAGCTCCAGAGGGTTGGAATGTGCCAGTGTTCAGAGGAGGCCTAGTGGTCACCGGGCATATGCCACCTGCATGGGTAGGGCTCCCTTGGGTGATGTGGCGTCTCTCGCAGGCCTAACGGCCGCAGCACTGACCTCAGCGGGGCTGTTGCTCTGCAGCAGTCTCAGGCGCCTGCATCGGAAGCCGCCTCGCACATTTCTGGGGCACACTGTCATCTCCTGCAGGTGCTGAACTGTGAGGAGAGCCTCGCGTGTGGCCTCTGCTGCCGTGGCCCTTGGACTTCGAACAGGAGGCTGCCAGGTGGGCTTCTTCCAGGAGCAGGCCCCAGGCTGGCTCTCACAGACCCCTGGCTGGTCAATCCATTGAAGAAGCCATGCCGGGGGCTTGGGGAGACTGGAGGACTTGGGGGCGGGGGACGGGGGGACTGGGGACAGCAGGGCCTGGGGACGGGGGGACTGGGCACCGGAGGGCCTGAGGGACTGGGGGCCTGGGGTTAGCGGGGCCTGGGAACAGCAGGGCCTGGGGCACTGGGGACAGTGGTGCCTGGTGGGCCTGGGGACAGCAGGGCCTGGGGACGGGGGACTGGGCACCGGAGGGCCTGAGGGACTGGGGGCCTGGGGTTAGCGGGGCCTGGGAACAGCAGGGCCTGGGGCACTGGGGACAGTGGTGTCTGGTGGGCCTGGGGACAGCAGGGTCTGGGGGACGGGGGACTGGGCACATGAGGGCCTGAGGGACTGGGGGGCCTGGGGTTAGCGGGCCTGGGAACAGCAGGGCCTGGGGCACTGGGGACAGTGGTGCCTGGTGGGCCTGGGGACAGCAGGGTCTGGGGGACGGGGGACTGGGCACAGGAGGGCCTGAGGGACTGGGGGCCTGGGGTTAGCGGGGCCTGGGAACAGCAGGGCCTGGGGCACTGGGGACAGTGGTGTCTGGTGGGCCTGGGGACAGCAGGGTCTGGGGACGGGGGACTGGGCACCGGAGGGCCTGAGGGACTGGGGGCCTGGGGTTAGCGGGGCCTGGGAACAGCAGGGCCTGGGGCACTGGGGACAGTGGTGTCTCGTGGGCCTGGGGACAGCAGGGCCTGGGGACGGGGGGCTGGGCACAGGAGGGCCTGAGGGACTGGGGGCCTGGGGTTAGCGGGGCCTGGGAACAGCAGGGCCTGGGGCACTGGGGACAGTGGTGTCTGGTGGGCCTGGGGACAGCAAGGCCTGGGGGACGGGGGGCTGGGCACAGGAGGGCCTGAGGGACTGGGGGCCTGGGGTTAGCGGGGCCTGGGAACAGCAGGGCCTGGGGCACTGGGGACAGTGGTGTCCCGTGGGCCTGGGGACAGCAGGGCCTGGGGACAGCGGAGCCATGGCCGCAGGCAGGATGTTGCAGGGCCAGTGCGATGCTTGCAGGAGAGGGCAGCCGTGAGTCTCAGCAGCAGTCAGGCCCACCTGGGGCAGCTCAGTTGGGAGGAGCCACATCTCCTTTGCACCAGTCTCAGGTGCCCTCCTAGCAGTCAGGGGCAGCAGCTGCTCAGCAATGCCTGGCGCTGACCCCAGTTCTCCGTGCACTCTGGCTCTCCAGGCTGAAGCTGGGCCCTGAAGCACAAGCCTGCCACTCTCTGATCCCGAGGATTGTGAGCGAAGTTCTGTCACCACCTTCCTGGGGCTCCGTGCACCCAGTGTCCCAGAAGCTCCTTCCCCTGAGACGTGAGTCCGTCACATGGGGCGGGGCTGCACCCAGCTGAGCTCAGAGGCAGCTCCACAGCCGTCCGCAGAGCAGCTGTCAGACACTTGTCACCTTGGTACCTGCCTGGGTGTGCGAGTCCTGTGTGGCCCCAGAGCCCCCCCAGCAGTCACTGTGGACCTGGCCCCTCATGGCCCGGGGTGGGTGGGTAGGAGAAGGGTCAGAACGTCGGCACTTCCGTCTCTGCAGCTGGGCTGCCTGGATCCGGCAGCTGTGTGACACCCCCGTGCCTACTCTCTTCTGTGCCGGGCCCAGCTGGAGGTGCTGGGGCTGCTGCGCCGCATCGTGGCCTGCTGTGCCCGCCTGTCTGCCCAGGTGGCTGCCTCCGCAGAGCTACGGCAGCACCTGTGGGTGCAGAAGAAGCTGCGCTCCCGGCAGCGGCAAAACTACCTGCGCATGTGGTGGAGGTAGGTATGGTTGCTGTGAGCTGTGACTGCGTGGGTGCTCCATGTGTGGGCTGTGACCCTGTGGGTGCCACATGCCCAGGTGTGAGGGAAGGGTGGGGGACAGTGTGCTCGACTCTCCTGATATTGTGAGGAAGGACGGGGGACAGAGTATGCCCACTGCCATGTTGCGTGAAAGGATTTGACAGAGTGTGCCCGACTGTCCTGGCACGTGAGGGAAAGACAGAGGACAGAGTGTGGGGTCCCTGGTGTCAGGGAAGGTTGGGGGGACAGAGAGTGGGATACGATTGTCCTGGTGTGTGAGGGAAAGATGGGAGACAGAATATGCCCGACTGTCCTTGTGTGTGAGGGAAGGACGGGGGTAGAGTGTGCCTGACTGTCCTGGTGTGTGAGGGAAGGACGGGGGTAGAGTGTGCCTGACTGTTCTTGTGTGTGAGGGAAGGACAGGGGTAGAGTGTGCCTGACTGTCCTGGTGTGTGAGGGAAGGACAGGGGTAGAGTGTGCCCGACTGTCCTGGTGTGTGAGGGAAGGACGGGGGGTAGAGTGTGCCTGACTGTTCTTGTGTGTGAGGGAAGGACAGGGGTAGAGTGTGCCCGACTGTCCTGGTGTGTGAGGGAAGGACGGAGGACAGAGTGTGCCCGACTGTCCTGGTGTGTGAGGGAAGGACGGGGTAGAGTGTGCCCCTACTGTCCTGGTGTGTGAGGGAAGGACGGGGGTAGAGTGTGCCTGACTGTTCTTGTGTGTGAGGGAAGGACCGGGGGTAGAGTGTGCCCGACTGTCCTGGTGTGTGAGGGAAGGACGGGGTAGAGTGTGCCCCTACTGTCCTGGTGTGAGGGAAGGACGGGGGTAGAGTGTGCCTGACTGTTCTTGTGTGTGAGGGAAGGACAGGGGTAGAGTGTGCCTGACTGTCCTAGTGTGTGAGAAAGGACAGGGGTAGAGTGTGCCCGACTGTCCTGGTGTGTGAGGGAAGGACGGAGGACAGAGTGTGCTTGACTGTCCTAGTGTGTGAGAAAGGACAGGGGTAGAGTGTGCTTGACTGTCCCTGGTGTGTGAGGAGAAGGACGGAGGACAGAGTGTGCTTGACTGTCCTGGTGTGTGAGGGAAGGACGGAGGACAGAGTGTGCTTGACTGTCCTGGTGTGTGAGGGAAGGATGGAGACAATATGCACGACTGTCCTTGTGTGTCAGGGAAGGATGGAGGACAGAGTGTGCCCGACTGTCCTGGTGTGTGAGGGAAGGACGGGGTTAGAGTGTGCTTGAATGTCCTGGTGTGTGAGGGAAGGACGGGGATAGAGTGTGCCTGACTTCTTGTGTGTGAGGGAAGGACGGGGGTAGAGTGTCGCTTTCTGTTCTTGTGTGTGAGGGAAGGACGGGGTAGAGTGTGCCTGACTGTTCTTGTGTGTGAGGGAAGGATAGGGGTAGAGTGTGCCCGACTGTCCTGGCGTGTGAGGGAAGGACAGGGGTAGAGTGTGCCTGACTGTCCTAGTGTGTGAGAAAGGACAGGGGTAGAGTGTGCCCGACTGTTCCTGGTGTGTGAGGGAAGGACGGGGATAGAGTGTGCCTGACTGTTCTTGTGTGTGAGGGAAGGACGGGGGGTAGAGTGTGCCTGACTGTTCTTGTGTGTGAGGGAAGGACGGGGGTAGAGTGTGCCTGACTGTCCTGGTGTGTGAGGGAAGGACGAGGATAGAGTGTGCCTGACTGTTCTTGTGTGTGAGGGAAGGACAGGGGGTAGAGTGTGCCCGACTGTCCTGGTGTGTGAGGGAAGGACAGGGGTAGAGTGTGCCTGATTGTCCTGGTGGGTGAGGGAAGGACGGGGTAGAGTGTGCCTGACTGTTCTTGTGTGTGAGGGAAGGACGGGGGTAGAGTGTGCCCGACTGTCCTGGTGTGTGAGGGTAGGATAGGGGGTAGAGTGTGCCCGACTGTCCTGGCGTGTGAGGGAAGGACGAGGATAGAGTGTGCCTGACTGTTCTTGTGTGTGAGGGAAGGACAGGGATAGAGTGTGCCTGACTGTCCTGGTGTGTGAGGGAAGGACAGGGGTAGAGTGTGCCTGACTGTCCTGGTGTGTGAGGGAAGGACGGGGATAGAGTGTGCCTGACTGTCCTGGTGTGTGAGGGAAGGACAGGGGTAGAGTGTGCCCGACTGTCCTGGCGTGTGAGGGAAGGACGAGGATAGAGTGTGCCTGACTGTCCTGGTGTGTGAGGGAAGGACGGGGGTAGAGTGTGCCTGACTGTCCTGTGTGTGAGGGAAGGACAGGGGTAGAGTGTGCCCGACTGTCCTGGTGTGTGAGGGAAGGACGAGGATAGAGTGTGCCTGACTGTCCTGGTGTGTGAGGGAAGGACGGGGGTAGAGTGTGCCTGACTGTCCTGTGTGAGGGAAGGACAGGGATAGAGTGTGCCTGACTGCTGACTGTCCTGGTGGGTGAGGGAAGGACGGGGGTAGAGTGTGCCTGACTGCTGACTGTCCTGGTGGGTGAGGGAAGGCCGGGATTGAGTGTTCCCGACTGTCCTGGTGTGTGAGGGTAGGACGGGGGTAGATTGTGTCCAGATGTCCTGGTGTGTGAGAGAAGGACAGGGGGTCTGTGTGTGCCCAGTGCCCTGCCATGGGATCACTCCTGTATCCAGCTGTGCTGTGCTCTGGGGCATGTGGGCTGTGGAAAGGTTGCTTGCCCAGCACCTGCTCTCAAGCGTCTGGCGGACAGTGCTGACCCACCTCCTGACCTGACTGTTTCAGCACGCGACTTCTGTCTCCTGTGCTCTACCTTATTCTCCTGCTGGTTGCTCTGGAAATGGTCAGCATCCACGCAGCTCCTGGAAAGGTGCCTGGCGATTATCAGCAGTACCTGAAGTGAGTTTCCCCCACGTACAGAGGCTGCACTCAGATTTTTCTGTGTATGACTGGGCGCCAGTGTCCGAGGAGCCAGCGTCCCTCTGGGTACTGCAGCCCTGCACGCTGAGGGCAGTGTGGGAGCTTCAGGGCTGCTTTGCCCGAACATTCCCGTCTCCTGCTCCATGGTGATGCAGCTTCCAGCCTGGAATGGGGACAGCTGTGGTGTCAGGTGTGCTTGGCTGGGCTGTGTCCTTCCCTCACACACAAGGACAGTCAGTCACAATCTGTCCCTCAGGCTCTGGTGTCCTGGCAGCAGGACAGATATTTGGGCAAGGCCTGGCCTGCCCTGAGGCCCTACACAGTCGATGTTAGGACCTGGTGGAAGCAGGTGCCCCTCTCTGTGTAGAGGCTGGAATTTGGGTGTCCAGGGGGTCACAGTGAGTCAGGTCCCACATGTGGTGTGTGCATACTGGGGGTTCCGGTGACTGCAGTGGTCAGGCCCCACACCTGTTGTGTGCACAGTAGGGGCTCTGGTCATAGTGACCAGCTTACACCTGGTGTGTGCACACTGGGGGTGACCACATGACCAGGCCCACACCTGTGTATGCACACTGGGGGCTCTGAAGGTGACTGCAGCTACCAGGCCCAGACCTGTGATGCATACTGGGGGCTCCATGTGACCACATGAACAGGCCCACACCTGGTGTTCTCACACCTCTGCACAGCTCCCCAAGCAACTTCAACCAGTGTGATAGGGTTGATCACTTCCTCAGGAAGGCATGGAACTGCCCTGAATCAATACTCAGTGTAATGTGGCACCAACACCCTCTCTGACACCCCCAGACCAGCCCCTATCTGGGCTCTAACCATGCTGCTCACATTTGTGTCTCCTCTGGCCTCTCCCCATGGTGCTGCTCACACATGTCTGCAAGGTCCCTAACCTGAGCTGTGTGTCTTATCTGTCCCAGGTATGGGGCACACTGGGATCCCCAAAAGCCATGGAATCTCCTCCCAGCCAAGGTGTGGCAGCCTGGGTGGCTCTGCCTGTATCTAAGGAAGTGTGGCGGCCAGGATGACTCTGCCTGTATCTAAGGAAGTGTGGCAGCCTGGGTGGCTCTGCCTGTATCTAAGGAAGTGTGGTGGCCAGGATGGCTCTGCCTGTATATAAGGAAGTGTGGCAGCCTGGGTGACTCTGCCTGTATCTAAGGAAGTGTGGCAGCCTGGGTGGCTCTGCCTGTATCTAAGGAAGTGTGGCAGCCTGGGTGGCTCTGCCTGTATCTAAGGAAGTGTGGCAGCCTGGGTGGCTCTGCCTGTATCTAAGGAAGTGTGGCAGCCTGGGTGGCTCTGCCTGTATCTAAGGAAGTGTGGCGGCCTGGGTGGCTCTGCCTGTATCTAAGGAAGTGTGGTGGCCAGGATGGCTCTGCCTGTATCTAAGGAAGTGTGACAGCCTGGGTGACTCTGCCTGTATCTAAGGAAGTGTGGCAGCCTGGGTGGCTCTGCCTGTATCTAAGGAAGTGTGGCGGCCTGGGTGGCTCTGCCTGTATCTAAGGAAGTGTGGTGGCCAGGATGGCTCTGCCTGTATCTAAGGAAGTGTGGTGGCCAGGATGGCTCTGCCTGTATCTAAGGAAGTGTGGCGGCCAGGATGGCTCTGCCTGTATCTAAGGAAGTGCGGCGGCCTGGGTGGCTCTGCCTGTATCTAAGGAAGTGTGGCTACCTGGGTGACTCTGCCTGTATCTAAGGAAGTATGACAGCCTGGGTGACTCTGCCTGTATCTAAGGAAGTGTGGCGGCCTGGGTGACTCTGCCTGTATCTAAGGAAGTGTGGCGGCCTGGGTGGCTCTGCCTGTATCTAAGGAAGTGTGGCAGCCTGGGTGGCTCTGCCTGTATCTAAGGAAGTGCAGTGGCCAGGATGGCTCTGCCTGTATCTAAAAAAGTGTGGCAGCCTGGGTGGCTCTGCCTGTATCTAAGGAAGTGTGGTGGCCTGGGTGGCTCTGCCTATATCTAAGGAAGTGTGACAGCCTGGGTGGCTCTGCCTGTATCTAAGGAAGTGTGGCGGCCTGGGTGGCTCTGCCTGTATCTAAGGAAGTGTGGCTAGCTGGGTGGCTCTGCCTGTATCTAAGGAAGTGTGACAGCCTGGGTGGCTCTGCCTGTATCTAAGGAAGTGTGGCGGCCTGGGTGGCTCTGCCTGTATCTAAGGAAGTGTGGTGGCCAGGATGGCTCTGCCTGTATCTAAGGAAGTGTGGCAGCCTGGGTGGCTCTGCGTGTATCTAAGGAAGTGTGGCAGCCTGGGTGACTCTGCCTGTATCTAAGGAAGTGTGGCGGCCTGGGTGGCTCTGCCTGTATTTAAGGAAGTGTGGCAGCCTGGGTGGCTCTGCCTGTATCTAAGGAAGTGTGGCTACCTGGGTGACTCTGCCTGTATCTAAGGAAGTGCGTTGGCCAGAATGGCTCTGCCTGTATCTAAGGAAGTGTGACAGTTTGTGGCTCTGCCTGTATCTAAGGAAGTGTGGCGACCTGGGTGACTCTGCCTGTATCTAAGGAAGTGTGGCGGCCTGGGTGGCTCTGCCTGTATCTAATGAAGTGTGGCAGCCTGGATGGCTCTGCCTGTATCTAAGGAAGTGTGACAGCCTGGGTGGCTCTGCCTGTATCTAAGGAAGTGTGGCAGCCTGGGTGACTCTGCCTGTATCTAAGGAAGTGTGGCGGCCTGGGTGGCTCTGCCTGTATCTAAGGAAGTGTGGCAGCCTGGGTGACTCTGCCTGTATCTAAGGAAGTGTGGCGGCCTGGATGGCTCTGCCTGTATCTAAGGAAGTGTGACAGCCTGGGTGGCTCTGCCTGTATCTAAGGAAGTGTGGCAGCCTGGGTGGCTCTGCCTGTATCTAAGGAAGTGTGGCGGCCTGGGTGGCTCTGCCTGTATCTAAGGAAGTGTGGCAGCCTGGGTGACTCTGCCTGTATCTAAGGAAGTGTGGCAGCCTGGATGGCTCTGCCTGTATCTAAGGAAGTGTGACAGCCTGGGTGGCTCTGCCTGTATCTAAGGAAGTGTGGCGGCCTGGGTGGCTCTGCCTGTATCTAAGGAAGTGTGACAGCCTGGGTGGCTCTGCCTGTATCTAAGGAAGTGTGGCAGCCTGGGTGGCTCTGCCTGTATCTAAGGAAGTGTGGCGGCCTGGGTGGCTCTGCCTGTATCTAAGGAAGTGTGGCTACCTGGGTGACTCTGCCTGTATCTAAGGAAGTGTGGTGGCCTGGGTGGCTCTGCCTGTATCTAAGGAAGTATGACAGCCTGGGTGGCTCTGCCTGTATCTAAGGAAGTGTGGCGGCCTGGGTGGCTCTGCCTGTATCTAAGGAAGTGTGGTGGCCTGGGTGGCTCTGCCTGTATCTAAGGAAGTATGACAGCCTGGGTGGCTCTGCCTGTATCTAAGGAAGTGTGACAGCCTGGGTGGCTCTGCCTGTATCTAAGGAAGTGTGGCAGCCTGGGTGACTCTGCCTGTATCTAAGGAAGTGTGGCGGCCTGGGTGGCTCTGCGGGTATCTAAGGAAGTGTGGCAGCCTGGGTGACTCTGCCTGTATCTAAGGAAGTGTGGCGGCCTGGATGGCTCTGCCTGTATCTAAGGAAGTGTGACAGCCTGGGTGGCTCTGCTTGTATCTAAGGAAGTGTGGCAGCCTGGGTGACTCTGCCTGTATCTAAGGAAGTGTGGCGGCCTGGGTGGCTCTGCCTGTATCTAAGGAGTGTGGCAGCCTGGGTGACTCTGCCTGTATCTAAGGGAAGTATGGTGGCCTGGGTGGCTCTGCTTGTATCTAAGGAAGTGTGGCGGCCTGGGTGGCTCTGCCTGTATCTAAGGAAGTGTGGCAGCCTGGGTGACTCTGCCTGTATCTAAGGAAGTATGGTGGCCTGGGTGGCTCTGCCTGTATCTAAGGAAGTGTGGCAGCCTGGATGGCTCTGCCTGTATCTAAGGAAGTGTGGCGGCCTGGGTGGCTCTGCCTGTATCTAAGGAAGTGTGGCAGCCTGGGTGACTCTGCCTGTATCTAAGGAAGTGTGGCGGCCTGGGTGGCTCTGTCTGTATCTAAGGAAGTGTGACAGCCTGGGTGGCTCTGCCTGTATCTAAGGAAGTGTGGTGGCCTGGGTGGCTCTGCCTGTATCTAAGGAAGTGTGGCGGCCTGGGTGGCTCTGCCTGTATCTAAGGAAGTGTGGCTACCTGGGTGACTCTGCCTGTATCTAAGGAAGTGTGGTGGCCTGGGTGGCTCTGCCTGTATCTAAGGAAGTATGACAGCCTGGGTGGCTCTGCCTGTATCTAAGGAAGTGTGGCGGCCTGGGTGGCTCTGCCTCTATCCAAGGAAGTGTGGCGGGTTTGTGGCTCCGCCTGTATCTAAGGAAGTGTGGTGGCCTGGGTGGCTCTGCCTGTATCTAAGGAAGTGTGGCAGCCTGGGTGGCTCTGCCTGTATCTAAGGAAGTGTGGCGGCCAGGATGGCTCTGCCTGTATCTAAGGAAGTGTGGCAGCCTGGGTGGCTCCGCCTGTATCTAAAGAACTGTGGCACCCAGGCAGCTCTGCCTGTGACTGAGGAATTTCGTCTCCCCACAGGTTTCTCAGGACCCTGTTGCAGCTGACTGAGAACCTAGTGTCTTACACCAGCCCTGAGAAGAACAGGTGGGATGAGGCCACAGGCCTTGCCTCCAGAGCTGTGTGCAGAGTATGGACTGTTGCTGAGAGGCGGCAGCTGCTGATGCACTTCTCCCAGGAAACCCGCTGCCCCACCGTTTGATGGAAACATTTCTGTGATGCCCTTAGCATGTGCTGTGGGTTCCTCCAGCTCCGTGCTGTCCATCTGTGGCATGTTCCTTCCTTCCTCCTCAAGTTGCCCTGCGTGCTGCATGCCTCATTCCTACTGGGAGCCAGCAGCTGAGGCCTGGGGGCTGCTCCCCCTGCAAGGCTTAGAGAACTTGCCCCACTGCTCTCAGCCAACACCTTGAGGGGCTGGAATGACCAATCTGGTTGTTGGAGGACACACCTTAGTGAACTCTAGCTCAAAACCATTTGCCCTGAGGCCAGGCACTCATGCTAATCAGATTCCTCTTACACAAATTACAGTGGGGGTTTGGGGGCAGGGTTGGAAAAGGCAGTTTGATTTTAATAACTCTTGAAATAGTGTTACAAATTTCTACTATTTCTTTGGCAGCTAGTTTGGGAATTTTCTTCCTATCCCCCACTGGTCCTCTTTGTGGGACTAGACTTGCCAAAAAGCCTGGGTCTGTCAGGGACACCCTGCCTTGAAATCAGCTCTGCTAAGATCAAGGTAGGAGGCATGCTCAGTTAGCCTCCAGGCAAGCGAACATGACTTAGTAAAACTCGGGCAGAGCACCCAGAACTACTCCGAGAAATGAGCCTTCTGGATATTTGGAGATATATGTCGGAGAACTGCTGGGTTCCCCAGCAATATCAGGGAATGTATTCCCTTCTACCTCAAGGACCAGCAGCCGGTGGATGGATTAAATTCACAAAACCAGCAAAGTTCCAAAAAGCTGTATTTAAACAAATTCTGGTAATATAATCCAAGATCAGAAGAACCCCAGACCATGTGCTCAGGTCAGGACATCAGCCAAGAATGACACCAGGCTCAGACCATGTGCTCAGGTCAGGGACCAGACCCAAGATGAAAAGCAGTCTCAAAAGTGAAGTTTTTCCTTCATCCAAGGGCACAAAACCCCCTGGCCTGGCCCAGAAGGACCAAAAACCCAGCACACAAATGCAAATCTCCAGATACACTCACCCATCCCAGGTATCAGGGACCGCTGGGTGCCCCAGCAAAATCCAGGAGCAGAGCATGGGCTCCCCTTCTGCCCCAGGGATTGGTGGATGGAGAAAGACGTGAGAATACAGCAAAGTTTCAAAAGGCTTTACTCTCACAGGTTCTGGTATACAATCCAACAGTAGGAAAATCCTGGACTTTGAATTCCCAGCTGGGCCCTGGCCAGGTCTGGGTTCAGAATTCTAGGCCAAGATGACTGCCACCATGTGTTAAGGCCCAACAGAAGAGAGAGGAGAAGGCAAAAAGGCAAAGGGAGAAAAAGAGTGGATGAAAGCAGGCTACAGTTTTATATCCCTTCAATACAGCTGGTCCACAGCAACAGGAAGCGGTGGGGGGTCAGTTCCCTCAGGTAACTTCTCCCAGAACCTCACCTAGGCCCTTTAAGATGTTAATGCTGCCCAGCCAAGATCTGCCTTGGAAGCACCCCTGCAGGGTAGAGTGAAGGAGGGGCATGGATATTCCACAGCCAGGTATATATTACTCTAAATCTTCATAAGAGTCATCTTTACTCGTAGTTGTTTTATATATTAGCCTATAGACTTATTAGAGAGCCACGCTTGCTTGGAGGCAAACAGCATTTCTCTCTGGTCTAATTACTTAGAGATCCAACGTTGCCAGGTAAATATACTGGTATGATCTAGCTAGTCCCACAATGATTGTGGCAGCATGAGAGAAAATATACCAGCTAACATAGAATACATGGTAAGATAAACTGCCTCAAACTGTCCTCCCATCTACAAAGTGACCTGCAGGAGGCAACTCCAGGCAAGATGCAGAGGCTCTGGGCAACAGTGTACTGCAACACCACTGTCACTGTATCACTGTCTTCCTCTTCATCATCGATTTGCTCGAGCGGGCACCAGCAACATCTCCATATGTCCTGTCTCATGCAAGTAGAGCCCAAGGGCACCTGCTCGCTCCAGGAACATAAAGAGCCTCAAACCATTCCATCAGGTCATGGGAATGAGCCAGCCTTTCACAGCCCGGCTTGCACGGTTCATCAATAAATGCTGGATTTAGAGATGACTGCAAGAGTATGCTACTCACACGGCAGAGCCTAGCAAGCTACCCGTGTCGTATTTGTTATGCCAAATACCAGTAACAATTTTAGATCTCACTTTAGTACTGCAACATCAGGCTTTTCAAATGCTGATTTACCAGAACCGAGTTTCTGCCTCTCAGAGTTCCCTTACAATGCATCATGGGGAAGGGGCAACATACCTGAGCAGCTCAGGATTTAATTTATGGAGAATAGCATAATATTTTGTACCATGAATATCCTACAGCCAGATATGTATTTCTCCAAACTTCCACGAGGTCCTATTCTTTACTTTAGGGTAGTTCTGGGTATTCTGCCTTTAGAATTACTGAGAGTTTTGCTCACTTACCATGAGGCAAAGTTAGCATTCTTCTTTCCTAGATCTTAGAAGGGCTTTGTATTTAAAGGAGGAGCTAAACACAGTCTGGGAATTCCTGGTAAAACTCTACATGCACATGTTCCCATGTTGGGGACCTGTGGGAGTTGTGAGAGAAATACTTTGACCAGCTAGCATAGAATTCATGGTAAGAATATTCTGCGATTCAGAGTCACAAATCCAAACTGACTTCTTGCCCCCTATCTCCCTTTGAGATTGTAGCTTCAGGCAAAATGCAGATGTCTCTGAGGAGAAGCAGTTTCTGGGTGAGCTGAGGCCCAGGGCTCATTAGGGCTGGTGCTCCAACAACCATATAGCTGTGATGTTCATGGTCTAGAAATTATGCTTTTTCCCTATGTATTAAGTCCTGAGATACTTTCATTCTTAGGTGCATTCCCCCATCCCCACAAGAGCTTTGCATAAGAGTTGGCTTTGGAAGCTGGGACTTGGCTCTGACAAATTAGCATTCCTAAGGGCTGGGCTAGGTGTGTTTACCTGGAGATTTGCATGTGAGTGCTGGTCTTTGATCTACAAGGCTGGGCCAGGAAGGAAGACCTGCCTTAGGCTTTTGGCAACTTTTGAGAAGAAAATCCTCCTTTTGGAGAAGGATCCATCTTGGTTTTAGATCCCCACCCTACCACATGTCCACCTGTCGGAGGTCCAGCCAGGAATTCTTGACATTGAATTGTTTTAGCAGAATTTGTTTAATTATTGGTGATAAGTAAAAGCCTTTTGGAACTGTTCTGAACTTGTGGAATTTGTCTACTTCCGGCTTTTGCAGTAAAAGGGAATTCTTTCCCTGATACTATAGGGGAATCCATTGCCCTCCGGCACAGGTGAGAGGACTGCAGAAAGGTCACCCTAATCCAGGGTGTAGATAATGTCCGTCCCTCTTACTATCACTTGATCACTTGAATCCTGTTATTCATCGATTTGCTCGAGCGGGCGCCAGTAACATTTCCATTGGACCCTATCACGTGCCAATGTAGCCCAATGGCATCTGGTTGATTCAGGAATATGAAGAGCCTCAAACCGTTCCTTCAGGGCCTTAACAAGGAAGTCTGACCATCTTGTAGGTGGGCGGCCACGTGATCTTTTGACATCCCGTGGGATCCAGTCGGTAACGGCTCTAGTCCAGCGGTTGTCTCCAAATCGCATTACATGTCCAGCCCATCTGATTTTCGATGCCTTGGCAAACGAGACAGCGTCCCTGATTCTGGAATAGCGACGGAGGTCAGAACTCCGGATTCCTTCTCTCACTTGAGTGAGACGTGATATTCCAAGCATAGCTCTTTCGATGCCTCTCTGGGAGACCCGAATAGCATTCTCATCCTGCTTTCGTAGGGCCCAGGTCTCTGAGGCGTATGTTAATGCAGGGAGAACGGTGGAGTCAAAGAGATGTGCCCGGAGCCGGAGGTTCTTTGTCCTTTTAGCTATTTCTTCGATGCCTTTGAAGGCATTCCATGCCGCTCTCTTCCTCCTGCGCAGCTCAGGTTTTAGGTCATTCATCATGTTGACTTCTCGACCTAGGTACACATAACTGCTGCATTCAGAGATGTTTGTTCCATTGAGAGAGAATGGGGCCTCTGGAACTAGTTCATTTCTCATGAACATAGTTTTCTTCGGATTCAGCTGTAGACCTACCTTTCCACATTCTCGGTCAAAGTCAGCCAGCATTTGTGCCGCTTGGCTAATGTTTGGTGTTATTAGAACGATGTCATCAGCGAAACGGAGGTGGTGTAGTTGCCGACCATCTATCTTCACTCCCATTCCTTCCCATTCTAATTGTCTCATGATGTTCTCGAGGGTGGCACTGAAGAGTTTTGGTGAGATGGTATCACCCTGTCGAACCCCTCTTTTGACATCAATGATCACTTCTTTGTAGAATGGTGAGATCCTGGTGGTGAATCCATAATACAGCTCACGAAGGATCTTGATGTATTGGGTTTGAACACCCTGTTTGACTAGGGCTTCGATGACTGCTTCAGTTTCCACAGAATCAAAGGCTTTCTGTAAATCAATGAACGTGAGACAGAGCGGCATCTTGTACTCCCTACAAACCTCAATGAGCTTGGTTACTGTGTGGATATGGTCGATTGTGCTGAATCCTTTCCGGAAACCTGCTTGCTCGCATGGTTGACCTTCATCTAGTGTTCTGCTAATCCTGTTCAGGATGACTCGTGTAAACAGCTTGTAGATGACAGACAACAGGCAGATGGGGCGATAGTTGCCGATGTCATGAATGTCTCCCTTCTTGAACAGTAGAACTGTCCTGCTGGTTTTCCATTGGGAGGGCACCTTGCATTCGGACAGGTAGCGTGTGAAGAGCCGAGCTAGTGTATTGATGAGCACCGATGGCAGATTCTTCAGATGTTCGGGTCTGACTTTGTCTGGGCCTGGTGCTGTTCCCTTCTTTACCCGATGAGATGGCATGTCTTATTTCAGAAGGGAGAACGTTGGGAATGACGTATCCATCCTGTGGAATTTGGTATGTGGGCAGGTGGATGTGGCTATCAAAAAGATTTGAGTAGAAGTCCTGGATAATCTTCTCCATTGCCTTTCTGGAAGATGTGATAGATCCATCAGGGCGTCGGAGGGCAGTCATCTTGGTCTTATAGTTGGCGAAGGACAGGCGGGCAGTGCGAATACTTTTCCCGGCTTCTGCTGCATCTTCCAGTATTTCTGCTCTTCTGTCTTTGAGGTCTGCTTTTATCGCTTCTCTGCACTGTTTAGCAAGCTTGGACGTTAGCATTTGGTCTCCTGAGGCTCGCGCCTTGCCACGTTGGCGAATGAGCTCGAGAGTTTCTGAAGACAAGCCGTCCTTTTGTGTTTTTCTCTCTCTCGGCATTCTTCGCACAATCATGGAGGTGCTGAACCAGTCGGTTGTATTCTTCATCGATGTCATCAATGATGGTATCTTTCCATGTTGCCGCAATGGTGCTAAAAGAGTTCCCAGTTGGTGGTCGTTCTGGGAGTTCTCTTCTTAAACTTTGCAGCCTTTTCTCCCCGTTACGGGAAGTAGAATTTTGCACGAAGGGAGACGGTGGTCCGATCCTGTCTGGAATTTGGGGACGACAGCAACATCGGTCAGACAAAACCGTCGATTGAAGATGATGTGGTCGATTTCATTGTGGAACTGTCCACCAGGAGATTCCCATGTCCAACGTTTCGCTTCAGCCTTCTGAAACTGTGAGTTCCCATGAATAGTCTTGGTGGACATGATGAACTCAGATAGTCTCTCACCCTGTTCGTTCCATTCTAGGCCATGGGTCCCGATGTGGAGTTCTTCAGCCGATCTTCTCGGTCCTATCTTGGCATTAAAATCACCGACTATGATCTTGTAGAAGGTGTGATCTTTTTTATAGAACTCCTCCAATTCCATGTAGAATTTCTCAATTTCATCTTCTTTGTATGTGGATGTTGGTGCATAGACAATGAAGATAGAAATTGCTGGCAGTGGGCCACATCTCCTCAAGTGTAATCGTCCTATTCGGTTTGTTAGGCATTCAAATGAATCAATGTTGACAGCCATGTTCGTGTTGACAAGGACACCAATGCCACCGACGCCTCTTTCATCACATGTTCCAAGGAACAATTCTTCTCCGGTGTCAAATACAGCATGATTCGACTGGCGCCTCCTCGTCTCAGTCAGACCAATGATGTCGTACTTGATCTTTCTTGCTTGCAGCATCAGATCCTCAATATATGCTTCCGTTGCCAGTGTACGTGCATTGAAAGTACATACAGTCATTTTAGTCCTTCTTCGTTTTGGCAGCCTAGGACAGCCGTGAAATTTTATCAGGCACTGCTTGTTTGCCTTTCTTACTGCTGCCGTATTAAGGGCTCTTTCGGGGTCAGGAAAATAAACATTTTTGTTACTGGGTTTGGCATATCGAACACGCATCGGACAGCTTGCCAGGCTCTGCCATGCGGGCACTATATTCTCATTGCTTTGTGGGGCTCTCTCAGAGGGGTGGGTAGAATATTTGTGGTAGTTTGGAGGTAAATTGCGCGGCGCACAGCGCGCGCAACGGGGAAAGCTGGTTTCTGCTCTGCCGGGTGTACCTGTGTCTGAGGCTCAAGCATTCCTGGGTTTGAAATACTCTCCTCTGAAGGGCGGGTCTCTGCAGGGCGGGTCCTTGTAGGCTGGGTTTCTGACAAGCTGGGCTGGAGACTGGATTAATCTGTGTGGGTGGACACAGGTACACCCGGCAGAGCAGAAACCAGCTTTCCCCGTTGAACCCCCCTGCACTCCATGGACCACGAGAGCAACTTCGGACCTGAGTCCACCATCCCGATGGAGCCTCGGAGGAGGCCAGAGAAACTCCCACACCTTGCTGGCAGCGATCTGTGTCACAATCCACACTCTGCAGCTGGTAAGATCTCCCCCCAGCATATTAATCCACTCTCCTCTTACTATATCGATTTAAAAACAACTGGAAGCCTCATTGAAATAAGTGTTTATTGGCTCAAGCTGAGAGAAAACAACATCCCACTCTAGCCCCAGGGAGCAGGGGCAGAGCCCCTAATTGAGTTTTGCACCTCCTGAGAGGAAGCCCATCTCAATTTCTTTGTTTTCAGAGTGAAAAAGCATTTTACCTTTTGCCCTCATCATTTGTGAAAGTCCTGCCAACTGGTTTTGTAAAGCCTTGCCTGGTGCCTTGGAAAACTATAAAAGGGGGGCTCTCTTGTTTGGCTTGGGGAAGAGGAAGGGATGAGGAGTCTGACTGCTCTCTCTCTGTCGCTCTATCGCTGTCTGTCTGTCTGTCTGTCTGTCTGTCTGTCTGTCTGTCTGTCTGTCTGTCTCTCTCTCTCTCTCTCTCTCTCTCTCTCTCTTCTCTCTCTCTCTCTGGATAATTAAAGCCTCGGACTTTCAAAGGAATGGTAGGCCACTGTCCCCCCGAATGCTGCCAGGGAAGCTGGCAGACCCTAATACTGTTGTGGCCTCCGGACACCTCAGATGTCTGGGCTAGATCCCACACTTCTTTGTCCTCCCCGCTGAATGCTGGCGCTTGGGACACTATTTCAACTCTCTCTTCTTCTACATACACTGAGTCTTGTGTACTGACTTTGTAGCTTGATACTTTGTTCTATTGGTTTATTGTTTCTAGAAACTTTTTTTTTTTGGTGGATGCTTTCGGTCGTCTATGCATATTAACATATCATCTGAAAATAGTAATAAACATGACTTATTTTCTAATTTGGATACCTTTGGTTTGTTTTTCTTGCCTGATTACGGTAGCCAGGACTTCTAATACTCTATTGAATAAAAGTAGAGACAAAGAACATCCTTGCCTAGTAGCCCATCTCAGGGGGATTGTTTTCAGTTTCTCATCGTGAAGAACCAGTGTTCTAATAATTGTTGGAAATGCTAACACCATACTATAACTGAGCATTGAATGTAGGCAAAGGGGTATACATGATAACCCCTAAATGTATGTATTGCAAGCCACAATGTGCAAGAGAAGGGAGAGAAGAAAAAAGGAGGGAGGAAGGGAGGAAGGAAGGAAGGAAGGAAGGAGGAAAGAAGGAAGGAAGGAAGGAAAGGAAGGAAGAAAGGAAGGAAGGAATCACTATCACTGTCTTCCCGTTCATCATCGATTTGCTCGAGCGGGCACCAGTAACATCTCCATATGTCCTGTCTCATGCAAGTAGAGCCCGAGGGCACCTGCTTGCTCCAGGAACATAAAGAGCCTCAACCATTCCATCAGGTCATGGGAATGAGGTCTAAATTGTTACTGGTATCTGGCATATCAAAAACGACACGGGTAGCCTGCCATGCTCTGCCATGCAGGTGGCATACTCTTGTAGTCATCTCAAAATCCAGCATTTATTGATGAACTACGTGGCCACTTAGCGGCTGTGCGAGCCGGGCTGTGATAGGCTGGTCTGCTGGGTGGAGTTCTGACGAGGGGGAAGTCCGGATATGGAAAATGGAGGTCCTCATGGAGTGGGGGGTCGTCTGGCTTGTTGTGAGGCTCTGCTGGGGTGACGGGCCAGGGCTAGAACCTGCCATCCCTCCTGGGCACCTCATGAGCGGCTGGGCACAGTGAGAGCCAGTAGCAGCTCTGCCCCATGTCTGTCTCTGAAGAAAGGAAAGAAGGAAGGAAATAAGAGAGAAAGATAAATAAAAAGAATGAATGCTGGGTTGGAGCAATAGTCCAGTGGGTAAGGTGTTGACCTTGCATGCAGCCAGACCCAGGTTCAATCCCTGGCATCCCATATGGTTCCCCAAGCACCACCAGGGTAATTCCTGAGTGCAGAGTCAGGAGTAACCCCTGAGAGTTGCCGGTGTGACCCCCTCCAAAAAAAAAAAAAAAAAAAGAAGGAAAACTACCTGCTGTAGAGTCAGGCTGGGTCTGGGGAGGGAATCTGGGAGCACTGGTGGAGGGATGGGTGCTGGAACTCTATGACTGAAAGCCAATCATGAACAGCTTTATATTTGTGTATCTCAGTGGTATAGTCATTTTTTTTTAAAGTCATGCTGGCTATAGACTTGTGGATGGTCCTTGCAGTCTCCCTGCCCCTCACATGCTTCATCAATTGAGGCCGTTGAGGCCGCATGTCCTCTGGGACTGTGAGAGCCCATCCAGAACCCAGTTTCCCACGCTTCTGGGAGGCAGTGATGGAGGTAAAGCCGTGGATGGACGTCTCCTGCCTGCTGTACCATAGACCCACCTGGGCTCACCTCCCCCTGAGCCACAGACCCACTTTCTCACCTCCTGCCAAGAGCCAGAGACCCCACATCCTTTCTTCTGGGTGAGGCTGCATCATCAAAGATCAACAAGTCAGCTTTTAGGTACAGATGCTAGGTGGTGCCACTCCTCTGGTTCAGGTCTAAACAAATGATAATGTCAGGGCCTAGTCCCTTCCTCCGAGATCATCTCTACGCCAAACATTGTAGAGAGGGGTTGGTATAAAGAAATACATCTAATGGATGTATATTCATGGGGGGAATCACATAATTTCAGGCCGTGGACTTCATGCAACTAGATGGTATCTCCAACACCCAGAAGGTCCTTCATTCTACTCTGCATCAGGGTAATCTTAAAGTGCTCTGTGCTCTGTTTTTTGAGAATCTTACCAGCCTGCCTTTTTTTTTACTTTTTTTTTATATTTTATTATACCACCGTGAGATATACAATTACAACGTTGTTCATGTTTGGAGGTTTCGGTCACACAGTGTTCCAGCACCTGCCCTTCACCAGTGCCCATTTCCTGCCACCAATGTCCCCAATTCCCTCCCCCTCCCATAGCCTGCCTCCATGGCAGGTTCTTTATCTCTTTTCTCTCTCTCCCTCTCTCTCTTTTCCTTCTCTTACATATTGTGGATTGCACTACATACACTTAGACTAGCCTGCCTTTTGAACAGGTCAGCATGACCTCTCCTTTGATCTTTACGGAGCTGATTTATAAAATGGTGGTCTCAATGTAGCCAAGCTTCGTCCTGGTAAATTCCAGTTTGTCCCCCTCTGGGACCCATGGGAATTAAGAGAAATTATGTCCAAACTTGGTAGCATTGAAATCATCATAGAAATTATATTCTAAGAGTTATTAATTTATAGTCAAACTGACTCCTGTAATTGCCACACCTATCAGTGTTTACACAACAGAAAGGTCTAAAAACATGTAGTAGCTTAAACAGCAAGGATCCAGAGCTAACCGGGCGTGTCACCCAACAGATGGTGGATGGATGGATGGATGGATGGATGAATGATGGATGGATGGATGGATGGATGGTGGATTGATGCATAGTGGATGTATAGATGGATGGATGGGTGGGTGGGTGGGTGGGTGGATGGATGGATGGTGGATGGTGGATAGATGGATGGGTGGATGGATGGATGGTGGATGGTGGATAGATGGATGGTGGATGGTGGATAGATGGATGGGTGGACTGGTGGGTGGATGGATGGATGGGGAGGATAGATGGTGGATGGATGAATGGATGGACAGGTGGATGGATGGATGGATGGATGGTGTATGTATGGATGATGGATGGATGCACTGATGTATGGATAGCAGTAGGATAACTTGGACTCAGCAGGTTGAGTGAGGGGCTGAGTGAGGGTGAAGGTAAGAGTGAGGCAATGAGTAAAGGGCTTAGAAAGGGTGAGGGTAAGAGTGAGTGGGGGGGTGGAGCCAGCAGGTAGGGAGTTTGCCTTGCATGCGGCCGACCCAAGTTGGATCCCAGGAATCCCATATGGTCCCCCCGAGCACTGCCAGGAGTAATTCCCAAGTGCAGAGCCAGGAGTAACCCCTGAGCATTGCCGGGCGTGAACCAAAAGCAAAAACAAAAACAAAAGAGTATGGGGCTGGGGCCTGTGTTGGGTGAGAGCCAGGCTAGGCTGGCTGTGAGGAGAAACAGGCTTCACCTGCTGCCTGCTGAGTCAGCCTCAGCACTTTCACCTGCTGAGTCAGCCTCAGCCTCTCCACCTGTGTCCTTCCGCCCTGTCAGCTGGGGATGGCTATTTTATTTTTTTGCCACACCCAGTAATGCGCAGGAGTTACTCCTGGCTCTGCACTCAGGAATTACTCCTGGTGGGACTGGGGGACCATAAGGCTTCTAGGGACCAAATCCAGTTCTGCCACATGCAAGGCAAACACCCTACCTATCACACCTGCTGGCCTATCACTTTGGGATGGCTCTTTTGTGTGTTGTGCACACGAGCAGTCATAGGGACCACAAATGCTGCTGTTAGTTCACACTCATGCTTGCATGCAAGAATGCAGATTGGTAGCACGATGTATGCAGCGTTCTGGATGACATACACATATGTCCTGACACACAGTTTGCTGGACAACTCATATCACACATGTCCTGACATGCAGTGTTCTGGATGACACACACATAGGTTCCAGCACACAGTGTGCTGGACAACTCATACACACGTGTCCTGACACGCAATGTGCTGGATGACTCACATCTCCTGACAATGTGCTAGATCACACACACACACACATTTCCTGACATGTAATGTGCTGGATGACTCACACAAAGACACACGCACACACACACACATGTCCCGATACACTGTGCTGGATGACACACACAGACACATGTCCTGACACGGAGTATGCTGGATAACACACACACACACACGTCCTGGACACATTGTGCTGGATGACTCACATACATGTCCTGACACGCAGTGTGCTGGATGACTCATACATACATGTCCTGACATGTAGTGTGCTGGATAATTCACACACACACATGTCCTGACACAGTGTGTTGGATGGCTTACACACATGTCCTGAATGGCTCACAAATACACAATCTCCAGATACCTGGTGTGCTAGGTCACACACACATGTGCATGCAACACCCCTAGCTCCTGTCGTGCCTACTAGAAGGTTCACACAGAGAACCCATGTGACTGGAAACGGCTTCAGGTATACCCCGTGGCCTGAGAAGTTGGTCCTGGCTTTTGTCTCCTTCTGTTTAACTTTCTTCTCTTATTGCCAGGAAAATGTGCTCAGTCAGAGGCCACAGCTGCTCCCGGGATAGTGCTTGCTCAGAAGCCTCCAACTCACATGCACCCACCCACGGGGCTCTTATGGGCATGAATGCCATTGTGGACATGCTTGTGCCGCAGAGCCATTAGTGCCTCGACGGTGAGGAACGTGTTGGTGTTTGTCTCCTCTAACAACCAAAAAGTCTAGGTGCCACAGAACATTGTAGAATGCGGGAGGAGTGGCCCCTAGTCTTGGCTCTTTCCTCTTTCTGGCAGCCCTGGCAGTGCATACCTGAAACACGGCCTTGTGCCTTCGCTCCCACACCAGGGTGGGAGTCACTGCTTCTCCCAGGGCCCCTGGGAGCTTGTTGCGGCTTCGTTCTTACAGGCCAGGTGAGCATGAAGGTGAACATGTAGGAGTGACTGAATGCACTCGTGTTAGCGTGCCTGTGTGGCGTGAAGATGACCATGCTATGTGTAGGGGCTGGTTATCAGGAGGGAGGGGTTTGCTCGCTTCTTGTCTGGGCCTGGTGAGACTCTGTGACTCTGACTGGGCGTCCCATGGACTTGGCTGAGGAGAACCAGGTGCTGGGCATCCTGACCTCCCTGCCGGGCAGGGGTTGAGAGTGCTGACCTTCCCGTGACCTATGTGGGCAATGTGGATGGGTGGGTTTTCTGTCCTTGTGCATGTTCTGTCTTTACCTGGGCTGGCAGGCAGGGGGCGCTGTAGCTATTGCTGCAGCAGCAGGAGCTGGTTGCCTATGTGTGTCTGTAACGAAGGCCCTTAGGGGAAGGGCTTCTCACAATGTGGTCATGCCTGTCTGGAGGTGTGGACATGAGACCCATGTATCCTGTCCCCTTACCTCCATCCTTCACCCCCGGTGTTCTAAAAAGGGCTGCAATGGTGAGGTGAAGCTGTGGCACCCTCTAGGTTATGGGGGAGTACAGATCTGTAAACTGGACAGCTGACATTTGTATCAGCCCTTCTGTGGACCCTGACTCATTTTGCACAGAGCAACTGAGGGCTCTGGTCATCTGGGCCAGGAGACTCAATAACAGCATGACTGGCCTCCTTGCAGCTTAGTGTTTGCTCAAACTGGGTCTCTTTGGGTCTCTCCAGGGTGCTAGCTGAACCCTGCATTCTTCTCACTACCAAACGAGAGAGGGCGACAGACTAACACAGCACTGCCCTGCATGCCAGTCACCACACAACCGATGACACCTCAGCAGACTACACCTCGCCAGAGACAGCACTCACAACAGACATCACAGACAGTACCACACAACAGGCAACACCTCAGCAAGGCAAAACCTCAGCACAGAGACAACACCTCACCACCGACAGCACTCACAACAAACAACACCTTACCACAGACAACACCTCGCACTCTCACCAAAGACATCACCATAGACATTACCAAAGATCCTGCCTTACGACAGGCAGCATCTCACCACAGACAACACACCACTAGTCACCTAAACACAGAGCACCCCAAAGGCTCAGCTTAGATCACACCACACAATAGATAATACCTCACCACAGACATCACCTCACCTCAGACTACATTGTGCACACCATAGAAAACACCATATCAGTATAAAAACATCGTACGAGACTGCTATCTATGGCCAGGCAAAAATGGGCCAAGGGGACTTGCCAAGGATTGGATTCTATTAATGTGTGGAAGGCAGAGGATAGGTAAGCTAGAGAAGGGCCAGTTAACAATAACAGTTGGGAATAGTAATGCTGGACTAGAACTGAGTTTGAAAGTAAGCAAAGGAATATCATGACAACCCTTCACTGTCCTGTTTTGCAAAACAATTCACAAAAGAAGAGAGAAAGAGATAGAAGAAAAGTGCCTGCTATAGAGGCAGGTGGGGGTGAGAGGGAAATGGGGCACATTGGTGTTGGGAAATGGGCACTGGTGGAGGAATGAGTGTTGGAACACTCTATGACTGACCCAAATGAACAGTTTTGTAATGGTCTATTGCATGGTGATTCAATAAAATAATCTTTTAATGAAAAACGCCATATCCAAGATTCTTCTCTACACACCACCATACACAGTTACGCACTTTACCTCAGAACACCGCACCTCACTGCCCCACTACAACATATCACAAACTTGACACAACTTAACTTGGCACCATGTAATACTGACTTTACCACACAACACGCCACTTTACCCATGCATACTTTCCAATTCCAAGCCAGTAGTGCCTTACCTGTGAGAAAAGGCTGAGACCACCAGGGTTCCCCAGGAGAAAGTGAGGGCAGTCCGCCCATCTGGAGAAAGAAACATGTTTGTTTGGACAATTTGCATCCGCTCCTTCATACTCCTTCTTTAAACCGGATAAAAGAGAACTCTGTGTAATATATACAGAAACTCCTGTTACAGGCACAATCTTAAAATATTTATACCACATACAAACAATGCCAAGGAATTCCCCACAAACCATATATTTAATAAACCATATACTTAATAAACATGGGACCATTATGTAGCGCTTGTCTTAGTTATATATGACAAGTTATTGATTACAACAGAGAAAAACTGAAAGCACAGATTGTAGGCTGAGATTTTTATATACAGTGTGCTTTGGGGTTGGCTACCATGATGCGGGAGGGGACTGGGCCAGTGATTGGGAGTTCCTGAGGACACAGATGTGCAGCTGGACAGAGCGGCTCAGGGTGGCTCAGCAGATTCTGCGAACTTGCAGTGGCAGGAAGTTGCCTAGGATGCTGGCTTCCAGGGAGTCCACTCAGCACCCAGTCATTTATTGCTCCCCACCCCCGCGCCACACGCACGCACACACACACACACACACACACCCTCCCACTTCTTGTCATTGACTCAATCCCTCACTGGCACAAGGACATAGGAGGGAAGGTTCTCCTGGGCCGGAGCTGGGGCCGGGATGCTGTTCCATCAGATTCTGGAGTATCTGAGAACACGGCCTGGGACATTTCTGAAGAGCATGTAGCATTATCCCCATCTCTGGGAATAAAGAACAGGTGAAAAGTCAGCCAGCACTCCAGGTCTGGTCCTAGCTGTGCTCCCACCACCTCAGAGCTATGGTCTGTTCACTAACAAGGCAAGACTGATGCTGTGACCGCAGAGCAACAGGACCATGACGGGAAAAGGTTGGAGGAGGAGGAGGAGGAGGAAATGTGTCATGGGATAAAGGGACTGTGGAAAACTCTTCATGGCCATAGCGCCATTGCACTGCCCTGCCGCTCACTGACCAGAGGAACGTTGAGTGTTCAGTGGCTTTCCAGGAGGAAGGGGAGGGTGTGCAGCACCCCATGGCAGGTGGAAAACCCCCAGCCCGGAGCCCCCACCCCCCCACTCCGCAGACAGGAGCTCAGCTAACTGGTCTCACCCTCACTTGGGCCTCAGAGCAGCTGGGCTTCTCTCCTCATCCCTACCCTGGAGACAGGAAACAGATCAGGCCAGGCTCATTTGCACAGTGGAAATTGGTAGCTACCATAAATCCAGGCCCTCTTCTTGACAGAGCATGTTGTTGAACATGCACTAGCTCTTCGCTGCATCCAAGTTATCTTGCCCACTAAAGACTCATTTCCCCACCTGACCATCCATGCAATCCCTTTCCGGAAGATGAGCCCACAGTGAAATGGTCAGATGAAGTCACAGAATGATAGAACTGGACAGCAGCACCTGAATAGATCTCATGATATTTCCTTCACTCTTCACTGTGTGCTCATCCATGCCTATAGCAAGTTCTGGGGTTTGTCACACTAGCCTTACAACGATTGGCTCCTGCAGCACAGGCATGAGGCTGCAGTGACCATGGGGACATGGGGTTGCCTTCCCCCAACCCCCAGTTCACTCTCCTGTGACATTTCCTTAGGCCCTCATCACCCTTGAAGCCTGTGTCCTCCACTCCTAATTTTCTCACTCTTCTGAGACCAGACTAGGCAGAAGGCGCTGGGTTGGCCATGAGCATCTCTGCTACCCTCACGTCCTCTCAGAACAGAGAGGCAGATGCTGTTTGTTCCCAGGTGGTCCTGTCAACCAAAGAGCCCCTGACCAGCTAAGGAAGAGGGGATTCACAGGATCTGGGTCTCCATGGAACTCTGGGATCCTTATACCAAATAGTGCTGGGAAAGAAAAATGAAGCTTAAGGCAGCTTCATTGTGCCATTTGAATGCCCTAGAGTGTGCACAGTTAGGGACCGAGGGACAGAGTGTGTGAGCTGGGTGAGCTGAGTGAGCTGAGTGAGCCGAGTGAACTTAGTGAGCTGGGTGAGCAGGGTGATTAGGATGTACAAGGTGCATTGAGGAAGCCGTAGTGGCCACATGGGTACAGATGGAGGCTGTGGAAACTACTCTCCTGCATTAGCTCTCACAGATCCGACAGATGTCAGAGAACATCCTCTGTTTGAGTGCATTGAAAAGGGGGAATTAATGTGTGCCAAATGATGGCCTTTGCAAGATGAAATTTGGCAAAAAGTGAAGAAAACGGAATTAAAAAAGTTACTGAGCATGTTTTGCAATTCAGTAGATAAGCTGCTGCCATTTGGATCAAACAAAACTTAAGGCATGCAGAATTCATAAATTTAAAAATTTTTTTGCAAAACATATTGCTAAAAATCATTTTTATATAATTATATTTTATTGTATTAATGTTCTAAATTAGGATTGAAAATGCCATTGCTTTCAAAATGTCCAAATTTGAATACATATAGTTAAGATATCACTTGTGGTCAGCCTGGCGGGGGTCGGCCAGACGACCCCCCCCCCCCCCCACCCACTCCATGGGCGCCGCCATTTTCCACATTGGACTTCCCTCTCATCAGAACTCCACCCAGCCGACCAGCCCATCACAGCCCGGATCATCGACACCCACCCTGGAGCAGTTTCTTCCTCAATCCGGCCCAGGTATGCTGGTCCAGAGACTCTCAGACATGGGGCAGAGCGGTTCCTTGCTCTCCCTGTGCCCAGCCGCTCATGAGGCAGTCGGGAGGCATGGTGGGTTCCAGCCTTGGCCCACCACCCCAGCAGAGCCTCACAACAAGCCAGACGACCCCCACCCACTCCATGGGCGCCGCCATTTTCCACATTGGACTTCCCTCTCATCAGAACTCCACCCAGCCGACCAGCCCATCACAGCCCGGCTTGCTGCGGCGCCGCTGCGGCCGCGGTTCATCAATAAAGGCTTTATTTGGAGGTGTTTATAGAGTATGCCTCCCGCACGGCAAGCCTAGCAAGCTGCTCGTGTTGTATTTGATATGCCAAATGCCAGTAACAATTATATTAGATCATTCTCATGACCTAATATAATGGTTTGAGGCTCTTTATGTTCCTGTACCAAGCTGATGCCCTTGGCTCTACAGCATGTGACAGGACATATTGAGATATTACTGGTGCCCGCTCTAGCAAATAGATGATTAACGGGAAGATCGTGATCGTGATCGTGATCACTTGTGTCACTTGTATCACTTGTCTTTCCGTTGTTCATTGATTTGCTCAAGCAGGCACCAGTAACACCTCCATTCGTTGGGAATGAAGTCCATTATTGTTACTGTTTTTGGCATATTGAATACACCTCGGGTAGCTTGCCAGGCTCTGCCCCTGGCCCTGGGTTCATCTCAGGGGACCCAGTCTTTTCCTTGTCAGACCATCAACCATCCAGGGCCCACGGGGCAGAGCCTTGGGTATAGACAAGCCTGTTTCCAGTCTGCCACGCAGCCGGGCACTGCAGCCACACCTGCAAAACCTGGAGGGGCAGTGGTCCAGGTAATTTCCAAGCATTGCAGAGCCAGAGCAGCATTGCATCCTTGGGTTCTACCATTGAACAGCCAGTTGGTAAAAACAAACAAATAAACAAACAAATAAATAAATAATAAATAAATGGAAAAAAGATAGAATGAATAAATAAATAAATAAAAATAAACCACTTTTGAACATCAACTGAGCAAAAGGCAAGCCTTAGAATGTAGAAAGTATGCATAAAACCTCTATCTCTTAAGTTAATGATCAAAAGTGCAGTCTCCCTCCCTACTCCTTTCTTGTATTTCCTAATAAAATCCAAATGATATCATTTTAGGGTAGTGGGTACCAAAGGACGCATAGGGGCAGAGACACTCCCAGTGGTTCTACGTTAACCAAGCCTGCAGTTCAAGGCTTGAAAGGGTCTGGAGAAATAGTACATGGAGGGGCTCCATGCAGCTGACCTGTAGGTACGGGGTGAAAGGGGAGGAAAAGAAGAAAATTATTTTTTTTCCTTTTTGTCTTTTTGGGGTCACACCTGGCGATGCTCAGGGTTACTCTTGGTGGTGCTCAGGGGGACCATATGGGATGTTCGGGATCGAACATGGGTCAGCTACGTGCAAGGCAAATGTCCTCCCCACTGTACTATCACTCTGGCCCAAGAAGAAAATTCTTGGGGCCAGGGCGACAGTCCAGCGGGTAGGATATTTGCCTTGCACATGGCCGACCTGGGATCTGATCCCCGGCATATCATATGCTTACTCCGCCAGCACCACCAGGAGTAATTCCTGAGTGCAGAGCCAGGAGTAACCCCTGAGCATTGCCAGGTGTGACCCAAAAAGCAAAAAAAATAATTCTTTAAAGTACCATCACATGGAAGAATTGTAAGGAAATTAAGTAAGTCAGTCATGAAAGAAAGATATTGTATGATTTCATTTTTATAGGGTAAAAGACACTTAAAACACAAGGTAATAAAAATAATTTTGTTTTAAAACAATTTCCTTTAAGTTGTAGTAGAATAGAAGCAATGTAAATTAATAATATTTAATTGATAGAAAATTGTAATTTAAATTGTTTAAAATAAATATACATGATAACCTATCAGTACCTATATTGCAAACCTTAATACCAAGAAGGAAAGAGAATAGAAAGCGAGAGAAAGAAGAAAAGTGCTTGCCACAGAGCAGGCTGGGACAGGGACTGAAACCCAATCATGAACAACCTTGAACCTGTGTAGCTCATGGTGATTCGATAAAAATAATAAAATAGATACCTTTTAAATGGAATCACAGTAAGATATATAGTCACAAAGTCGTTCAAGATTCAGCCAATGTTCCAACACCGTCCCTTACCAGCATCACAATGCCTCCAGACTCCCTCCTGCCGGCTCCCCAGTTTCTGTGGCAGACGCTTTCCTTCTCTCTCTCTCTCTCTCTCTCTCTCTCTCTCTCTCTCTCTCTCTCTCTCGCTTGCTCGCTTCTCTCACTCTCGCTCTCTCTGGTCTCTCTGTCTCTGTCTCTCTGTCTCTGTCTCTCTCTGTCTCTGTCTCTCTCTCCCTCTCTTTTTAGGCTCTGTAGTTTGAAATGCTGTTACTGAAAGGTTATCATGTGTATCACTTTACCCCCCTCTCAGCACCCAGTTCTTGTCCAGGGTGATCATTCCCACTATGATTGTCATAATGATCCCTTCCCTGTTATAACTTCCCTCCCCCTCCCCTTGTGACAAGCTTCCTACCATGGACCAGTCCCTCCTGGCCCTTGTTTTGACTCTCTTTGGGTATTACACACATACTATGGTTATTTTTAATATTGCAAATGAGTGCTATCATCCTATGTCTGTCCCTCTCATGATCATGATCACGATCTTCCGTTCATCATCTATTTGCTAGAGCAGGCACCAGTAATATCTCCATATGTCCTGTCTCATGCTAGTAGAACCCAAAGAAATCCGCTTGCTCCAGGAACATAAAGAGCCTCAAACCATTATATTAGGTCATGGGAATGACCTAATATAAATGTTACTGGTATTTGGCATATCAAATATGACACGAGCAGCTTGCCAGGCTTGCCGTGCGGGTGGCATACTCTTGTAGTTATCTCTGAATAAAGCATTTATTGATGAACTTCTGCGGCCGCTAGTCTGGTCTGCTGGGTGGACTTGTGATGAGAGGGAAGTCCGATGTGGAAAATGGCGGCCCCCATGGAGCAGGGGGTCATCTGGCTTGTTGTGAGGCTCTGCTGGGGTGGCAGGCCAGGGCTAGAACCCGCCATGCCTCCCAGGCGCCTCATGAGCGTCTGGGCACAGGGAGAGCAAGTAGCAGCTCTGCCCCCATGTCTGAGAGTCTCAGGTTCAGCATACCTGGGCAGGATTGAAAAAAAAAAACTGCTGCAGGGTGGGAGTCGATGATCCGGGCTGTGATAGTCTGGTCTGCTGGGTGGACTTGTGACGAGAGGGAAGTCGGATGTGGAAATTGTCCCTCTCTCTGGCTTATTAAACTCAGCATGGCACTCTCCATGTCCATCCGTGTATTAGCAAATTTTATGGCTTCATTTTTCCTAACAGGCACATACTATTCTATTGCACCATGGTTTCTTTATGCGCTCATCTGTTCTCAGGCACTTCTAGATTCTGGCTATTGTGAATAGTGCTATAAGGAACATAGGAGTGCAGATGGCTTTCTGCGTTGTGATTTTGGGGTCCTGGGGTATATTTCCAGGAGTGGTATTTGCTGGATTGTATTTTGCAAATACGATGTAGTTTTCCGAGGAATGTCCATACTGTTTTCCAAAAAACGGAAATCAGCATTCTCGCCAACAATGAATGAGAGTCCCTTTCTACATCCATCCCAGACTGGTTGTTTTTGTTCTTTTTGATGAATGCCAATCTCTGTGGCACAAGATGATACCTTGTTTTGATTCACGTCTCCCTAATGATTAGTGATATAGTGCAATTTTTCATATATCTTTTGACTATTTGTGTTTCTTCTTTGAGAAACTTTCTGTTCATCTCTTCTCCCCAGTTTTTGATGAGGTTGTATGCCTTTTCTTGTAAAGTTCTATCTGTGCCTTAAATAGCTTGGATATTAACCCCTAGTCAGTTGAATGTTGGGAAAATAATTTTTCCCATTCTGTGGACTGCCTTTGTATTCTGGAAGCTTCTTAGTTTAACATATTCCCATTGTTTAATTTTGCTTCCACTTGCTTGTTAGAGTTTCATGCTTGAAGATGTCTTTAGCTTCAGTGTCATGGAGTGTTCTGCACGTGTTTTTCTCTATGTGCCTGATAGATTCAGGTCTGATATCAAATTTAGCCCATTTGATTTTACTTTTGTGCATGGCATTAGAAGTATGAGTTTATATATTTGCATGTAGCTGAAAGTCTCCCACCACCACTGTTGAAGAGGCTTCCCTAACTCCTCTTCAGAGTTTTCTTCCTCTATCTAAGATTAACTGATTATGTCCCTGAGGGTCTGTCTCAGGACATTTAAAGTCTAGCCCATTGATTTGAGGGTTTCTTTACTCCGATACCATGCTGTTTTTAAAATTTTTTATTTTTTAATTATTTTATTATACCACCTTTAGATATACAATTACAAGATGTTCATGTTTGAGTTTTGGTTCTTCAGTGTTCCAACACCCATACCTCCACCCATGCCCATCTCCCATCACCAATGTCCCTACCTCTCTCCCCCTCCCCCAGCCTGCCTTCATGGCAGGTTCTTTATCTCCTTTCTCTCTCTATCTCCTCTCTTCCCTTTCTTACACATTGTGGATTGTAGTATATTCTAGGACATGATTGATTCCACTAGTTTGATGGACCATGCAGTCACAAGCAACTGCACAACTTGGGGAGAGCCAGGTGGCAGCTCTCCCCATTGTGTTTGAGTCTCTGGATGCTATCGCTGGTTGCTCTGGGGCAGTTTGTGGGCGTTGCCACCGGGCCTCTGGGATGAATCAGAGCGGTGAAGGGGGCCCCATCTCCGTCTCACGAATGCCCAATACCATGCTGTTTTATTTTTTTGTTTTTTTTAATTTTTTCCCCCAAATTTTATTACACCACTTTTAGACATACAATTGCAAGATACTCATGTAGAGTTTCGGTTCTACAGTGTTCCAACACCCATCCCTCCACCTGAACCCATCTCCCATCACCAATGTCCCCACCTCCCTCCCCCTCCCACACCTCAACTACTTGGCGGGTTCTGTATGTCTTTTCTCTCCTCTCTATCTCTCCCTCCCGCCTAACTTTCCTACACATCGTAGAATGCAGTACATTAAAGGACATAACTGTTTCCACTAGTTTGATGGACCACATGGCTGCAAGCGGCCGCGTGACTTAGGGACCTCATGATCAGCATCTGGACAGCGAAGGTGGTGGCTAGTGTGGTGGGCGAGTCTCATCTGGCTGCTTCCGGGACCCCCAGAGGTGATGGGCCCACTCCCAAAACCCATCTGTTCTCCTGGGAGCTCCATAGTCAGCTGAGCCTGGGGAGAGCCGAGTTCCAGCTTCCCCAGACGCGTTTGAGACTGCATGCTATGGCTGGTCGCCCCAGGGCAGCTCCTGGGCGGGGCCACCAGGCTCGACAAGATGGAGGGGGAAGGACCGACCCCTGACTCCATCTGACGAATTCCCAGCGATTCCTGCTTCTGGGAGCTGCCTACCTGGGCTCAAACTCGTTTTGCTCTGTTAATCTGGTCTTGAGGTAGCATCCCAGCATCCGGACAGCGAAGGTGGCGGCTAATGTGGTGGGTGAGTTTCATCGGCTGCTTCTGGGACCCCCCAGAGGTGATGGGCCCACTCCCAAAACCCATCTGTCCTCCTGGGAGCCCCATGGTCAGCTGAGCCTGGGGAGAGTCGAGTTCCAGCTTCCCCAGCCAGCGTTTGAGACTGCATCTACCATGCTGTTTTAATTACTACTGTTTTGTAGTACAGTTTGAAGTTGGGGAAAGTGATGCTTCCCATCATATTTTCCCCAAGTATTGCTTTAGATATTTGGCAGTGTTTATTGTTCATATGGATTTCAGGACTGTTTGATCTATTTCTTTAAAAAAATGGCATGGGTATCTTGGGACTACATTTAATCCGTGCAATACTTGCGGAATATTGCCATTTTGGTGATGTTCATTGTCTCAATCTATGAGTGGGGTTGTGTTTCCATTTCCTCGTGACCTCTTTCATTTCTTGAAGTAGTATTTTGTAATTTTCTTTGTATTAAATCTACAATTTTAGCTTAATTACATGTTTGATTAGATTTCTAAAGACTTTGTGAAAGTGGAAATACTACCTAGCTGCAATTGTGCGTCTCTCAACCATACTGAGATGTGTGTGGGAATCAGTGTGACAATGGCCAGTGCACTGGTCTGCTTCTTGTAGTGTGCTTGTAGGGGGCACCAGACTGTTTTCTGAGCATATCCCTGGAAGCATGAACAGAACCAGAGAGAAGGGAGGAAGGATTCTGTACACTCGGGAGCTAATGCTCTGCTCTGACTGCACTACTTTCAGGATGTCAGGGGAAAAACCCAACACAGCGCCTTATGAATCAGGGCTGGAAGGACAGTATAGTGGGAGGGCATTTGCTTTGCATATGGCCCACCTGGGTTCAATCCCCAGCACCAAGAGCGATTGCTGAGTGCAGAACCAGGAGTAAGTCCTGAGCACACCCTCCACATCAAATAAACCTGCAACCCCCATTTCCCCCTACTGTCTAAACCAGTACTTCCTCAGCTCTCTGTGAGGTGACCAGAGCTTTCAGTCCGGTCTTCACTTTGCTTACATTTTTATAAAGCACAGTAAAAATGAGTTACTGCTGAAAGGGATAAGAAAACAAAGCCCCAGGAAGTGAAGCTCATCTTTTCATTAGATGGTCTAGCAGACGTGAACCCACTCCCTCCAGTGTCTGTGACAACATCCAGCTGCACACTCTGGTTTCCGCAGTTCTTGGTGGGGGTGATGGACAGTGTCCACCCTGTGTTCTGACCACCACAGCAATGCTGGTGGGCTTCACAGGAGCAGGCATTTGGGTCTGGGGGCTGAGGCTGGACTCTCAGTGTCATGGGGCTCCACTTATTCAATAGTGTGCAAATAGTCTTGTGTCCTGAACTAAGGACCCCTACACATCTCAGCTGCCCACATGCCAGCCCATCTCCATCCTGTCCTCTCATGAGATTCTCTGTTGAAGGGAACTAGAATGTGCTTGAGCTTCTTACGCTAGTAAATAAAGCTGCACTCCAAACAGGCCTAACACTGCTCCGTGTGTTCAAATCAGGGCAGAGACAGGGCCCACCTCCCCCCCTCTTGGGTTCAGGGTTTCTCCCTCAGGACAAGCCTAATATAGGGGGCGTTTTCTGAGTGACTCCCTCCCAGACTGGGTCACTGGTGTCATTCCCATGGACAATTCCACATCACCACATTAGGGTTATTCTGTAGCATTTCACCTCATCTCAGTGGAGTTCTTTCTGTCAGTTCCACCTCACCTCACTGGATTGAATCCATGGGCATTTTCACTTCACCTTCCTGGGGTCATCTGTGTGACATTTTCATCTCACTTCACTGGAGTTATTCCCACAGCTGTTTTCAGCTCACCTCACTGGGGTCATTCCTGAGATATATTCACCTCACCTCACTGGGGTCATTCCTGAGATATATTCACCTCACCTCACTGGGGTCATTCCTGAGATATATTCAGCGTACCTCACTGGGGTCATTCCTGAGATATATTCACCTCACCTCACTGGGGTCATTCCTGAGATATATTCAGCTCACCTCACTGGGGTCATTCCTGAGATATATTCAGCTCACCTCACTGGGGTCATTCCTGAGATATATTCAGCTCACCTCACTGGGGTCATTCCTGAGATATATTCAGCTCACCTCACTGGATTGGATCCATGGACATTTTTATTTCACCTCAGTAGGGTTACTTCCGTGGGCATTTTCACCTCCAGTCACTGATAATTCTATGGGTCATTTTTTTCACCTCAGTGGGGGCCATTTCTGAGGGCATTCTCATTAACCCTCAGCAGGATTATTCCATGGGCATTTTTACTGAGACTTCATCTCATATCACTGGGGTATCTCACGGACATTAATTATCAGCACTTCAGGGGATACTTTTGTAGCATTTTACCTCACTTTACAGGGGTGATTTCATGAGTGAAATTTCACTTTAACTCACTGACGTCATTTCTGTGGGCATATTCTCTTCACCTCATGCTCCTTCTGTGGGCCATCGGGGTCATCCAGGGTAGTTTCACTTTATCCCACTGGCAAACCTCATCTCTGATGGCAGCTGTGCCAAAGCCATGTTAAGTGATCAAGCATGGGAACAAGCGACCTTTGCATTGGCCACACACTCGTTACCTGTAGGAGGGAGGATGCACTTTGTGTGACGTAGGATGCCCTCCCTTCCCCTCTGCACACGGGCACCCCAGACTTGTGTCCTTTACACCACCCTGGGGGCCCTAGCTGGCCTGCCACCAAGCAGAGCCTCACAACAAGCCAGACGACCCCCCCTACTCCATGGAGGGCTGCCATTTTCCACGTCGGACTTCCCTCTCGTCACAACTCCACCCAGCAGACCAGACTATCACAGCCCAGATCATCGACACCCACCCTGCAGCAGTTTCTTTTTTCAATCCGGCCCAGGTATGCTGAACCAGAGACTCTCAGACATGGGGCAGAGCTGCCACTTGCTCTCTCTGTGCCCAGCAGCTCATGAGGTGCCCGGGAGGCATGGTGGGTTCTAGCCCTGGCCTGCCACCCCAGCTGAGCCTCACAACAAGCCAGATGACCCCCTACTCCATGGGGGCTGCCATTTTCCACATCCGACTTCCCTCTCGTCACAACTCCACCCAGCAGACCAGACTATCACAGCCTGGATCATCGACACCCACCCTTTAGCAGTTTTTTTTTCAGTCCGACCCAGGTGTGCTGAACCAGAGACTCTCAGACATGGGGCAGAGCTGCTACTTGCTCTCCCTGTGCCCAGCCGCTCATGAGGCGCCTGGGAGGCATGGCGGGTTCTAGCCCTGGCCTGCTACCCCAGCAGAGCCTCACAACAAGCCAGACGACCCCCCTGACTCCATGGGGGCCGCCATTTTCCACATCCGGACTTCCCTCTCACACAACTCCACCTAGCCAACCAGACTATCACAGCCCGGCTCGCGTGGCGCCACTAGCGGCCACGCGGTTCATCAATAATTGCTTTATTTAGAGGTGACTACAAGAGTATGCCACCCCCCACAGCAAGCCTGGCAAGCTGCTCGTGTCGTGTTTGATATGCCAAATACCAGTAACATTTATATTAGGTCATTCCCATGACCTAATATAATGGCTTGAGGCTCTTTATGTTCCTGGAGCAAGCAAATACCTTTGGGTTCTACTAGCATGAGACAGGACATATGGAGATATTACTGGGACCCGCTCTAGCAAATAGATGAATGGGAAGATAATAATAGTGATAGGGGACCCTAGAGCATGTGATCCTGTGAGGGCCACACAACTTCTGCAGGTATCTCTTCCTTGTGCCTTCTGGGAAGTGCTCTGGGAAGTGCAGTTGGTGGGCAGCTAAGGAGGCAGATTCCCCACAGAGCTGGAGGCACATCTCAGTGATGTTGCTTGATGCTCACTCACATCTGCATTCTCACGTGCTGAGTCCTTTCCCCATGTATTTCATGGCAGAAACATGGGCCCGGCTCTGAGCCCTGATGCTCCCAGGGGACCCTGATCACCTGTAGTGGAGCCTCACTGTCCCTGAGACCTGGGGCAGAGTTGCGGGCTATGCCTCTGATCTGACTTCACAGGGCTTCACACCCTGGCTCTGTGCTTCCCTGAAATGAAGAAGCCTTGGGGACCCCCCCACAGAGCCCCTGCCCTTTCACAGCACTGCTCCGTGAAGACCTTTTCTTGCCATCTTCGTTGATTAAACACTGGTTCAGTGTTGGTGAAAGACCCCCTTTGCCACCCCTCAGAACTACCCTTAGAGTGCTTAGGGCCCACACATCTCCTGACTCCCCATGTTTGAGCTTGCAGAAGTCATGGCAAATGATCGCGGTGGGTTTGTCATGCTAGACTAAGCCCCTCTAATGGAAAGTGCTGTCTGGCCAAGGCCTGGTCCTGTAAACAAGAGAGAGGAGGGTGTTGCAGATCTAGGGATCAGGTGATCGAGCTCAAGGACACACGCTCAAGCTTCTGTCTTGAGCCTTCCCCTAGGACAGCAGGAATGACGGTCATTAGAACCCTGAGGCCTCTGCCCCATGCAGCCCTGACTGCAGAGTGCGAGAGGATGACCTGGCCAGCAGCACACATGTGATCAGAGTGTGTGAGGATGACCTGGCCAGCAGCACACGTGTGGTCAGAGTGCAAGAGGATGACCTGACCAGCAGCACACGTGTGATCAGAGTGTGTGAGGATGACCTGACCAGCAGCACACGTGTGATCAGAGTATGTGAGGATGACCTGACCAGCAGCACACGTGTGGTCAGAGTGCGAGAGGATGACCTGACCAGCAGCACACGTGTGATCAGAGTGTGTGAGGATGACCTGGCCAGCAGCACACGTGTGATCAGAGTATGTGAGGATGACCTGACTAGCAGCACACTTGTGATCAGAGTGTGTGAGGATGACCTGGCCAGCAGCACACGTGTGGTCAGAGTGTGTGAGGATGACCTGACTAGCAGCACACGTGTGATCAGAGTGTGTGAGGATGACCTGGCCAGCAGCACACGTGTGGTCAGAGGTGTGAGGATGACCTGACTAGCAGCACACGTGTGGTCAGAGTGTGTGAGGATGACCTGACCAGCAGCACACGTGTGGTCAGAGTGCGAGAGGATGACCTGGCCAGCAGCACACGTGTGGTCAGAGTGCGAGAGGATGACCTGGCCAGCAGCACACGTGTGGTCAGAGTGCGAGAGGATGACCTGGCCAGCAGCACACGTGTGATCAGAGTGTGAGAGGATGACCTGGCCAGCAGCACCGCGTGTTGTCAGAGTGCGAGAGGATGACCTGGCCAGCAGCACACGTGTGATCAGAGTGTGTGAGGATGACCTGGCCAGCACACACGTGTGGTCAGAGTGTGTGAGGATGACCTGGCCAGCAGCACACGTGTTGTCAGAGTGCGAGAGGATGACCTGGCCAGCAGCACACGTGTGGTCAGAGTGTGAGAGGATGACCTGGCCAGCAGCACACGTGTGATCAGAGTGTGTGAGGATGACCTGGCCAGCAGCACACGTGTGGTCAGAGTGCGAGAGGATGACCTGGCCAGCAGCACACGTGTGGTCAGAGTGCGAGAGGATGACCTGGCCAGCAGCACACGTGTGATCAGAGTGTGTGAGGATGACCTGGCCAGCAGCACACGTGTGGTCAGAGTGCGAGAGGATGACCTGGCCAGCAGCACACGTGTGGTCAGAGTGTGTGAGGATGACCTGGCCAGCAGCACACGTGTGGTCAGAGTGCGAGAGGATGACCTGGCCAGCAGCACACGTGTGATCAGAGTGTGTGAGGATGACCTGGCCAGCAGCACAGCACTGCATGTGTGCTCATCGTCATTCATGCCTGTGTTTTGCCTACATATAAGAGTATGTGTGTGGTGATGTCTATGCAAATGCCCATGCATGTGTGGGCTTACATATGAATGCAGTGTTCATGTGCATGTGTCTGTTTGCTTGTGTGCATCCATGCAAGGCCTAGAAGGTTCCTATCTTAATGTTTTTAAGGAGCAGAAACTGGAACAGAAGCTTTGCCCCCTGCATGCTTTTTATGGGCTGTTAACACAAATAGCCTCTTTCTCCAAGGTGCTGTTTAGGCAGCTTTGCTGCTGGCTGCCTCAGGATGCTCAGTGCCTCCAGCTGAGGCGGCACAGTGACCTTGCAGCTGTGTGGTCACAAGAGCACAGTGGCCTGAGGGCCAGCTCCCGGGCGGTGACAAGGCCCACGCGTGTCCAAGGCCTTCTCTGTAAGCAGGAACAGATGTTGGACAGAGGCTCAGTCTTCAGCAGGTGACGGAAACACCTGTCAGAGGCTGAGCTGCCACAGCTGGACCTGCCACTCACGTTCCCAGAGCATCCTCAGGACTCTGGTGGCTCTGAAGCCTGGGTCCAGCAGCCTCGCTCCAACCTGCTACTTCCCTGGGCTCCCTCCAGCAGGCTCCCAGGGTCCTCAGGACCACTCGCTATATGCAGCCCAGGCGTGAACGTGGCTGGGATAGCTCCTGCAGCCACTCCTTTCCCAGGCTCTGCTCCTTTGATTTTCCAGAAGGCTTGTGTGGGTGGGGCTGCACCTCACAGTCCCAGCATCGTCTTGCTTATGGTGATCCGATGACACGCTGTCGCCCCACCATTCAGGGCACCAGTGTGTTGGCACCCAGATGCCAGCACCCGGGAAGCGGCTCCTGCAGGTCATGGAGCACAACGTGATAGCTCTGAGCAGAGGCGGGGCCGTGCCACGCAGACGCGGCGGTGCCAGCCAAGAGCACTAGGCCCTGTCCTGGGTCCAGGGCTACCCTGCAGAGTAGCTTCCTTGGTGACTGGACAGACCTGACCCAGCCAGTCACTCACCAAGGGCCGCCCCCTCTGCAAGGCGGGGCGTGGCAGCGGCCTGCAGCACCATCTTTTCAGAGGCTTGTGTGAAGTGGATGGTACCGTGGCCCAGCTTCAGGCTGTCTCTGTGCAGGGGACCTGGGTGCTCAGCTGTGAAATGAGATTGGAGGGAGCCAGGCAGAGACTGACCGTCCCACAAGCACATGTGCCACACGTCCCAGCACACGTGCCTCACAGCCCAGCATGTGTGTGGTGATTCTGGGGTGTCTGCACGCTTGCCTGACAGGACATGAGGGACGGAGCTGGGGTCCCTCTCATTCCTGGCTCCAGCAGGAGGGCAAGGCTTGGGGCACCACCCAGGGTCAAGGCAGCGTCCCTGCGGAGGGTAGCAGGAAGGGTGTGTTCAGGCGCTGCGACCTCGCAGGAAAGCCGGAGGTGTGCGTGCAGAGTGGGCCCTCAGTCGGCTACAGTTCCTCTTGGTTTCCACCCAACAGGCTGCGGACCAAGAAAAACACGCTTTGATGTGCCCACAGCGTTTCTCAGGCCTGTCTGCAATGTCCTGTGCAGAAAGAAACCTGACAGTCGCCAAGGAAGCAGGGCCTAAGGCACAGGCATCACAGCGGACACAGGTGGGCACTGCATGGGCAGTAGGGGGGACGTGGTGGGCACCAGCACTGGGCAGTAGGGAATGGACATGGGTGGGCACCTAGGTTGGGGAAGTAGAAGGTGGACAGGAGGGTACTGGTGTGGGTAGTGTGGTATGGACATGGCGGGCACTGTGTGGCCGGCCAGTAGAGGGTAGACATGGACATGGGTGGGCACTGTGTGGCCAGCAGGGGGTGGACATAGGTGAAAATTCAGCACCATCTGCAGGGTGAGGCCTGTCCTGCCTGCTGAGGGATGGGGCGGAAGGCTGTGTGTGAGTATGGTACTGGCAGGAAATCTCGCCTACGGTGCTGACGCCAAGGGTGAGATGGGCTGGGGTCTCAGCTGCCAGGTGGGTGTGATGAGGGGTCATTCAGCAATTCCCCTCCTGCTGCTCACGTGTGCATGGTTGCATTGCATGCACATATACATGTGTGCACATGTGAGTATGGCTGTATCATGTATACATGCATATGCTTGCTGCGTACGTGCACATACATGGGCAGGTGTATGTGCACATGCATGACAGCGGCACAACACTGATACCACAGAGTACACATTCTGGTACTAAAGGATCAATAATTGTTAGGAAGAGAGCAGAGAAGAGTTGTTGAGAGAAGTGGAAGCACAACCAGGTGTACTGTGTGCAAACACGTGGGCAGGTGTACTGTGTGCGTGCAGAGCCTGCCTGCTGCTGGCGTGTCTGAATGTGGGCAGGTGCGGTGTGCGTGCAGAGCCTGCCTGCTGCTGGCGTGTCTCAGTGTGGGCAGGTGTACTGTGTGCGTGCAGAGCCTGCCTGCTGCTGGCGTGTCTCAGTGTGGGCAGGTGTACTGTGTGCGTGCAGAGACTGCCTGCTGCTGGCGTGTCTCAGTGTGGGCAGGTGTACTGTGTGCGTGCAGAGCCTGCCTGCTCCTGGCGTGTCTCAGTGTGGGCAGGTGCACGGTGTGCGTGCAGGCCTGCCTGCTGCTGGCGTGTCTCAGTGTGGGCAGGTGTACTGTGTGCGTGCAGAGCCTGCCTGCTGCTGACATGTCTGAATGTGGGCAGGTGCAAGGTGTGCGTGCAGGCCTGCCTGCCGCTGGCGTGTCTCAGTGTGGGCAGGTGTACTGTGTGCGTGCAGGCCTGCCTGTCCCTGACATGTCTCAGTGTGGGCAGGTGCCGGTGTGCGTGCAGAGACTGCCTGCTGCTGGCGTGTCTCAATGTGGGCAGGTGCGGTGTGCGTGCAGAGACTGCCTGCTGCTGGCGTGTCTCAATGTGGGCAGGTGTACTGTGTGAGTGCAGGCCTGCCTGCTGCTGACGTGTCTCAGTGTGGGCAGGTGTACTGTGTGTGTGCAGAGCCTGCCTGCTGCTGGCGTGTCTCAGTGTGGGCAGGTGTACTGTGTGCGTGCAGGCCTGCCTGCTGCTGGCGTGTCTCACTGTGGGCAGATGTACTGTGTGCGTGCAGGCCTGCCTGCTCCTGGCGTGTCTCAGTGTGGGCAGGTGCACGGTGTGCGTGCAGGCCTGCCTGCTGCTGGCGTGTCTCAGTGTGGGCAGGTGTACTGTGTGCGTGCAGGCCTGCCTGCCCCTGGCGTGTTTCAGTGTGGGCAGGTGTACGGTGTGTGTGCAGGCCTGCCTGCTGCTGGCGTGTCTCAGTGTGGGCAGGTGTACTGTGTGCGTGCAGGCCTGCCTGCTGCTGGCGTGTTTCAGTGTGGGCAGGTGCATGGTGTGTGTGCAGAGCCTGCCTGCTGCTGGCGTGTCTCAGTGTGGGCAGGTGCACGGTGTGCGTGCAGGCCTGCCTGCTGCTGGCGTGTCTCAGTGTGGGCAGGTGTACTGTGTGCGTGCAGGGCCTGCCTGCCCCCTGGCGTGTTTCAGTGTGGGCAGGTGTGCGGTGTGTGTGCAGGCCTGCCTGCTGCTGACGTGTCTCAGTGTGGGCAGGTGTACTGTGTGCGTGCAGTCCTGCCTGCTGCTGGCGTGTTTCAGTGTGGGCAGGTGCACGGTGTGTGCAGAGACTGCCTGCACCTGGCGTGTCTCAGTGTGGGCAGGTGCACGGTGTGTGTGCAGAGCCTGCCTGCTGCTGGCGTGTCTCAGTGTGGGCAGGTGTGCGGTGTGCGTGCAGGCCTGCCTGCTGCTGGCGTGTCTCAGTGTGGGCAGGTGTACTGTGTGCGTGCAGGCCTGCCTGCTGCTGGCGTGTTTCAGTGTGGGCAGGTGCACGGTGTATGTGCAGAGCCTGCCTGCTGCTGGCGTGTCTCAGTGTGGGCAAGTGTACTGTGTGCGTGCAGGCCTGCCTGCCCCTGGCGTGTTTCAGTGTGGGCAGGTGTGCGGTGTGTGTGCAGGCCTGCCTGCTGCTGGCGTGTCTCAGTGTGGGCAGGTGTACTGTGTGCGTGCAGTCCTGCCTGCTGCTGGCGTGTTTCAGTGTGGGCAGGTGCGGTGTGTGTGCAGAGACTGCCTGCACCTGGCGTGTCTCAGTGTGGGCAGGTGCGGTGTGTGCAGAGCCTGCCTGCTGCTGGCGTGTCTCAGTGTGGGCAGGTGTACTGTGTGCGTGCAGGCCTGCCTGCCCCTGATGTGTCTCAGTGTGGGCAGGTGTACTGTGTGTGTGCAGGCCTGCCTGCGCCTGGCGTATTTCAGTGTGGGCAGGTGTACTGTGTGCGTGCAGGCCTGCCTGCCCCTGATGTGTCTCAGTGTGGGCAGGTGTACTGTGTGTGTGCAGGCCTGCCTGCGCCTGATTTCAGTGTGGGCAGGTGTACTGTGTGCGTGCGGGCCTGCCTGCTGCTGGCGTGTCTCAGTGTGGGCAGGTGTACTGTGTGTGTGCAGGCCTGCCTGCGCCTACTGTGTTTCAGTGAGCCAGGTGCACGGTGTGCATGCAGGCCTGCCTGCGCCTGGCGTGTTTCAGTGTGGGCAGGTGTTGAGTCTGTCAGGAGTCTCAACAGCATTAGGGTCCATCTGGTTTCTTGGCTGCATTCAGGGGCCAGTGGCTGTTGGAGGACAGGTTTAGCTAACCTGGGAGCTTTGTTGTTTTGCCCACTCCCCGCTTAATCTTATTTAAGCCAAAGTTCATTCTAATGAGACTTCTCTTCTATGTAAACACTGCTAGAGGGTGTGGCAGTTACAGAAGTCACCTTGATTGAATAACTTCTGACTTATACATCTACTAAGACTTCTATGTTTTCTAGATTGGGCACAGCTCCTCTTTATACCCACTGCACCCAGCGTGGGACATTTAGAATTTACCAGGAGACTACCACCCTGGCTACGTTGAGACTATAGAAGACTATAGGAAGGATCATACTAGTTTGCTCTAAGCAGGCGAGTGTGACCCTTTCAGTACGAGAACAAGATATTCAGAATCACCCTGGTGCAAATAATAATAAGGACCTTGTGGGTACCATCTAGATTACATGAAGCTCATGAAGTTAAGATGTATTACTTTATATCAGCCCTCTCTCTCTCCAGTGTTTTACATAAGAGATAATCTTGGTAGAAAGGATTAGACCTTGGCATAACCTTTGTTTATACCTGCAATAGGGTGTGGCACTACACTCTGTTTAGAGTTCTTTGTTGACATGACCCTCCTGATTGGATTACTTTGGTGTATATAAGGGGCTGACTTGAGGCCCCTTCACTTTTACCTTTTGGGCCTTTTAGCTTTTGGCTTTTGCTCTTTGGCCTTTTGCTCCATCTTCTGGGTAGGACTCAGCTCAGGTGAGATCCTCTCTCTCTTTGGTGGGAGACTTAGGCTCTTTTGTATGGAAGTTCGGACCAGAGCTAAAGTTTGTTTATTATATTGGAGTGCTGTGGAAGAGCTTTTGTACTATTAAAAGCCTTTTTGGAACTGCACCGGACTCGTGAGTTTTCATCTGTTCTCCTGGCATGCTCGGAGGTAGAAGAGAACCTCTGTCCTGACACTGTCGGGGACTCCGGCGGCGTTCCCCGACATCTGGCGTCCCTGGGTGGGCATCCCCATCTGGAGATCCCACCAAGTTGCTGATGAACTTTTCCTGAAGCTGGGAGCAGAAGAACCGTGAGTTAAAATGGGTTACTTCTCAGAAGTTTTTTCTTTGTTCTGGCTTCTCTTTCTTTTTCAGGTGATAGCAGTAGTCTCGACTTTTGTAATTCCTGCTTGTCTTTCAGAAAGTCATGAAATTATATCTAGCAAACAGATTTTAAGGCTTGACAAAACATAGAGAAAGAAAAGAAGCATCCAGAGGAAGCAAACTCTCAAACCGAAAATCTGCCTGGAGTTATTACTTCCGAAGGCGAAGGTGCCCCTCTAATGGCAAGGGATGCTTGGTTTGAAGGTTTCCCCAGAGCTCTTACAATCTCTGATGAGGACCAAGGGGAAGAACGGAATTCCCCTAGCCTGTTCAGGTCTCAAAAGCCTTGTCGGTCTTCCTTTGCTCAATTCAATAGTCAAAGAGCAAAGCTCTGGGGCTTCACGACATTCCTCATGACTACTCTTTATTTTGGTCTTTTCTGGTGCTAACTATTGTGATTTTCATAATTGTTAAACTTCAACTCTCTCAACTGGATCTAAATGCCAGGTTTGATGGACACGCTGTTAATTTTAAGGTAGAGACTTTCCTGGACCTTTGGTTTAAGGAAATGAAAGGTCAGATTTCTTGGTGGCATTTTTACTTAATTTAGCTGGAAATATTACCATAAATATTCTACCCACCCCTCTGAGAGAGCCCCACAAAGTAATGAGAATATAGTGCCCGCATGGCAGAGCCTGGCAAGCTGTCTGATGCGTGTTCGATATGCCAAATCCAGTAACAAAAATGTTTATTTTCCTGACCCGAAAGAGCCCTTAATACGGTAGCAGTAAGAAAGGCAAACAAGCAGTGCCTGATAAAATTTCACGGCTGTCCTAGGCTGCCAAAACGAAGAAGGACTAAAATGACTGTCTGTACTTTCAATGCACGTTCACTGGCATCGGAAGCATATATTGAGGATCTGATGCTGCAAGCAAGAAAGATCAAGTGCGACATCATTGGTCTGACTGAGACGAGGAGGCGTCAGTCGCATCATGCTGTATTTGATACCGGATAAGAATTGTTCCTTGGAACATGTGACGAAAGAGGCGTTGGTGGCATTGGTGTCCTTGTCAACACGAACATGGCTGTCAACATTGATTCATTTGAATGCCTAACAAACCGAATAGGATGATTACACTGGAGGAGATGTGGCCCACTGCCAGCAATTTCTATCTTCATTGTCTATGCACCAACATCCACATACAAAGAAGATGAAACTGAGAAATTCTACATGGAATTGGAGGAGTTCTATAAAAAAGATCACACCTTCTACAAGATCATAGTCGGTGATTTTAATGCCAAGATAGGACCGAGAAGATCGGCTGAAGAACTCCACATCGGGACCCAGGGCCTAGAATGGAACGAACAGGGTGAGAGACTATCTGAGTTCATCATGTCCACCAAGACTATTCATGGGAACTCACAGTTTCAGAAGGCTGAAGTGAAACGTTGGACATGGGAATCTCCTGGCATACAGTTCCACAATGAAATTGACCACATCATCTTCAATCGACGGTTTTGTCTGACCGATGTTGCTGTCGTCCCCAAATTCCAGACAGGATCGGACCACCGTCTCCTTCGTGCAAAAATTCTACTTCCTGCAACGGGGAGAAAAAGCTGCAATGTTTAAGAAGAGAACTCCCAGAATGACCACCAACTGGGAACTCTTTGGCACCATTGCAGCAACATGGGAAGATACCATCATTGATGACATCGATGAAGAATACAACCGACTGGTTCAGCACCTCCATGATTGTGCGAAGAATGCCGAGAGAGAAAGACACAAAAGGATGCTTGTCTTCAGAAACTCTTGAGCTCATTCGCCAACGTGGCAAGGCGCGAGCCTCAGGAGACCAAATGCTAACGTTCAAGCTTGCTAAACAGTGCAGAGAAGCGATAAAAGCAGACCTCAAAGACAGAAGAACAGAAATACTGGAAGATGCAGCAGAAGCCAGGAAAAGCATTCGCACCATCCGCCAGTCCTTCGCCAACTATAAGACCAAGATGACTGCCCTCTGACACCCTGATGGATCTATCACATCTTCCAGAAAGGCAATGGAGAAGATTATCCAGGACTTCTACTCAAATCTCTTTGATAGCCACATTCACCTGCCCACATACCAAATTCCACAGGATGGATATGTCATTCCCAACATTCTCCCTTCTGAAATCCGACATGCCATCTTGTCGGTAAAGAAGGGAACAGCACCAGGCCCAGACAAAGTCAGACCTGAACACCTGAAGAATCTGCCGTCGATAGTTATCAATACACTAGCTCGGCTCTTCACACGCTACCTGTCCGAATGCAAGGTGCCCTCCCAATGGAAAACCAGCAGGACAGTTCTACTGTTCAAGAAGGGAGACATTCACGACATTGGCAACTATCGCCCCATCTGCCTGTTGTCTGTCATCTACAAGATGTTTACACTAGTCATCCTGAACAGGATTAGCAGAACACTAGATGAAGGACAACCATGCGAGCAAGCAGGTTTCCGGAAAGGATTCAGCACAATCGACCATATCCACACAGTAACCAAGCTCATTGAGGTTTGTAGGGAGTACAAGATGCCGCTCTGTCTCACGTTCATTGATTTACAGAAAGCCTTTGATTCTGTGGAGACTGAAGCAGTCATCGAAGCCCTAGTCAAACAGGGTGTTCAAACCCAATACATCAAGATCCTCCGTGAGCTGTATTACGGATTCACCACCAGGATCTCACCATTCTACAAAGAAGTGATCATTGATGTCAAAAGAGGGGTTCGACAGGGTGATACCATCTCACCAAAACTCTTCAGTGCCACCCTCAAGAACATCATGAGACAATTAGAATGGGAAGGAATGGGAGTGAAGATAGATGGTCGGCAACTACACCACCTCCCGCTTCGCTGATGACATCGTTCTAATAACACCAAACATTAGCCAAGCGGCACAAATGCTGGCTGACTTTAACCGAGAATGTGGAAAGGTAGGTCTACAGCTGAATCTGAAGAAAACTATGTTCATGAAAAATGAACTAGTTCCTGAGGCCCCATTCACTCTTAATGGAACAAACATCTCTGAATGCAGCAGTTATGTGTACCTAGGTCGAGAAGTCAACATGATGAATGACCTAAAACCTGAGCTGCGCAGGAGGACGAGAGCGGCATGGAATGCCTTCAAAGGCATCGAAGAAATAGCTAAAAGGACAAAGAACCTCCGGCTCCGGGCACATCTTTTCGATTCCACTGTTCTCCCTGCATTAACATACGCCTCAGAGTCCTGGGCCCTACGAAAGCAGGATGAGAATGCTATTCGGGTCTCCCAGAGAGGCATCGAAAGAGCTATGCTTGGAATATCACGCCTCACTCAAGTGAGTGAAGGAATCTGGAGTTCTGACCTCCGTCGCTATTCCAGAATCAGGGACGCTGTCTCGTTTGCCAAGTCTTCGAAAATCAGATGGGCTGGACATGTAATGCGATTTGGAGACAACCGCTGGACTAGAGCCATTACCGACTGGATCCCACGGGATGTCAAAAGATCACGTGGCCGCCCACCTACAAGATGGTCAGACTTCCTTGTCAAGACCCTGAAGGAACGGTTTGAGGCTCTTCATATTCCTGAATCAACCAGATGCCATTGGGCTACATTGGCATGTGATAGGGTCCAATGGAAATGTTACTGGCGCCCGCTCGAGCAAATCGATGAATAACGGGATTCAAGTGATCAAGTGATCAGCTGGAAAAGAGCTTTAGGCTCAATCTGCAGTGCTTGCCACCTTCATGTGCACCATAGCTTTCCATAGAGACAAACCGGACTAAATTGTCCACCTTTTATTTGTCTGTGCTCCGTCCCACGTGGCTGGAGGTTGCAGACAATTAAGTTATATGATTGGATATTTTCCACATCCGGACTTCCCTCTCGTCACAACTCCACCCAGCCGACCAGACTATCAGAGCCCTGCTCGCTGCCGCTAGCGGCCGTGCGGTTCATCAATAAGTGCTTTACTTAGTGGTGACTACAAAAGTATGCCACCCACACAGCAAGCCTGGCTAGCTGCTCATGTAGTATTTGATATGCCAAATACCAGTAACATTTATATTACGGGTCATTCTCGTGACCTAATATAATGGTTTGAGGCTCTTTATGTTCCTGGAGCAAGCGGATGCCTTTGGGTTCTACTAGCATGAGACAGGACATATGGAGATATTACTGGTGCCCACTCTAGCAAATAGATGATTATCGGGAAGATAGTGATTGGATATTTATGGCAAATGACTTCTGGCAAATGAATAGTTTTGGCAAATGATTTATGGTAAATGTTATGGCTAATGATGAATTGTTAAACGTGCTCAAAAAACTTTCAGAATCGGTTGTTGAAACAACAAAAGACAGGTATCTTTACCATTATTCACCTTAAATCTGTCTTAAGGAGAGCTACTGGAAAGCACTGATGCAGACACAAAAACCAGTCAATTTACCTAGCTAAGTAAAAATTGATTATAAATGGGTAGCAGGTCTAAAAACACCTAATATCTTTCAATACAGGTCTAAAAACACCTAATTTCTTTCACTATAAAATCTTAATTTTAAATTGCAAACTGCTGTTCAAACCTCCCGGATTGGTTAATGATAATTTTGCTTTGCAGCCTGTTGAACATGATCCATCTTTAATAGCAATAATTTTGCTTTGCAGCCTGTTGATTTTGGTTCATCTTTAATAAAAATAACCTTCCATTGCAGCCTGTTGATGCTTTAGCTGGAGATAACACCTTTCTTTCTAAAAAAAAGAACAAAAATTGCATGAGAGTGAGTTTAAAGGTAAAAGCACCTAAATAACCCTCCAAAAAGAAGGTACCATAAAAAAATATATATATTTCTAAGTGTTTAATGTGTAAAGTGTCTTTATGTTTCCTTGCTGCTTTGAAGTGTTTAAAGGTGAGAGTACGTGAATAACTATCAATGAGAAGGTATTTTGTAAGAATTTTCTAAGGTTTTTATGTATAAAAATGACTAATGAAGTTTTCTGATGTTTTGAAGAGAAATGAAATGGATTCCCATGTATGAAAACTTAATGAGTTTTCTAATGTTCTGTTTACAGGTAAAAAAAATAAGTAAAAATAAAAAGGAGGAAAAAAGGGTGAACTCCAAGTATAGTGCTCAATATCAAAATCTGCAGTAACCAAGCTCATTGAGGTTTGTAGGGAGTACAAGATGCCGCTCTGTCTCACGTTCATTGATTTACAGAAAGCCTTTGATTCTGTGGAGACTGAAGCAGTCATTGAAGCCCTAGTCAAACAGGGTGTTCAAACCCAATACATCAAGATCCTTCGTGAGCTGTATTACGGATTCACCACCAGGATCTCACCATTCTACAAAGAAGTGATCATTGATGTCAAAAGAGGGGTTCGACAGGGGTGATACCATCTCACCAAAACTCTTCAGTGCCACCCTCGAGAACATCATGAGACAATTAGAACGGGAAGGAATGGGAGTGAAGATAGATGGTCAGCAACTACACCACCTCCCGCTTCGCTGATGACATCGTTCTAATAACACCAAACATTAGCCAAGCGGCACAAATGCTGGCTGACTTTGACCGAGAATGTGGAAAGGTAGGTCTACAGCTGAATCTGAAGAAAACTATGTTCATGAGAAATGAACTAGTTCCAGAGGCCCCATTCTCTCTCAATGGAACAAACATCTCTGAATGCAGCAGTTATGTGTACCTAGGTCGAGAAGTCAACATGATGAATGACCTAAAACCTGAGCTGCGCAGGAGGAAGAGAGCGGCATGGAATGCCTTCAAAGGCATCGAAGAAATAGCTAAAAGGACAAAGAACCTCCGGCTCCGGGCACATCTCTTCGACTCCACCGTTCTCCCTGCATTAACATACGCCTCAGAGACCTGGGCCCTACGAAAGCAGGATGAGAATGCTATTCGGGTCTCCCAGAGAGGCATCGAAAGAGCTATGCTTGAATATCACGCCTCACTCAAGTGAGTGAAGGAATCCGGAGTTCTGACCTCCGTCGCTATTCCAGAATCAGGGACGCTGTCTCGTTTGCCAAGGCATCGAAAATCAGATGGGCTGGACATGTAATGCGATTTGGAGACAACCGCTGGACTAGAGCCGTTACCGACTGGATCCCACGGGATGTCAAAAGATCACGTGGCCGCCCACCTACAAGATGGTCAGACTTCCTTGTTAAGACCCTGAAGGAACAGTTTGAGGCTCTTCATATTCCTGAATCAACCAGATGCCATTGGGCTACATTGGCACGTGATAGGGTCCAATGGAAATGTTACTGGCGCCCGCTCGAGCAAATCGATGAGTAACGGGATTCAAGTGATCAAGTGATCAAAATCTGCTAACAACTAATAAAAAGTGTTTAATGCTTTTGTTCAGAGATTTACAGAAAAAGAACTTGGCTGCTGTGGATTCCTTCTATGATGTTCGAAGCTTTGGACTCTGATCATAGTGCTCATTACAAATAAGTTTGCCTAATCAATGAAAGGTTCTCTAATGATTCTGTTCATAGGAGATGTTGGAACACAGTAAACTTGCACTACAGTGCTCAATACTCTGAGATTCCTAAAACAGTGCTACTACAAAAAACTTAATAATTTGCAAACAGTTTTTCCTAATGTTTCCTTTTACAAGGTGTTGGAGATTCATCATGCTCTTGGATTCCTGCCAAAGCCCTAAAGTCTCTATTTGTGATTAATCTCGAAGTGTTTTGTCTCACCTAAAATTAAGTTATAGGTATGGTTACCGGTGCCAATGTTCCCTTGCTGAAGATGCCTTGCGAAATGCCTGTACCGCTGTTCCAGAGACCTATTCCAGTGCTTGAGAAGTTTGTTCCAGTGCTCCTGAAACCTGATCCAGTGTTCCTGATAATACATCAAACTCCTGATGATTGCTCTCCCGAGACTCATTCCTGTCTTCACCGATGCTGCTGTTCCAGAATCAGTTCTTCGGACCTTGTTCCAGAGACGTGACTTCATGGGAAATTGACTCTCACTAATTTAGGACAATACAGGCTGTAGTCTGTTATGACCAAACAGCCAGAGACATTTTACTATAAACTGTACTCAGTTCAAAATTAATTCGACATCAGGACAACATATGATATTACCTTGTAATTGGAAATGTTCCTTTCCGTACCACTCCTCTGTATGTATTATTTAAAAATACTTGTATTTTTATATTTTTGTAAACAAAAAGGGAGAGTTGTTGAAAGTTTGTTTATTATATTGGAGTGCTGTGGAAGAGCTTTTGTACTATTAAAAGCCTTTTTTGGAACTGCACGGACTCGTGAGTTTTCATCTGTTCTCCCGGCGTCCTCGGAGGTAGAAGAGAACCTCTGTCCTGACACTGTCGGGGACTCCGGCACCGTTCCCCACAAGTGGCCAATGGACATAGAAGCACAAAAACCAGTTCTTTGAGAGCCCCAGGCTTTTTCTTGACCTCCAAAGAAACAGTGACCAAGATACAAAAGACAGGCCCCAGAGTGGGGACTAACCCATGTCCGTGTTTTCAGGTCTCTGACAGCAGCCCGGACATCCAGGATCTACCCTCAAGACTCTACCACCTGTCTTAGCTTCTTCCTGTTTTTCTGCCCACTCAGTCACTCCCATACGTGTCCACACATGCTCACACTTGTGGTCAGTGTGAAAGTCTTTCTGCAGCCAAACACATATTTGCACACCTGCACAGCGCTGATCCTCACTGTGCACTCACACACACTCATAGTAACAATCACAGGCACACATTTGTTTACAAGTATTTACATATACATTCATTCATTCTCAAATGCCAACACACACGTAAAACCTATGCACTTACTTGCATGCACACACAAACAGCACTCAAACACATACTCTTACTCTCACACATCACTCACATACATGCAACACATGATGTGGATACATGTGTACACAAGGATACACGCACATGTGCATACACATGTACTCCTACAGAGAACTCCTTTGCCGGCTCTGCAGGAAGGTTCCAACGCAGCCACAGTGTCACTGCTCGGCCACGCTGTTTAGCCGGAGCAGCCAGTGTTTGAGATCGCCTTAAGTAAACACCAGAGAGTTGGATGTTTAAGTAAGCGTCTTTCCAAATACTCTCTTTGGAGAGTCATTTGTTTGGCCCAGGAATGACCAAAGCACTTTAAAACCACATGGACTCAACAATGTGGCCCACTGGGCTCCGGCTGTGCTGGGGGATGGACAGCGGGTTTGATGCATGCCCTCCCAGGAGGACACGGCTCTTCAGAGCAAGGAAGCTGAAGGCCTCGCCTGCGTCCACCACCCTCAGCTGCCTCTGTCACTCTTCCTTGAGGGCCCCATCTCTGAGATGCCAGACCCAGCAGGGCCTCCTTCGAGCTCCAGTGCCAGGCAGGGATCCCCTCCTACACACTGCAGGGCCTGCCGGCCAACCCCTGGGGCCTTTCTGACCCTGCAGGAGGCAGGTGCGTTACTTGGAAGCTACATCGATGTTCATGTCAATACACATAGGCACACCACGAGAGGCACACAGTTGCTCATGCCACACACACGTGATGCACACAGATGCTCACACCCACACATGAGGCTCACAGCTAAACATGCTGGAGTGATAGCACAGTAGATGGGGCATTCGCCTTGCTTCTGCGGCTCACCCGGGATGACCGGGTTCAATCCCTGGCATCCCATATGGTCCCTTGAGCACTGCCAGGAGTAATTCCTGAGCAAAGAACCAGGAGTAACCTCTAATCATTGCCAGGTGTGACCCAAAAAGCAAAATAGGTGGTAGGTAGGTAGGTAGGTAGGTAGGTAGGTAGGTAGGTAGGTAGGTAGGTGGATGGATGGATGGATGGATGGATGGATGGATGGATGGATGGATGGATAGATGGATGGATGATAGATAGAAGATGATAGATAGATAGATAGATAGATAGACAGACAGACAGACAGACAGACCTGCCGACAAGCCCGTGAGGCACACAGATACTCATGCTCACCAGCCCGTGAGGCACACAGATGCTCACGCCTACACACACGTGAGGCCAAGATGCTCACATCTGACTGCTCCCACATGCACGTGGGGAAGCAGGGGCCTGCTGGAGCCACCTGACAGATCACAGCCCGCGTGAAGCAGTTCTCACAGGGTTTACACCCGAATCACAGATCAAAGGCAAGTGAGTTTTGGAGTGCAATTGAGGTTGCTTCTGCAGCCTCAAACAGCCCTCAGAGGTACCTCTGGGGTGTTTTCTGGGAGTCCAGTCTGCTCCTCTGCTGCCTGTTTCTCTCCGGCACGTTCTATGGGGAGTCCATCCCCACATGACGAGGGTGCCTCAGCGATGGTGCTGGCTGGTGGGCTCTGTGGCCTGTCTATGTGCCGTGCATACCGGGACAGCCTCTCAGCAGCGGGGAGACTGCAGACGCAGGTTGGGGTCTAGAGGTCACTTCCTGGCCCAGCAGGCAGAGCCCTCGTCAGCAGCTGGCCAGCCAGGTCCCCCACCCACCAGACTCCTGCTGGCAGCCTCTGCCAGACGCCACTGAGCAGGAAGAGGACACACAACTTCCTTGGCATGGCCCCGGTGGCAAGCAGCCAGGTCACCTCCGGGAAATCGGTGGCCTTCACAGCAGCCCAGAGACCCCTCCTGCTCCCAAGAGCAGAGCACGGTGCCTTGTGGGCTTGGGTACAGAAGGCCAGCTCTGGGCCTGCCACTGCCAGGTTCTGCAACGCAGGTTTGGAGAGATGCACCCCACCTCTCACCTCTGATAGTTGTGGCTCGGGGCCCCACCGGCATCTGAGGCTGACTGTGGGGCCTGCCCTTAGGAGCACCTGAGATCTAGGAGGAGAGTAAGGACAAAGCAAACTCAGCAGCGACTCTGGGTGCTCCCTGCCGGGCCTAGTGCGCCTTACCCAGGCATGGCGCTCCCTCCTAGACTGGGTGCTCCCTGCCCGGCCTAGTGCGCCTTACCCAGGCATGGCGCTCCCTCCTAGACTGGGTGCTCCCTGCCCAGCCTAGTGCGCCTTACCCAGGCATGGCGCTCCCTCCTAGACTGGGTGCTCCTGCCGGGCCTAGTGCGCCTTACCCAGGCATGGCGCTCCCTCCTAGACTGGGTGCTCCTTCCGGGCCTAGTGCGCCTTACCCAGGCATGGCGGCTCCCTCCTAGACTGGGTGCTCCCTGCCAGGCCTAGTGCGCCTTACCCAGGCATGGCGCTCCCTCCTAGACTGGGTGCTCCCTGCCGGGCCTAGTGTGCCTTACCCAGGCATAGAGCTCCCTCCTAGACTGGGTGCTCCTGCCGGGCCTAGTGTGCCTTACCCAGGCATGGCGCTCCCTCCTAGACTGGGTGCTCCCTGCCGGGCCTAGTGTGCCTTACCCAGGCATGGCGCTCCCTCCTAGACTGGGTGCTCCCTGCCGGGCCTAGTGTGCCTTACCCAGGCATGGTGCTCCCTCCTAGACTGGGTGCTCCCTGCCCAGCCTAGTGCGCCTTACCCAGGCATGGCACTCCCCTCCTAGACTGGGTGCTCCCTGCCGGGCCTAGTGTGCCTTACCCAGGCATGGCACTCCCTCCTAGACTGGGTGCTCCCTGCCAGGCCTAGTGTGCCTTACCCAGGCATGGCGCTCCTCCTAGACTGGGTGCTCCCTGCCAGGCCTAGTGTGCCTTACCCAGGCATGGTGCTCCCCTCCTAGACTGGGTGCTCCCTGCCGGGCCTAGTGCGCCTTACCCAGGCATGGCGCTCCCTCCTAGACTGGGTGCTCCCTGCCGGGCCTAGTGCGCCTTACCCAGGCATGGCACTCCCTCCCTAGACTGGGTGCTCCCTGCCCAGCCTAGTGCGCCTTACCCAGGCATGGCACTCCCTTCTAGACTGGGTGCTCCCTGCCGGGCCTAGTGCGCCTTACCCAGGCATGGCGCTCCCTCCTAGACTGGGTGCTCCCTGCCCAGCCTAGTGCGCCTTACCAGGTATGGCGCTCCCTCCTAGACTGGGTGCTCCCTGCCGGGCCTAGTGCGCCTTACCCAGGCATGGCGCTCCCTCCTAGACTGGGTGCTCCTGCCAGGCCTAGTGCGCCTTACCCAGGCATGGCGCTCCCTCCTAGACTGGGTGCTTCCTGCCGGGCCTAGTGCCTTACCCAGGCATGGTGCTCCCTCCTAGACTGGGTGCTCCCTGCCGGGCCTAGTGCGCCTTACCCAGGCATGGCGCTCCCTCCTAGACTGGGTGCTCCGTGCCGGGCCTAGTGCGCCTTACCCAGGCATGGCGCTCCCTCCCTAGACTGGGTGCTCCCTGCCCAGCCTAGTGCGCCTTACCCAGGCATGGCGCTCCCTCCTAGACTGGGTGCTCCCTGCCGGGCCTAGTGCGCCTTACCCAGGCATGGTGCTCCCTCCTAGACTGGGTGCTCCCTGCCGGGCCTAGTGCGCCTTACCCAGGCATGGCGCCCTCCTAGACTGGGTGCTCCGTGCCGGGCCTAGTGCGCCTTACCCAGGCATGGCGCTCCCCTCCTAGACTGGGTGCTCCCTGCCAGGCCTAGTGCACCTTACCCAGGCATGGCGCTCCCTCCTAGACTGGGTGCTCCCTGCCGGGCCTAGTGCGCCTTACCCAGGCATGGCGCTCCCTCCTAGACTGGGTGCTCCTGCCGGGCCTAGTGTGCCTTACCCAGGCATGGCGCTCCTGCCTGGCACACTGCTCTCTCGGAGCTGCTCACGTGTGGGTCCTTCTCTCCTGGCCTGGGGAGTGCAGCAAGGTTCAGAGCAGCTGCAGGAGGAGCTATCGGGACCAGGAGCAGCCTCTTGTCTGCTGGGCCTGCCGCCGGAAGGGAGCTTGACCTTCCTGCCACGCCATTGTTCTTGGGAGCTGCAAGCACTCCCTCCCCGGCATGCGCTGTGATCTCCGGAACCCTGGCTGTTCACAGAGGCCCCTTCCCATGCTGTCTATCACCAGCCCAGTGCCAAGCACTGACCTGCATGGGCTAGGGGTGGGGCTCCTGTAGGGCAGCTGCCCCTGCCTCCTGGGAGAGGCATCTGGGCTGGGAAAGCACAGTGCCAGCAACATGCTGGGCCCAGGGCAGGAGCATGGCGCCCCTCAAGGCCACTGGCCTGGGCCCAGGGCAGGAGCATGGCGCCCTCAAGGCCACTGGCCTGGCCAGCTGCACAAGCCACATCTGACAGCCCCGTTGCTTAGAGCAGCACCACTCTACAGCCAAAGGGTATCACACCTGCACCCCTACCTGCACCCACCCCTGCACCCACACTCACACCTGTACGCAGCTGCACCTATGCCTACACCCACACCCATACGTGCACCCCACGGTGCCTACACCACATAGGCACCTCCACCTGAGCCTATACCCACACCCACTCACACTCACACCTGTACCCACACCCACTCACACTCACACCTGTACCCACACACACACCTGCACACACACCTGTACCCACACTCACACCTGCACCCACACTCACACCTGTACCCACACCTGCACCCACACTCACACCTATACCCACACCCACTCACACTCACACCTGTACCCACACCCACACCTGCACACACCCTGTACCCACACTCACACCTGCACCCACACTCACACCTATACTCACACCTGCACCCACACTCACACCTATACCCACACCCACTCACACTCACACCTGTACCACACACACACCTGCACCCACACTCACACCTATACCCACACCTGCACCCACACTCACACCTATACCCACACCCACTCACACTCACACCTGTACCCACACCCACACCTGCACCCACACCTGTACCCACACCACACCTGCACCCACACTCACACCTATACCCACACCTGCACCCACACTCACACCTGTACCCACACCTATACCCACACTCACACCTGTACCCACACCTGTACCCACACTCACACCTGTACCCACACCTGCACCCACACTCACACCTGTACCCACACTCACACCTATACCCACACCTGCACCCACACTCACACCTGCACCCACACCTGTACCCACACTCACACGTGTACCCACACCTGCACCCACACTCAAACCTGCACCCACACACACACCTGCACCCACACCTGTACCCACACACCCACACCTGATCCACACCAGTTCCAGCACTGGTTCTGACTCAGCACCCACACTAGAACCTGCACCAGCCCCTTGCCAGCACCAGCTGGGCTCTGTTGGTGGTTCGGGAAGCTCCTGTGCACGCTCTCGCCCTCACAGTCTGACAGGCAGCTGCCGCTTGAGGCCTCGAGTCCCCCTCTGGTTTGGGGATATGTACCAGGGGCACATACCCCTGCCTGGGGCACAGCACTGCGGGAGTGATGGCTTTGCTTGTGGAGGGTCCAGACTCCCCTTAGCTGGGCCAAGGTCTGTGCGGTCCACAGTGCGGCCCCTTAGTGCCTGAGCTTCCGTGGGGCTGTAGAGCATCCTACAGCAGCCTGGCATGCTGGGCACCGGCTCTCTGTGTCCAGCCCAGAAACCCCCCACCATGGGATATGGCTGTAGCAGCCTGTCTTAGAGAGGCCCCGGCAGTGCAGGCAAATGGGACGAACAGTCCAGCAAGCCTTGATGTGCTCCGGGCCAGTGGCAGGCAGAGCTCGAGCCGGGGCCACCAGGGCTGCTCTCCTTGAGCTCAGCTTCCCTGCCTCAACCACCTGCTACAGTCTCACACCTGCACATGGTAGCCTGGCACTGGGTGGCCAGTGTCACCGCTGTTGCTTTCTGGAGGGGATACGACTGTTGACATCCGGAGACTCTCCACCCAGACCCTGGGCCAGAACACAGAAACTCACCTGGCGACCGCATCTGTCTACACCTGCAAAACTTTCAGGCTAATGAAGACTGATGTTCTGACGGGAATGTCTGAAGATGCTCAGCAGACAGATGGGCTGGGGTCACGCACACACACCTGCTTGCACGCTGTGCACACAACCTGCACACATCGTGTTCATTCTCAGGTACACATCTGTGCAATCCTGAACACACACCTGCACACAAATGCACACTCCCAAACACACACCCATAAACACCTGTGCACTCATGCACACACACACTCATTCACATCTGTGCACTCCAGCATACCCACCTGTACACATCTGAGCACTCTGACATATTCACCAGCACACATGTGCACTCATGTGCACACACACTTTGTACACATATGTGCACTCCAGCACACACCTGTACACATGCATGCACTCATGCACATACATCGTACACTCGCGCACTCTAGCACACACCCATACACATCTGTGTACTCTAGCATACACATCTGCACACTCATGCACACATTTGTACACATCTATGCACTCCAGCACACACACCTGTACACATCTGAACACTCATGCACACACACCCACACACACCTGTGCACTCCAGCACACACACAGTACACATCTGCACACTCATGCACACACCCCATACACATCTGCGCACTCATGCACACACATCTGTACACATCTGTGCACTCCATCGCACAACCCATACCCATCTGTTCACTCCTGTACATTCACCAGTACACATCTGAGCTGGGAAGTATCTCCCTAACCCCAAACACACACCTGTACATGCCTGCACATTCATGTACACACACCCGTACACATCTGCTCACTCCAGCACACATAACGGCACACATCTGTGCACTCATGCACATATCTGTACACACCTGTGCACTCATGCGAAACCTGTACACACCTGTGCACTCATGCGCAAACCTGTACACACCTGTGCACTCATGCGCAAACCTGTACACACCTGTGCACTCATGCACAAACCTGTACACACCTGTGCACTCATGCACATACACCTGTACACACCTGTGCACTCATGCACAAACCTGTACACACCTGTGCACTCATGCACACACACCTGTACACACCTGTGCACTCATGCACAAACCTGTACACACCTGTGCACTCATGCGCAAACCTGTACACACCTGTGCACTCATGCACAAACCTGTACACACCTGTGCACTCATGCACACACACCTGTACACACCTGTGCACTCATGCACAAACCTGTACACACCTGTGCACTCATGCACAAACCTGTACACCTGTGCACTCATGCACAAACCTGTACACACCTGTGCACTCATGCACAAACCTGTACACACCTGTGCACTCATGCACAAACCTGTACACACCTGTGCACTCATGCACATACACCTGTGCACACCTGTGCACTCATGCGCAAACCTGTACACACCTGTGCACTCATGCACATACACCTGTACACACCTGTGCACTCATGCACAAACCAGTACACACCTGTGCACTCATGCACAAACCTGTACACACCTGTGCACTCATGCACATACACCTGTACACACCTGTGCACTCATGCACACACCTGTACACCTGTGCACTCATGCACACACCTGTAACCTGTACACACCTGTGCACTCATGCACATACACCTGTACACACCTGTGCACTCATGCACATACACCTGTACACACCTGTGCACTCATGCACACACACCTGTACACACCTGTGCACTCATGCACACACACCTGTACACCTGTGCACTCATGCACATACACCTGTACACACCTGCGCACTCCATCACACAACCCATACTCACCTGTGCACTCCTGTACACTCACCCGTATACATCTGAGCTGGGAAGTGTGACCCCAAGCCCCTGGATGAGCCCAATATCCATGTGCCAGCCCCTGCTTAGAAGGAAGTCTCCACAGCAGCCACCCACTGTGTTCTGGGACTCCGGCCTCCCACCTTTGAATCCGGGGACGTGCTTGAACTCTAACAGAGAATGAACATCTGAGGCCTTGGCGTCTGTGACAGTGGGAGGATCAGGCTCTCTCCCCCCAGCCCCCAGCCCCACAGTGGCCCTGAAGCCACTCGTGGTCCAAGGAGTCCCATCCTCCATCCCGGGATCTGCAGGAGCTGAGGAAGGAGGCCACAGGCCAGGCCCTTCCTGGGATAGCCAGGCAGCCAGGCGCAGCCAGATGACTTTCCAGACCTTCCACCTGATTTGTTTTTCCACAGGAAAGTTGGAGCCAAGCAGGGGCTGGGAGCAGCAGGAAGCAGGAAGCGGGTGCAACAGCAGGAGGTGGGGCAGGCTGTGGAGGGCAGTGCCTGAACAGGAAGGCTGCAGGGGCACCTGTGCCCAGATCGCCCAGTGCATGGGGCACAGGCAGAGGGCACGGAGACCCAGGCTGTGTCCAGACCCGTCTCTCACCTCTGCGTGCTCCTTGTTCACATATTCCACGTCCACATGCTCTATATCCACATGCTCTCTGTCCACATGCTCCATGTCCACGTGCTCTGTGTTCACATGTTACCCATTCATGCACTCCATGTCCACGTGTTCCATGTCCATGTGCTCCCCATCCACGTGCTACTTGTCCATATACTCTACCTCCACATGCTTCATGTTCACACGCTCCATGTCCACATGTTTCATGCCTACGTGCTTGTGTTCACATGTTACCCATTCATGCACTCCATGTCCACATGTTCCATGTCCATGTACTGTGTCCACACGTGCTCCACATCCATTGCTTTATGTCCACATCTACATGCTCCATGTCCACATGCTCATGCTGTGTCCACGTGCACATACTCCATGCCAGTCACGGGTCCTTGGTGGTAAGCTGTTGGAGGACACGCCTTAAAGAGCTCTGGGTCCCTGCAAGCCCATAGCATTTACAGCTGTTAAGAGCCATTTGCGTTTTTGTCTCGAATCTCTCGTGCAAATCACAATGGGAAATTGGGGATAGGAATGAAATAGAAAGTTTGATTTTATGACTCTCTAAAATGGTAGAATATTCTTACCATAAATTCCATGTTAGTTGGTCAAAGTAACATCCTAACTCCCACGGGTCCTCTCCGCGGAACTGGACATATTCCTGGATGGCCCTGGCTGAGTTTGGATCTCCCTTTAAGTATATCACTGTATCACTGTATCACTGTCTTCCCGTTCATCTTCGATTTGCTCGAGCGGGCACCAGTAACATCTCCATATGACCTGTCTCATGCTAGTAGAGCCCAAGGGCACCTGCTTGCTCCAGGAATAGCCTCAAACCATTCCATCAGGTCATGGGAATGAGGTCTATAATTGTTACTGGTATCTGGCATATCAAATACGACACGAGTAGCTTGCCAGGCTCTGCCGTGCGGGTAGCATACTCTTGTAGCTCTGTTAAAATATAGGAGGGAGAAATGCTGTTTGCCTCCAGGCAATCAAGCATAACTCTCAGTAATTCTAAAGGCAGAGCGCACAATATATTAGATAAGGACCCTGTGAGAGTTTGGACCTTGTGAGAGCTAGCAGTATATTGCTCATGGCTAAGATATAATGCTTTTCGCATGTATTAAATCCTCCTGCTTTTGTACTCAGGGGTATTGCCCCCTCCCCATGGTACCTTGCAAGAGAACTTCCAGTAACAGGAATTTGGCTCTGGCAAATTAGCTTTTGTAAGGCCGGGCTAGGTGAAGACACCTGGAATCTGCATGAGAAACCTGGTTTTGGTCTCCAGATAGCCCAGCCCACAAAGGGCTGGCTTGGAACCCCTGGTGGGCTTCGGGGACAAAAGGTGCTGGGAAGAAGAAAATAGCACCCATTCTGATGGAGGATCTCTCCCTAGACCCATGGTCAGAGGTTTGGCCAGAAGCTACAGGTTTGGGAGTATCCCAGATTGGATTGGATTAGCAGCATTTGTTCAGTTATTGGTGATAAGCCCTCTGACAGTAAGCTGAGGGGGTCCCTCTCGAGATGCTCTTGCCCAAGGGTAGGTGGGGCCTCCCCACCATGAGAGGCCCCCCACCTCCTCCCTACCTAGCATCCCTTCTGCTACCAGGGCTGTTTCTGGGGTATCCTTCAGGCTCTGACATCTCCAAGGGCCCCTTGCCCCAGTCCCTCTTCATCGTCCTCTGGTTCTGATGTCCCTTCCTGAAGGAGATGTCCCAACACCCTGGCCATGTTCTCTCTCTCTCTTTCTCTCTTCTCTTTCCTCTCTCTCTCCTCCTCTCTCTTTCTCTCTTTTCTCTCTCCTCTCTCTCTCTTTTCTGGGAATATAAAGGCTCTACAGAAAGAGTTCTGTTAAGAATGGAAAAAATAGTGTATTATATACATAAGCCCTAGGTTGAGACACTTCAATTTTTCTTTATGTTTTAATGGGTTTGAACATCATAAGTAATTTTCTTTTTATTATTTTATTATACCACCGTGAGATATACAATTACAAAGATGCTCATGCTTGTGTTTCAGTCATACAGTGTTCCAGCATCCATCCCTCCACCAGTGCCCATTTCCCACCACCAATGTCCCCAATTCCTCCCCCTCCCCCCTGCCTGCCTCTGTGGCAGCACTTCTTCTTCTCCCCCCTCTCTCTTCCTCCTTTTACACATTGTAGCTTGCAATAAATACATTTAGAGGTTATCATGTATATCACTTTGCCTATATTCAATGCTCAGTTCTAGGCTGGTATTATTATTTCCAATGATTATTAGTACACTGTTCCTTTCTCTGTCTTACCTAACCTCTGACTCCCACACACTTGCGGTAGATTCCACACACTGACAAAACCTCCTGATCCATGTTTTGCCTTGGCCATCCTCTCTTGCCCCCCATTTTGCCTGAGCACCAGGAGGATGGATGCAACTAACACCAGGAACCCTGCTCTGGGCCCGATGGTTCTGTCTGCTGGATGTTCGGCAAGCATCGTGTCTGGGGACCTCAGGTGACTCACTGACGCTGTCCACACAAGCTGTGTGGAGGATGCCAGGACCCTCCATGGGGAGCCAGGATTGCTTCTTATTTTTGGCAGTCAGCGCACAGAGACTCTTGGGTTGTTCACCCAGTGGAACCATCCCTGGATGCTAGTGGGACAGTTAATCCCACCGTTGGCACTGGGGCCTGCATGCCAGCCCCCTTCGAGGACAGAGGCCTGCAGTGGGCACGTGAGCGTGAGTAGTGGGCGGAGTTCAGAACCAGCAGCTCTGGGCAAATGAACTGCTGGACAGGGTGAGACCTTGTCGGCAAGCTCTGTCCCCCTGAGAGCAGTCACCCAGAGGGGAGCAGAGACCCGGCCCAGACTCGCGAGCCAGTGTAGCGAGTGAAGACAGAGCATCCTCCCTGCCTCTGTGGCTGTGACTCATGCACCTGACATTAGCGTCAGTACAGCAGAGCCTCCCAACAAGCCAGACGACCCCCCACTCCACGGGGCCGCCATTTTCCACATCTGGACTTCCCTCTCGTCACAACTCCATCCAGCAGACCAGACTATCACAGCCCGGCTCGCGTGGCCGCTAGCCACGCGGTTCATGAATAAATGATTTATTTAGAGGTGACTAAAGAGTATGCCACCCGCACGGCAAGCCTGGCAAGCTGCTCGTGTCGTATTTGATATGCCAAATACCAGTAACATTTATATTAGGTCATTCCCATGACCTAATATAATGGCTTGAGGCTCTTTATGTTCCTGGAGCAAGCGGATGCCTTTGGGTTCTACTGGCATGAGACAGGACATATGGAGATATTACTGGTGCCCGCTCTAGCAAATAGATGATGAACGGGAAGATAGTGATAGTGATAGTGACATGTCCTTGCTCTGGACTGGCCATCTGGAGAGCCACTGACCCCCGTGGCCCCAACCTTGTCCTTTTCATAAGCACGTGTGTCCTCTGAACTCCAATGCTGGAGTCTAATGCTGCATTCTCAGAGAGCGCCTCCTTCCTGCCCACATCCTGGAGGGCAGCTGTGACTTGGAGCCATCTCAGGAAAGGATAGACTCCCCCACCCCCGAAGGCCAGGTCCCAGCTACACAGGCCATGGTGAAGGAGATGCTGCCGCCATAGACAGTCCTGAGGGATGTGGCACATTCCGACTGGAGTGAACTGGAGCACGAGACTCTGTGGCTTCCATCCTGATGTTATCTGGGAAAGGATGTGCTGGTCCCTGGGGTTTCCCCACCGCCTCTCTTCCTGTCCATGGCCTCTTCTGGGAAGCCGCTGGGGAGAGACCAGCTGGGGCCGTGTGTCCTGGGGTCACTGCCCTGCAACCCCTTGCTCTCTTGCTTTCTGCTGTCTGGCAGCACGTCTGGAATTTGCAGCGTGGCCATGTCCAGGAGCCAGCAGCTATAGTCTGGTGTTCAGCGCACACCTGAGCAGACAGCGCCATCCCAGGGCAGGACCTGAACTGGAGGAACCCGAGACACAATGTTACCCCGACTCCACTGAACCTGAGACACAGTGTTACCCCAGCTCCACTGAACCTGAGACACAGTGTTACCCCAGCTCCACTGAACCTGAGACACAGTGTTACCCCCACCTCACTGAACCTGACAGTGTTACCCCAGCTTCACTGAACCTGACACAGTGTTACCCCAGCTCCACTGAACCTGACACAGTTACCCCAGCTCCACTGAACCTGACACAATGTTACCCCAGCTCCACTGAACCTGACACAGTTACCCCAGCTCCACTGAGCCTGACACAATGTTACCCCAGCTCCACTGAACCTGACACAGTTACCCCAGCTCCACTGAACCTGACACAGTGTTACCCCAGCTCCACTGAACCTGACACAGTGTTACCCCAGCTCCACTGAACCTGACAGTGTTACCCCAGCTCCACTGAACCTGACACAGTGTTACCCCAGCTCCACTGAACCTGACAGTGTTACCCCAGCTCCACTGAACCTGACACAGTGCTACCCCAGCTCCACTGAACCTGACACAGTTACCCCAGCTCCACTGAACCTGACACAGTGTTACCCCAGCTCCACTGAACCTGACACAGTTACCCCAGCTCCACTGAACCTGACACAGTTACCCCAGCTCCACTGAACCTGACACAATGTTACCCCAGCTCCACTGAACCTGACACAGTTACCCCAGCTCCACTGAGCCTGACACAATGTTACCCCAGCTCCACTGAACCTGACACAGTTACCCCAGCTCCACTGAACCTGACACAGTGTTACCCCAGCTCCACTGAACCTGACACAGTGTTACCCCAGCTCCACTGAACCTGACAGTGTTACCCCAGCTCCACTGAACCTGACACAGTGTTACCCCAGCTCCACTGAACCTGACACAGTTACCCCAGCTCCACTGAACCTGACACAGTGTTACCCCAGCTCCACTGAACCTGACACAGTTACCCCAGCTCCACTGAACCTGACACAGTTACCCCAGCTCCACTGAACCTGACACAATGTTACCCCAGCTCCACTGAACCTGACACAGTTACCCCAGCTCCACTGAGCCTGACACAATGTTACCCCAGCTCCACTGAACCTGACACAGTTACCCCAGCTCCACTGAACCTGACACAATGTTACCCCAGCTCCACTGAACCTGACACAGTTACCCCAGCTCCACTGAACCTGACACAGTTACCCCAGCTCCACTGAACCTGACACAATGTTACCCCAGCTCCACTGAACCTGACATAGTGTTACCCCAGCTCCACTGAACCCGAGACACAATGTTACCCCCAGCTCCACTGAACCTGAGACACAGTGTTACCCCAGCTCCACTGAACCTGACACAGTGTTACCCCAGCTCCACTGAACCTGACACAGTTACCCCAGCTCCACTGAACCTGACACAATGTTACCCCAGCTCCACTGAACCTGACACAGTTACCCCAGCTCCACTGAGCCTGACACAATGTTACCCCAGCTCCACTGAACCTGACACAGTTACCCCAGCTCCACTGAACCTGACACAGTGTTGCCCCAGCTCCACTGAACCTGACAGTGTTACCCCAGCTCCACTGAACCTGACACAGTGTTACCCCAGCTCCACTGAACCTGACACAGTTACCCCAGCTCCACTGAACCTGACACAGTGTTACCCCCAGCTCCACTGAACCTGACACAGTTACCCCAGCTCCACTGAACCTGACACAGTTACCCCAGCTCCACTGAACCTGACACAATGTTACCCCAGCTCCACTGAACCTGACACAAGTTACCCCAGCTCCACTGAGCCTGACACAATGTTACCCCAGCTCCACTGAACCTGACACAGTTACCCCAGCTCCACTGAACCTGACACAATGTTACCCCAGCTCCACTGAACCTGACACAGTTACCCCAGCTCCACTGAACCTGACACAGTTACCCCAGCTCCACTGAACCTGACACAATGTTACCCCAGCTCCATTGAACCTGACACAGTGTTACCCCAGCTCCACTGAACCCGAGACACAATGTTACCCCAGCTCCACTGAACCCGAGACACAGTGTTACCCCAGCTCCACTGAACCTGAGACACAGTGCTGATGTCTTGGCAAGAGCACATGTCAGGAAGTCTGGCCAGGAGCTCTAGGTCGGGAGAGTCTTTGGCCTTGGATTGTTGTAGCAGAGTGTGACTTAACCGTTGGTGATGAGTTAAGAGCCTTTTGGATTATTTGGACTCAGATTTTGTCTGTCGATCGCCTGAGCTGATCAGGGAACTCGATCCCTGATACTCTTGGGGTCCCACGTGGATCCCTGACACACATGCACATGGGCACATGCACACACATGCACAAGCACACATGCACACACATGTGCACACACATTATAGGACAGCCCCTCGCAGCTGGTGTATTTAACCCAAGTGTTCCCTCAAGCAGGTCCTCCCTGAGATGTGGGCACTGTCTATGCCTGGCATTGCCCTCGACAGTCCGTGAAGGGCCATCCAAGATGGACTAGCTCTGCTCCATGTTCCGCCCACACGTCACTCCCCCAGACACACATAGTCGCCATCCACACTGCCTCCTGCTGCAGGGGACATGTCCAGGAACCCACCCCCCAACTCTGTTCCTGCCTTTTAAAGCATCACCACCCTCCCAGGAGAGGATTCCTAGGGCAGGCGGCAGCTGAAGAATGCCCTTGTGGACTCTGAGCAGCCCAGCACGGCCGGAGCCCTGCACAGCCTGGCAGACAGGACCTGTGCTTGCGCAGGGATTGCAGTTGGGGAGCTCCCCCATGGGAGGGGGTGGCAGGCAATGCTGTCGTTCCTCCTGGCACCGAGAATGTGGCTCCGCCCTGCCTCACCCTCCACACTCTACTTGTGAACCGGAGCCCGGGTGCTCCTAGCCTTATTCTCGTGGAAGCATGGAAGGAGAGTGAGGCAGGTCGGGCCTTGCCCAGGTCCTACATTGCCAGGTGAGGGCCTGCTCTGCTGATGGCCTGTGCTGCCCAACACACAGCTCTGCACCCTGAGTCCACTCAGGCGCCACTAAGTCCACTAAGATCCCAGGCAGAGCCACAGGCTGTGGGAGTCCCCATGCGGGGAGCCAGCACAGACAGAATGGGGTGAGCAGGGCTCAGTCCAGCCGGGCTCTGTCCCTGGAGCCTGGTGACGGTGCCCCTTCTGCGGCAGGCTGGAGGCATGGGTGCTGGGCACTGCGTCCTGCCTACTCCAGCCTGGCCTGTCGGGCATTCATTAGCACTGGGGTTCCCTAGAGGCTGAGTGAGGGGCTGCAGGACCCAGCCCTTCATTGTTCCTGCTCCGTCATCATTTGAGAGACTAGCTAAGCGGGGTTCTCACTGGCAGCTGGTGGACGTGGCCACCTTGGGCAGAGGACAGGCGTCAGCTTGTGGGGTGGCAGCCCGAGGCCCGGGTCAGACGCAGACCAGGGTATGTGTTCCCAGGGTCCAGCACCGTCCACCAGCGACAAGCACACGCCCACGTGTGGCTGTCACTCAGCCTCCTGGCGCCCCGAGGGAGCAAAGACCCTGTGGCCGACCGCTGGGAACACGAAACCACCCGCGCTGCAGAGTGGCTGCATCCAGCAGGGATTTAGATCAAAGGCTGCAGCCAGGGCCCTGCCAGCAGCTGGACGAGGGGCTGTGGCAGCTGAGTGGGGGGCTTGGTGGGCAGCATCTGTCTGAGCCTGGGGCTAGGGCGGTCAGGTGGGACTCACAGAGGCCCCCGGCCCCAGCTCTCTCAGCCTCCGGAGTGGCTGCCAGGGCGTGCAGCGAGCTCGCTGGTGCCTGGGGCAGGCGAGCAGCTCCCGTCCAGCCAGACCTGGTCTGTGGGCACTGTGTGACAGACACCGTCAGCCTTGCTGCATCTGGGGGCTCAGCTCTGGGCGCTGGGACCAGGGGTGTCCCAGAGGACGTTCTGCTCTGTGGGAGCCACTGAGCCATGGGGGCTTTGTTGTCAGAGGTGCCCCTGAGCTGTCAGGGACGCTTAGGGGTGAAGTATGTTCTGGCGCTGTGGTCTGGTTGGAATGCCAGGGCCCAAAGTGGAGCCAGACTGGGACCTAGCGACGGGCACGGTGGCGGACACCCCCACTCCCACAGGAAACCAAGCCGCAACTGAACCCTGCACTCTGAGTCTTTGAAATGAGGAAGGGCCGACTGTGGAGACTCCACAGAGGGTGTCCCCTCAGGCTGGAACAGTGGCCTATGTCCAGCACTGCCCCTTCCTCCTCAGGCTGCCCCCTGTCTCTGGGAGGGCTGGTCTGACCCTCAGTTTACCTGTTGGCTGTAGTGGAGGCACTACCCCATGGGAACCCATATCCTGCCTCTTGTAACGTTTGAGGTGGGTTTTTGTTTTGATTTGGGGGTCACACCTGGAAATACTCAGGGCTTACCCCCTGGCTCTGCACTCAGGGATCACTCCTGTGGGAGTCATCAGACTATATGGGATACTGGGTCAACTGTGTGCAGGGTAGGAGCCCTGTAAGCACTTTTTATTCCCTATGATCACAAGCTTATTTTAGTGTGGTCATGTGACCAATGTTTACACAGAATTTAAAATCTTTTTTGTTATGTTTTGGGCCACACTCCACAGTACTCCTTGGTTACTCCTGCTTCTGCACTCAGGGCTCACTCCTGGCAGGCCTTGGGGACCGCATGGGGTTCCTGGGATCAAACCTGGGTTGACCACATGCAAGACAAGTGCCCTCCCCACAGTTCTCTCTCTCCAGCCCCTACTCATAGACTTTAAGAAAACTTCTGTCTCAGAGACTGCCAGGGACCAGCCTCAAGTAAACAGGCCTGAAGCAGAGGCACTGCAAGTGTTAAGAAAAGAGATGGTGGGGCCGGAGTGACAGTACAGCAGGTGTTTGCTTGTACACGGCTGACCTGAGCACCACTGAGTGTGACCCCAACATCAAAACAAAACAGAAGGACAAAGAGAAAAGAAGAGGAGTCAGAGCATTCTGGATTCTGGTACATATATGCACCCGTGTTCAAGTGCCCGCATACACTCTACAGCCTGGGAACAGCAAACATGTATGTTTATGCTCAGAATATGTTTGCAGTTGTTCACTGCAGTTTCCCTAAGTCCCTCGAAGGAGTTCTTCATACAGCAGATGTCTAAGTCTGGCCCCGCCACCCGCTGAGCTCCTGAAAGCGCCAGAGCTCTTTCCTTCTGGGCCCTTCTGCGATGTCAGCTCTGGCCTGAACAACTGTAGGTCCTACCAGTCTTTCCTTCCCTAGACGGATGCAGCCAGACACCACTGCTGCTGCTGAGACCGGCATGGAGTGCACGGAGGACTGCAGTAGAGCTGGGGCCCGGAGGGCCTCAGGAGAAGCAAGGGAGGTGCTGGAGCTCTCGGAGAATGCTGGAGAGAAGGGGTTTCAGCCCCGCTCAGCTCCAGGAGGGTGTGGGCGATTTCTTGGTGGTTTCCAATGAGTGGGTGGCCACAGGTGATGGGTAGAGTTCTGTCCAGTAGAGACACACTGTCCATGTAGAGGACACACCGTCCATGTAGAGAACATACTGTCCATGTAGAGAAGGACACACTGTCCACATAGAGGATGCACTGTCCATGTAGTGACACATTGTCCATGTAGAGAAGGACACACTGTCCATGTAGAAACACACTGTCCATGTAGAGATGAACACACTGTCCATGTAGAGACACACTGTCCATGTAGAGAAGGACACACTGTCCATGTAGAGGAGGACACACTGTCCATGTGGAAACACACTGTCCATGTAGAGAAGGACACACTATCCATATGGAGACATACTGTCCATATAGAGAAGAACACACTGTCCATGTAGAAACACACTGTCCATGTAGAGAAGGACACACTGTCCATGTAGAAACACACTGTCCATGTAGAGAAGGACACACTGTCCATGTAGAAACACACTGTCCATGTAGAGATGAACACACTGTCCATGTAGAAACACACTGTCCATGTAGAGAAGGACACACTGTCCATGTAGAAACACACTGTCCATGTAGAGAAGGACACACTGTCCATGTAGAAACACACTGTCCATGTAGAGAAGGACACACTGTCCATGTAGAAACACACTGTCCATGTAGAGAAGGACACACTGTCCATGTAGAAACACACTGTCCTTGTAGAGATGAACACACTGTCCATGTAGTGATACACTGTCCATGTAGAGAAGGACACACTGTCCATGTGGAAACACACTGTCCATGTAGAGAAGGACACACTGTCCATGTGGGGACATACTGTCCATGTAGGGAAGGACACACTGTCCATGTGGAAACACACTGTCCATGTAGAGAAGGACACACTGTCCATGTAGAAACACACTGTCCATGTAGAGAAGGACACACTGTCCATGTAGTGATACACTGTCCATGTAGAGAAGGACACACTGTCCATGTGGAAACACACTGTCCATGTAGAGAAGGACACACTGTCCATGTAGAAACACACTGTCCATGTAGAGAAGGACACACTGTCCATGTGGAAACACACTGTCCATGTAGAGATGAACACACTGTCCATGTAGTGATACACTGTCCATGTAGAGAAGGACACACTGTCCATGTGGAAACACACTGTCCATGTAGAGAAGGACACACTGTCCATGAGGGGACATACTGTCCATGTAGGGAAGGACACAGTACTGGCACAGTACTGTAGACTACTGTACCAGGCACAATACCGTATAATGGGCAGAGGGTTGTGGGGTTTGTAGGGAGGATTGAAGGGGGGGAAAGAAAAGAAAGGAAGGAGAGTGGTAGGAAGGAAGGGGAAGGAAGAAAGGGAGGTGAGGGAAAGGAAGGAAGGGAGTAAGGGAAGAGGAAGGGAGGAGGAAGGGGGGAGGAAGTTAGGAAAAGAAGGAGGACAGAAGAGGAAGGGAAGGAAGGAGAAGAAAGGGGCGGGAGGAAGTTAGGAAGGGAGGAGGAAGGAGGAAGGAGGAAGAATGGAAGGAAGAAGGAAAAGGAGGAGGAAGGGAGAGGAAGGAGGGGAAGGGAGAGAGGAAGTTAGGGAGGGAGGAGGAAAGAGTGGGAAGGGAGGTAGGAAGTTATGGAGGGAAGAGGAAGGAAGGAGGAAGTTAGGGAGGGAGGAGAAAGGAGGAAGGGGAAAAGGAGGAAGAAGGGAGGGAGGAAGTTAGGAGGGAGGAGGAAGGGGAAAGGAGGAAGAAGGGAGGGAGGAAGTTAGGAGGGAGGAGGAAGGAGGTAGAAGGAGGAAGGGGAAAGGAGGAAGAAGGGAGGGAGGAGGTTAGGAGGGAGGAGGAAGGCAGAGGAAGGAGAAAGTTAGGGAGGGAGGAGGAAGGAGGGAGGAGGTTAGGGAGGAGGAAGTTAGGGAGGAGGAAGGGAGAGAGGAAGTTAGGGAGGGGAGGAAGGAGGAAGAAGCGATGAGGAAGGGGAGGAGCAGACTTGACAACCAATCCTACGTTCCTTGTGACTGAAGGAACCAGGAGGCCCTGGGGTCAGAGCCTGGAGGTGCTGCCTCGGGAGCAGTGGGCTGCAGGGTGCCACATGGGGTCTGGGGAGAGGAGTGGGCACCGCCCCAGCATGTGCTCACAGCCCCTGCCCCTTGACTCTGCCACCAACTTGGCATCTTCTGGGCTGGGCACAGCACTTGGCCGGCGTCAGTGTGGGCCCCTGATGCTGTGGTAGGTGGCAGCCGACTCGGCGTTGGACCAAGGTCAGGGCAGCGCTACGCCCCAGCACAGCCGTGGGGTCCTAGGCCAGCAGCCGCCACGGGCAGGGACAGAGCTGGCCCCTCCCCAAGGGCCGTTCTTCTCCACTTACAGATGAGGAAGTGGCGGCTTAGCAGGTTATGTACACATGGAAAGGTCAGACCCCCGACCCCGACCAGAGCTGCCCTAAATTACGCTTGACCCCACCTTCGCCAAGTGGCCTTGGGGAGATCAGACCGGAAGGGCGCCAACTCGCCGGCAAACACCCAGAGGAGAAGAGACAAGGGCCGTCAGAGCACAGGGGGTTTCAAGGGAGGAGGGTGCGAGTCAGGACCTGCTCCTCACCTCTCCTACCACCCTCCGCGGCAGGACCAGGCAGGCTGCTGAGAGGCCCAAAGGATGCATCAAGTGCCGGACTTCAGGCCCTGGCACTCGCAGCTGACTGCTTTCCAGCGCACAGGCCGTGGTGGCTCCACGGCACCTGAGTTCTTCTGGGGTGGGTTTACAGTGAGAGAACGAATTCGCCCAAACAGTGATAGAGCAGGTGGCCCTGAGCCTCACAAGGATGCAAGGGGTCTGCATCGAAGGCCCTGGGCCAATGAAAGCAGGCCAGGAGACATGCCCTAGGCAGGGGACATGGGAGGAGGGACATCCCTCAGGGACAGGACGTGGTCAGGGGACATCCCTCAGGGACGGGACATGGCTGGGGGACATCCCTCAGGGACAGGACATGGTCGGGGGACATCCCTCAGGGACAGGACATGGACAGAGGGACATCCCTCAGGGACAGGACATGGTCAGGGGACATCCCTCAGGGACGGGACATGGGGGGGAGGGGACATCCCTCAGGGACAGGACATGGTCAGGGGACATCCCTCAGGGACAGGACGTGGTCAGGGGACATCACTCAGGGACGGGACATGGGGGGGAGGGACATCCCTCAGGGACAGGACATGGTCAGGGGACATCCCTCAGGGACAGGACGTGGTCAGGGGACATCCCTCAGGGACAGGATGTGGTCAGGGGACATCCCTCAGGGACAGGACATGGTCAGGGGACATCCCTCAGGGACAGGATGTGGTCAGGGGGGACATCCCTCAGGGACAGGATGTGGTCGGGGACATCCCTAAGGGACAGGACGTGGTCAGGGGACATCCCTCAGGGACAGGATGTGGTCGGTGACATCCCTCAGGGACAGGACGTGGACAGAGGGACATCCCTCAGGGACAGGATGTGGTCGGGGACATCCCTCAGGGACAGGACATGGACAGAGGGACATCCGTCAGGGACAGGACATGGTCAGGGGACATCCCTCAGGGACAGGACATGGTCGGGGGACATCCCCTTAGGGACAGGACGTGGTCAGGGGACATCCCTCAGGGACAGGACGTGGTCAGGGGACATCCCTCAGGGACAGGACATGGTCGGGGGGACATCCCTTAGGGACAGGACGTGGTCAGGGGGGACATCCCTCAGGGACAGGGACGTGGTCAGAGGGACATCCCTCAGGGACAGGACGTGGTCAGGGGACATCCCTCAGGGACAGGACATGGTCGGGGACATCCCTCAGGGACAGGACGTGGTTGGGGAACATCCCTCAGAGACAGGATGTGGTCAGAGGGACATCCCCTCAGGGACAGGACGTGGTCAGGGGACATCCCTCAGGGACAGGACGTGGTCAGAAGGACATACCTCAGGGACAGGACGTGGTCAGGGGGGACATCCCTCAGGGGACAGGACATGGTCGGGGGACATCCCTCAGGGACAGGACGTGGTCAGAGGGGATATCCGTCAGGGACAGGACGTGGTCAGGGGACATCCCTCAGGGACAGGACGTGGTCAGAGGGATATCCGTCAGGGACAGGACGTGGTCAGGGTGTCTGCCCTCCGGTACAGGATGTGGTCAGGGGGTGTACCCTCATGACGGGGCCTGTTCAGGGGACATCTCCCTAGCATGGGACACGATCAGGACATGGAACTCAGAGTCCAGTAGGTCCTGGTCAGCCTCTTTCTGACCATGGCCTCAGCAGGTTCTAGCCTCTCACCCCTACTGTGTGTCCAGCCTGGCCATGCTATGGGGACAGAGCCTGAGGCCCTCTAGCCTGCCCACTTTTGGCCTCTGTGTTGGAGAGACACGTATGTCCCTGTTGTCTCCAAAGAACGGCTGGATCTGTCAGGGTGGAGAGAAGTTTCATTCCAGAACTGGTCCCTGTGAGACTCAGCTGGACCATGTTGGGCTTGCTGTTGGCTGTGTTGCCTGCTCACTGTTTGCTTTAATTGCTGACGGGTAATTCTAGTGCTCTCTTCCCAGGACCAGTGATACCACAGCAGGTAAGCCCCTTGTTTTGGATATAGCAGATCTGGGTTCAATCCCTGGCATCCCATACAGTCCCCTGAGCATCACCAGGAGTGATATCTGAGTGCAGAGCTAGGAGTCAGCCCCGAGTACCACTGAGTGTGGAAAAAAAAATTCTTCTTGCCTTCTTCATGATTGCTGTAGCTACTCAAGGTTTTCTGTTATTTCATAATCACTTGTCTTCCTGTTGATCATTGATTTGCTCGAGCGGGCACCAGTAGCATCTCCATACTTCCTGTCACATGCTAGTGTAGCCCAAGGGCATCTGCTTGCTCCAGGAACATAAAGAGCCTCAAATCATTCCATCACGTCATGGGAATGAGGTCTATAATTGTTACTGGTACTTGGCATGTCAAATACTACACGGGTAGCTTGCCAGGCTCTGCTGTGCAGGTGGGATACTCTTGCAGTCACCTCTAATCTCTAGCATTTATTGATGAACCATGCGGTTGCAAAATGGCTGCGTGAGCCGGGCTGTGATCAGCTCTTCTGCTGGCTGGAGCTCTGATGAGAGGGAGTCGGATGTAGAAAATGGCGGGCCTCATGGTGTGGGAGGTCCTCTAGCTTCTTGCTGAGGCTCTACTGGGGTGGCGGGTCAGGGCTAGAACTCGCCTTCCTTCCCGGATGCCTCATGATCAGCTGGGCACAGAGAGAGCTGAAGCAGCTCTGCCCCATGTATGTGAGTCTCAGATTTCATAATAATGCTGAGTGTTATTGCTCTATTTCCTTTAAAACTCAGAATTTTGTTGGAGTTGATTAGATCTGTATTCATTATGGTAAAATGGATGTCTCAACTATTTTGAAGCTCAATGGAAGATGTTTGGAAATAATGACTTGTCTTTGATGACACTGAAAGGTAATGGAATGGATCAGAGACTTCTTATGTGTCATCTTTCCTGGGACTGGGGCCCAGAGGGTGCATCAAAATGTGATTTCACATCTCCAGCAGCCAAATCACAGCAATGGTTTCATCACACCCTTGACTGGCAAGGTCTAAATCAGCACAAACACTGCATGTCTTTCTCCCTCCTGTTCTCCATATATTCTCTGGAACTCCATGTTTTATCCGTTAATCTCTCCATATGGCCTCCTCCCATCCATCATACCTCCTCCCATCTATCCATACCTACTCTCCTCCATCTGTACCTCCTCCATTTATCTCCATTTATCTGTACCTCCTCCCATCCACCTGTATGTCCTCCCAAGCATTCGAACTTCCTCCCATCCATCCATAACTCCTCCCACCCATCCATACTTCCTCCCATCCATTCATACCTCCTCTCATCCATCTGTACCCCTTCCCATTAATCCGTGCCTACCCCCACCCATTCGTACCTCCTCCCATCCATCCGTAACTCCTCCCAAATCCGTACCTCCTACCATGCATCTGTACCTTGTCACATCCATCCATATTTCCTCTCATCCATCTATACCTCCTCCCATCCATCCGTACTCCTCTCATTCATCCATACCTCCTCCCATTCATCCGTAGCTCCTCCCATCCATCCATCCATCCATCCCTTGTTCCATCCATCCATACCTCCTCCCATTCATCCATAGCTCCTCCCATCCATCCATCCATCCCTTGTTCCATACATCCATACCTCCTCCCAACATTTGTACCTCCTCCATCCATCGTACCTCCTCCATTCATCTGTACCTCCTCCCATCCATCGTACCTCCTCCATCCATCATACCTCCTCCCATCCATCATACCCTCCATCCATCGTACCTCCTCCATCCATCTGTACCTCCTCCATCCACCTGTACCTCCTCCATCCATCGTACCTCCTCCATCCATCTGTACCTCCTCCCATCCATCGTACCTCCTCCATCCATCGTACCTCCTCCATTCATCTGCACCTCCTCCATCCATCTGTACCTCCTCCCATCCATCTGTACCTCCTCCATCCATCCATACCTCCTCCCATCCATCCGTACCTCCTCCATCCATCTGTACCTCCTCCCATCCATCCGTGCCCTCCTCCATCCATCTGTTCCTCCTCCATCCATCTGTACCTCCTCCCATCCAACTGTACCTCCTCCATCCATCGTACCTCCTCCATCCATCTGTACCTCCTCCCATCCATCCATACCTCCTCCCATCCATCCGTTGCCTCCTCCATCCATCTGTACCTCCTCCATCCATCGATTACTCCTCCATCCATCTGTACCTCCTCCCATCCATCTGTACCTCCTCCATCCATCTGTACCTCCTCCCATCCATCCGTACCTCCTCCCATCCATCCGTTACCTCCTCCCATCCATCCGTATTCCTCCTCCATCCATCCGTTGCCTCCTCCATCCATCTATTTGTACCTCCTCCCATCCAACTGTGCCTCCTCCCATCCATCCGTACCTCCTCCATCCATCAGTACCTCCTCCCATCCATCTGTACCTCCTCCCACCATCTGTACTTCCTCCCATGCATCCGTACCTCCTCCCATCCAAGTCCCACTCATCCATCCGTACCTCCCCCCCATCCATCTGTACTTTGTTCCATCCATCCGTACCTCCTCTCATCCATCCATATTTCCTTTCAACCATCCATTCCTCCTCCCATCCATCTGTACCTCCTCCATCCATCGTACCTCCTCCATCCATCTGTACCTCCTCCCATCCATTGTACCTCCTCCATCCATCGTACCTCCTTCATTCATCTGCACCTCCTCCATCCATCGTACCTCCTCCATCCATCTGTACCTCCTCCATTCATCTGCACCTCCTCCATCCATCGTACCTCCTCCATCCATCTGTACCTCCTCCATCCACCTGTACCTCCTCCATCTATCATACCTCCTCCATCCATCTGTACCTCCTCCATCCATCTGAACCTCCTCCCATCCATCGTACCTCCTCCATCCATCATACCTCCTCCATTCATCTGTACCTCCTCCATCCATCGTACCTCCTCCATCCATCTGTGCCTCCTCCCATCCATCCATACCTCCTCCCATCCATCCGTTGCCTCCTCCATCCATCTGTTCTCCTCCATCCATCGTACTCCTCCATCCATCTGTACCTCCTCCCATCCATCTGTACCTCCTCCATCCATCCGCACCTCCTCCCATCCATCCGTTACCTCCTCCATCCATCTGTACCTCCTCCATCCATCGTTACCTCCTCTATCCATCTGTACCTCCTCCCATCCATCTGTACCTCCTCCCATCCATCCGTTACCTCCTCCATCCATCTGTACCTCCTCCCATCCATCTGTAGCCTCCTCCCACCATCTGTACCTCCTCCCATGCATCCGTACCTCCTCCCATCCAACCGTACCCCACTCATCCATCCGTACCTCCTCCCATCCATCCGTACTTTGTTCCATCCATCCGTACCTCCTCTCATCCATCCATACTTCCTTTCAACCATCCGTATTACTCCTCCCATCCATCTGTACCTCCTCCATCCATCGTACCTCCTCCATCCATCTGTACCTCCTCCCATCCATCGTACCTCCTCCATCCATCGTACTTCCTCCATTCATCTGCACCTCCTCCATCCATCGTTACCTCCATCCATCTGTACCTCCTCCATCCACCTGTACTCCTCCATCTATCGTACCTCCTCCATCCATCTGTACCTCCTCCATCTATCTGAACCTCCTCCCATCCATCGTTCCTCCTCCATCCATCATACCTCCTCCATTCATCTGTACCTCCTCCCATCCATCGTTACCTCCTCCATCCATCTGTACCTCCTCCCATCCATCCATACCTCCTCCATCCATCCGTTCCTCCTCCATCCATCTGTACCTCCTCCATCCATTGTACCTCCTCCATCCATATGTACCTCCTCCATCCATCGTACCTCCTCCATCCATCTGTACCTCCTCCATCCATCCATACCTCCTCATCCATCCATCGTACCTCCTCCATCCATCTGTACCTCCTCCATCCATCGTACCTCCTCCATCCATATGTACCTCCTCCCATCCATCTGTACCTCCTCCATCCATCCATACCTCCTCCCATCCATCCGTTCCTCCTCCATCCATCTGTTACTCTCCTCCATCCATCGTTACCTCCTCCATCCATCTGTACCTCCTCCCATCCATCTGTACCTCCTCCATCCATCTGTACCTCCTCCCATCCATCTGTACCTCCCATCCATCCATTGCCTCCTCCCATCCATCGTTACCTCCTCCATCCATCCGTATTCCTCCTCCATCCATCTGTACCTCCTCCCATCCAACTGTACCTCCCCCCATCCATCCGTACCTCCTCCATCCATCAGTACCTCCTCCCATCCATCTGTACCTCCTCCACCATCTGTACCTCCTCCCATGCATCCGTTCCTCCTCCCATCCAACTTGCCCCACTCATCCATCCGTACCTCCTCCCATCCATCCGTGCTTTGTTCCATCCATCCGTACTCTCCTCTCATCCATCCATACTTCCTTTCAACCATCCGTTCCTCCTCCCATCCATCTGTACCTCCTCCATCCATCGTACCTCCTCCATCCATCTGTACCTCCTCCCATCCATCGTCCTCCTCCATCCATCGCTTCCTCCATTCATCTGCCCTCCTCCATCCATCGTTGCCTCCTCCATCCATCTGTACCTCCTCCATCCACCTGTACCTCCTCCCATCTATCGTTACCTCCTCCATCCATCTGTACCTCCTCCATCTATCTGAACCTCCTCCCATCCATCGTACCTCCTCCATCCATCATACCTCCTCCATTCATCTGTACCTCCTCCCATCCATCGGACCTCCTCCATCCATCTGTACCTCCTCCCATCCATCCATACCTCCTCCCATCCATCCGTACCTCCTCCATCCATCTGTACCTCCTCCATCCATCGTTACCTCCTCCATCCATATGTACCTCCTCCATCCATCGTTCCTCCTCCATCCATCTGTACCTCCTCCCATCCATCCATACCTCCTCCCATCCATCCGTACCTCCTCCATCCATCTGTACCTCCTCCATCCATCGTACCTCCTCCATCCATATGTACCTCCTCCCATCCATCTGTACCTCCTCCATCCATCCATACCTCCTCCCATCCATAGTTGCCTCCTCCATCCATCTGTTCCTCCTCCATCCATCATTGCCTCCTCCATCCATCTGTACCTCCTCCCATCCATCTGTACCTCCTCCATCCATCTGTACCTCCTCCCATCCATCTGTACCTCCTCCCATCCATCCGTACCTCCTCCCATCCATCCGCCTCCTCCATCCATCCATTACCTCCTCCATCCATCTGTACCTCCTCCCATCCAACTGTACCTCCTCCATCCATCCGTACCTCCTCCATCCATCAGTACCTCCTCCCATCCATCTGTACCTCCTCCCACCATCTGTACCTCCTCCCATGCATCCGTGCCTCCTCCCATCCAACCGTTCCCCACTCATCCATCCGTACCTCCTCCCATCCATCCGTAGCTTTGTTCCATCCATCCGTACCTCCTCTCATCCATCCATACTTCCTTTCAACCATCCGTACCTCCTCCATCCATCTGTACCCCCTCCATCCATCGTACCTCCTCCATCCATCTGTACCTCCTCCCATCCATCCGGATCCTCCCATCCATCCGTACCTCCTTCCATCCATCCGTACTTTTGTTCCATCCATCTGTACCTCCTCTCATCCATCCATACTTCCTCCCAACCATCCAAACCTCCTCACATCCATCTGTACCTCCTCCCATCCATCCATACTTCCTCCCATCCATCCATTCCTCCTCCCATCCATCCGTGCTTTTGTTCCATCCATCCATTACCTCCTCCCATCCATCTGTACCTCCACCCACCCATCCATACCTCCTCCCATCCATCCATACCTCCTCCCATCTATCCATACTTCCTCCCATTCATCTATCTGTACCGCCACGCACCATCCATACCTCCTCCACCCATCCGTGCTTCCTCTCATCCATCCATACCTTTTTCTCATCCGTCCATACATCCTCCCATGCATGCATGTGCCCTTCTATCCTTACTTCCATCCTCGGACTGTTCAGACATAATAATATCCATATATCCATCCTTGCATCCATCCATCCACCATCTATTCATACTCCATATATCCATCTTTCATTCCGGTCTATCTTTTTTATCCATTCATCCATCCATCCTCCAATTCAACCATATTCTATCCACCTATACATCATCCATACACCATCCCCATCATCCATCCATCCACATATCATTCATCCATTCATCCATCCATTAATCTACACATCATCCTCTCACCTACCTCTCCATCCTCCCATGCATCCATCCATCTTCCTATTCATCCAGTCGTCCTTCCTCCCTTTATCCTCTCATCCTCCCTCTATCCTCCGTGCATTATCCATCCATCCTTTCACCCATATGTTCACCTTCCTATTCATTTCACCCCACCCACCATCCCATCCATTCTCCTATCCATACACCATCCACCCATCTTTCCTGTCAACCAATCCATTCATCCATCCTCCCTGCAATCTTTTTATATATCCAACCATCCATCCCATCCATCCACCCATCCATACACCATCCACCCATCTTTCCTGTCAACCAATCCATTCATCCATCCTCCCTGCAATCTTTTATATATCCAACCATCCATACCATCCATTCACCTATCCATACACCATCCACCCATCTTTCCTCCCATCTGTCAACCAATCCATTCATCCATTCATCCTCCCTGCAATCTTTTTTTTTTATTTTTTGCTTTTTGGGTCACACCCGGCGATGCTCAGGGGTTACTCCTGGCTCTGCACTCAGGAATTACTCCTGGCGGTGCTCGGGGACCATATGGGATGCCGGCAATTGAACCCAGGCCAGCACAGGCCAGCCGCGTGCAAGGCAAACGCCCTACCCGCTGGGCTATCGCTCCGGCCCCCTGCAATCTTTTTTATATATCCAACCATCCGTCCCATCTATCCACCCATCCATCCTCTCAAACATTATCCATCCACCCTCCGATCCATCCACCCACACAGCAGTCACCTCCATCTATCCATCCTCCTATTCATCCTCCCATCATCCCCATCAATCCTTCCCTCACCATCCATCTATACATCCTCTCATCCACCAATTTTCCCATCCACCCATTCCATCTTCCCACATTCTCTCATCGATCCATTTATCTGTTCTCTCTTTTGTCCTCTCAGTAATTCACTCATCCATCATCCACGCTTTCATCCTATTTCCTCTTCATCATGCGTCCATCCATCACCCCATCAATCTCCCTCCACCTTCCCTGTCTTCCTCATGCAATGCGGGTGTTGTGAGGGATGCAGGCACAGAAGTGCAGGTGGTGTGGAGGTGCAGGCACACAGATGTGGGTTCAGTGAAGGTTGCAGACACAAAAATGCAGGTGTAGTGAAGGTTTGCAGGCACAGAGACATGGGTGTAGTGAGGGGGTTCAGGCACACAGATGTGTTTTGGGGGACCCCAAAACCCGCACATGCAGCCACCACAGGAGGCTTTGGGGCTGGGAACTGCCTTCAGACCCCAGAAGATCCTGTCCTTCCAGGCACCTCTGCTCTGCCCTCCAGAGGCTTCTAAAAGCCCTTTCCTTCAGCACGAGGGATCCGGAGGGCTCACTTCTGCATGGTGCTGTCTCCACAGGCTCACCACATGCTCCCTGGAAGGGGGAAGCACCCTTCGGCCCTTGGCCCCCTCAGCTGAGGCTCCCACACTCAGGGCCACCCCCTTGCTAAACTCCGGGAACTCGCTGCTCATTTCCCAGCTTGTCCTGTGACGTGGCAGCAGCCTGGAACTCTGTGGCCTAAACAGTGAGTAAATATTTACACAGTCCTCTCACAGCAGAGGCTCTGAGGGGCCCATGCCAGACAGAGCCACACTGGACAGCATGGTCCCCGCCATGGACAGCCCCACCCTGGACAGTCGCACCTTTGGTGGCCCTCGCTATGGACAGCCCCCTGAATGGCCCCACTGCATGGCTGGGCCCCAACACAGAGAGCCCACCCCAGGAGGAAGTGGGCCGCCACTAGGGGCCCAGACAGTCACTGCAAGTGAGGTCATGGTCTGAGGACCAAGGAGGTGTGAATACCCTCAGCCCCACCAGCTGAGCCCAGGGAGTCTCTGTGGGGGTGCTTCCATGTTCCTGTGCGCTCGCCCATGTTCACAGGATCTCATGTGTTCTAATGTGCTCTCATATGTTTTTGAATGATCCCACTGTTCATGTGTGCTTTCACATGCTCCCATATGTTCTCACATGTTCCTGCATGCTCTTACATGTTCCCATGTTCTCTCACATGTTCCTGCATGTTCTCATGCATGTTCACAAGATCTCATGTGTTCTAATGTGCTTGCACATGTTTTAGTATGATCCCACCATTCATGTGTGCTCTCACATATCCCTACATACTCTCACATGTTCCCATGTGCTCTCACATGTTCCCACATGTTCTCATGTATGTTCACAAGATCTCATGTGTTCTAATGTGCTCGCTCATGTTTTTGTATGAGAAAGCAGATCAAAAACAGTGGATTTTGATCCCACTGTTCCCATATGATCACATGCTTGCCATGTTCATGAGCTATCCCATGTTTTTTATGGGCTATTTTGTGTTCTCACGTGTTCCTGCATGCTCCTCCAGAACACAGCCCTGGGGATATGTGCTCCCCCCCATGGCCCCAGCTACACCTCCTCGCCCACATCCCCACCCATCCCCTCCCTCAGACGTGGGGGCTGGTCTGCTTGGGGTCCAATGGGGTGCCCAGCCTCTGCCCTGGCTCTCAGCTCTGCTCCTTGGGTCCTGAATCACCTCACACCCACCTGGCTCTGGACACTCCTCCATCCACATTGCTTACTCAGCTCCCAGGAAACTGAGCTTGGGCAAGCAATGAGGCTCCGGACAGGGTGTAGGGCCCTGAATGGACCCAGAATGGCCCCCAGCCCAGCCCCACCCTGGCAGCCTCCCCCTGGGGCCACCCTTTGCTCTCAATGTGACCAGGTGAAAATCTGTGAAGAGGGAATTAGTCACATGCTTGGACCCTGGCTCCCAGGAGATAACATAGTCCCTCCCAGGCCCTTCCAGAACTTTCCCTGCACATGCCCTTCTCCCGTGAGCTCCCCAGAGCTGCCAGTGTGGCTGCACACTCTCCGTGCTCCAGAGACTCCCGAGTCCCCAACCATGGTTGAGCACAGGCCCTGGCAGGAGGCAAGCAGGGAGCGGGCAGCCTGGACAGCCAAGTCTGGCTTGAACAGTGGTAGTCACTTCTCTTCCGTCCTTCCGTCCTGCTAGGCAGGGAGCCGGTGCTTGCTCCACGCTCACACAAACATGGACCTGTGGGTCCGGCTCTGGCTCTGTAAGCGCAGCCCAAGACGTCTGACTACATGCCCTCTCCTACAAGAGGATACCTGCCCTTCCCTCCACACCCCTCACAGTGCCTGGGCAGAGCAGGGCTCCCCTCTGTTGCCTGCCAGACACCCAGGCTACCGGACACCCGCTGAGTGGGCAGAGGGAGGAAGCCCGGGAGGCCGGCACCTCCTCAGGGCCAGGCAAACTGTCCTACAGCCCCTGGACTGGCCCTTTAAGAGGGGGCCATGTTTCCAGAGAGGGGCCTGGAACATTCATCTTCCTTCTCAGCACCCTGACCCTGTGACCCTGTCAGGGCCCAGGAGCCCCTCCCTGGGCTTCTGTGGGTCCTCCTACCCCAGGGCACCGCGTCTGTGATTCCCATCAGAGCCCAGGCACACGTGGCGGGGAAGAGGCCCCATGGGCTCAGGGCAGCAGTCCACACGGCTCCCCACAGCCCCCATGCATGCCGCTCTGCACCCCCTCCGCGGGGAGCCGTGGCCTTGTTTATGGAGCCACATCTAGAGGCATTCCCTGGACAGCTGTGCACAGGCAGCTGGGCCTCGGGCGACTCCCACCCCTGCCTGGGGGTCTCAGCAGGAGGCTCTCAGCACTGGCCCCTCCTGGAGCTCTGATGTGCTGTTGCAGCAGAGTGCTTGGGGGCTCCTGCAGGAGCAGGTGGGGATGGGCAGAGGGGACTGGGGGACACCCACGGAAAAAACTAGAAGGAGCCCGTGTGCAGGTTGACAACCGTCCACTGTGCCCAGGACTAGGAGGCCCCAGGAGGGCACATGACCAAGTACTGGAGATGCCCCAGAGTCCCAGACACCCCATGATGCAGGGGCCCCTGGGTCCCAGAGATGCCCTGTGGATGTGGTGGGGGCATGCATGGCTCTGCCGGGGTCTCAGGATCCAGCTAGCCCGAGGGTCTGTCCAAGACCCTCTTTAGGACATCTGCCCACTGCAGAGAAGGGCAAGGGAGGGATTGGAGCATGTCCCAGATGTCCCCTAAATGTCACACTGTGGCTCTGCTGCTGAGAGCCAGGGACCACAGCACTCTGTGAGATCCCAGCACAGAGACGAGAGAGCCCAGCATAGAAACTAGAGACCCCAGCACAGAGATGAGAGAGCCCAGAACAGAGAAAGAGAGACCCCAGCACGGGGAAGAGATCCCAACAGAGGCGAGGCCCAGCACAGAGACGAGAGACCTCAGCACCGACGTGCCCACATCCTTGAAGCTGACTGTTCCGCAAGGACCCTGATTTCAGGCACGGCTGTAGGCTGGCCAGGTCAGGAGCCGAGAGCCAGCACCACCTCTGGCCGAGCCAGGCCTGTCCCCAAGAGCAACACTGCCTCTACCCAGCCTGGAGGCACCTGCCTCAGGCCCCAGAGTCACATGCATCTCCCCAGCCCCAGGCCACATGAAGGCACACGGGACAGGAACCACCAGCACCCCAACGGTTCTCGGATGAACCCCTGCAAAATCTGTAGCAAGGGACACGGTGGGACAGAGCCAGACCTCAGTCATAAGGGCCACAGGACAATGCCCCACCCCCGCTTTCCTGCTGCTGCTTGAGACAGCAGGTGGGTCTCTCCCTGCATGGGGCGAGGACCCCTGAATCTCAGCAGGTGGGTCTCTCCCTGCATGGGGCGAGGACCCCTGAATCTGATCTCAAGTCCCCTGCAGGACTGGCTGGACTCCCAAAGCAGGGAGGGGGCTGAGCCCTGCAGCCACTCCCTGCAGCCTGCCCATGGTGGTCTCAGTACCACTCCAACACTTCCAATGCTTGTGTATATAGGTGTGTGCGTGAGTGTGGGCTATGAGTGTGTACCTGTGTGCGTGAGGGTGTCCACTGTCTGTGTTAAGTGTGTGTGAGGAGTGTTCTGCATGTCTGAGTGCAATGACGTGACTGCATCTGAGTGTGCGTCTACACCTGAGTGTGTGAGTGTGTCTGCATCTGAGTGTGTGTCTGCATGTGAATGTGTGAGTGTGTCTGCATCTGAGTATGTGAGTGTGTGTCTGCATCTGAGTGTGAGTGTGTGTCTGCATCTGAGTATGTGAGTGTGTGTCTGCATCTGAGTGTGCGTCTACACCTGAGTGTGTGAGTGTGTCTGCATCTGAGTGTGTGTCTGCATGTGAATGTGTGAGGTGTGTCTGCATCTGAGTGTGAGTGTGTGTCTGCATCTGAGTAAGTAAATGTGTGTCTGCATCTGAGTGTGTGAGTGTGTGTCTGCATCTGAGTGTGTGTCTGCATCTGAGTATGTGAGTGTGTGTGTCTGCATCTGAGTGTGTGAGTGTGTGTCTAAACCTGAGTGTATATGTGTATCTGCATCTGAGTGTGTGTCTGCACCTGAATGTGTGAGTGTGTCTGCATCTGAGTATGTGAGTGTGTGTCTGCATCTGAGTGTGTGTCTACACCTGGAGTGTGTATGTGTATCTGCATTTGAGTGTGTGTCTGCATGTGAATGTGTGAGTGTGTCTGCATCTGAGTATGTGAGTGTGTGTCTGCATCTGAGTAAGTAAATGTGTGTCTGCATCTGAGTGTGTGAGTGTGTCTGCATCTGAGTAAGTAAATGTGTGCCTGCATCTGAGCGTGTGAGTGTGTGTCTGCATCTGAGTGTGTGTCTAAATCTGAGTGTGAGGTTGTGCATCTGGACCTGAGTGTGTGAGTGTCTATATCTGAGGTATATGAGTGTGTCTGCATTTGAGTGTGTGAATCTTTGCGTGTATGCATTTGCTCATTGATGTGTGTCTGTGATTGAGAGGTGTGCAGTGTGTCTGAGTGTGAAATGGAATGTGTGCATGTTTACTGTGTGTCTGTGTGTGCAGACGTTCAGTGTGTGTGAGATGGGAGTGGGAGTGTCTGCACGTAGTGACAGTGCGTGTGCAGAGTGAGTGCTGCTCTGCCCTCACCACTGAGGGTCCACCCCTGCTGTCCTCACCACTGAGCGTCCACCCCTGCTGTCCTCACCCACTGAGGGTCGACCCCTGCTGTCCTCACCCACTGAGGGTCCACCCCTGCTGTCCTCACCCACTGAGGGTCCACCCCTGCTGTCCTCACCACTAAGCGTCCACCCTTGCTACCTCACCACTGAGGGTCCACCCCTGCTGTCCTCACCCACTGAGGGTACGTCCCTGCTGTCCTCACCACTGACGGTCCACCCCTGCTGTCCTCACCACTGAGGGTCCACCCTGCTGCCCTCACCACTGAGGGTCCACCCCTGCTGTCCTCACCACTGAGGGTCCACCCCTGCTGTCCTCACCACTGAGCGTCCACCCCTGCTGTCCTCACCCACTGAGGGTCCACCCCTGCTGTCCTCACCAGTGAGGGTCCACCCCTGCTGTCCTCACCACTGACGGTCCACCCCTGCTGCCCTCACCACTGAGGGTCCATCCCTGCTCACCCACTGAGGGTCTGTCCCTGCTGTCCTCACCACTGAGGGTCCACCCTGCTGCCCTCACCACTGAGGGTCCAGCCCTGCTGTCCTCACCACTGAGGGTCCACCCCTGCTGTCCTCACCACTGAGGGTCCACCCCTGCTGTCCACAGCCACTGAGGGTCCACGCCTGCTGCCCTCACCACTGAGGGTCCACCCCTGCTGTCCTCACCCACTGAGGGTCCGTCCCTGCTGTCCTCACCACTGAGGGTCCACCCCTGCTGTCCTCACCACTGAGGGTCCACCCCTGCTGTCCTCACCACTGAGGGTCCACCCCTGCTGTCCTCACCACTGAGGGTCCACCCCTGCTGTCCTCACCACTGAGGGTCCACCCCTGCTGTCCTAACCACTGAGGGTCCACCCCTGCTGTCCTCACCACTGAGGGTCCACGCTGCTGCCCTCACCACAGAGGGTCCACCCCTGCTGTCCTCACCACTGAGGGTCCACCCCTGCTGTCCTCACCACTGAGGGTCCACCCCTGCTGTCCTCACCACTGAGGGTCCACCCTGCTGCCCTCACCACTGAGGGTCCACCCCTGCTGTCCTCACCACTGAAGGTCCACCCCTGCTGTCCTCACCCACTGAGGGTCCACCCTGCTGCCCTCACCACTGAGGGTCCACCCCTGCTGTCCTCACCACTGAGGGTCCACCCCTGCTGTCCTCACCACTGAGGGTCCACCCCTGCTGTCCTCACCACTGAGCGTTCACCCTTGCTGTCCTCACCACTGAGGGTCCACCCCTGCTGTCCTCACCACTGAGGGTCCACCCTGCTGCCCTCACCACTGAGGGTCCACCCCTGCTATCCTCACCACTGAGGGTCCACCCCTGCTGTCCTCACCACTGAGGGTCCACCCCTGCTGTCCTCACCACTGAGGGTCCACCCCTGCTGTCCTCACCCACTGAGGGTTCACCCCTGCTGTCCTCACCACTGAGGGTCCACCCCTGCTGTCCTCACCATTGAGGGTCCACCCCTGCTGTCCTCACCACTGAGGGTCTATCCCTGCTGTCCTCACCATTGAGGGTCCACCCCTGCTGTCCTCACCACTGAGCGTCCACCCCTGCTGTCCTCACCACTGAGGGTCCACCCCTGCTGTCCGCACCACTGAGGGTCCACCCCTGCTGTCCTCACCACTGAGGGTCCACCCCTGCTGTCCTCACCACTGAGGGTCCACCCCTGCTGTCCTCACCCACTGAGGGTCCGTCCCTGCTGTCCTCACCCACTGAGGGTCCACCCCTGCTGTCTTCACCACTGAGCGCCCACCCTTGCTGTCCTCACCACTGAGCATCCACCCCTGCTGTCCTCACCACTGAGGGTCCACCCTTGCTGTCCTCACCACTGAGGGTCTGTCCCTGCTGTCCTCACCACTGAGGGTCCACCCCTGCTGTCCTCACCACTGAGGGTCCACCCCTGCTGTCCTCACCACTGAGGGTCCACCCCTGCTGTCCTCACCACTGAGCGTCCACCCTTGCTGTCCTCACCACTGAGGGTCCACCCCTGCTGTCCTCACCACTGAGGGTCCACAATGCTGCCCATACCACTGAGGGTCCACCCCTGCTGTCCTCACCACTGAAGGTCCACCCCTGCTGTCCTCACCCACTGAGGGTCCACCCTGCTGCCCTCACCACTGAGGATCCACCCCTGCTGTCCTCACCACTGAGGGTCCACCCCTGCTGTCCTCACCACTGAGGGTCCACCCCTGCTGTCCTCACCACTGAGGGTCCACCCCTGCTGTCCTCACCACTGAGGGTCCACCCCTGCTGTCCTCACCCACTGAGGGTCCACCCTGCTGCCCTCACCACTGTGGGTCCACCCCTGCTGTCCTCACCACTGAGGGTCCACCCCTGATGTCCTCACCACTGAGGGTCTGTCCCTGCTGTCCTCACCACTGAGGGTCCACCCCTGCTGTCCTCACCACTGAGCGTCCACCCCTGCTGTCCTCACCACTGAGGGTCCACCCCTGCTGTCCTCACCCACTGAGGGTCCACCCCTGCTGTCCTCACCACTGAGGGTCCACCCCTGCTGTCCTCACCACTGAGGGTCCACCCCTGCTGTCCTCACCACTGAGGGTCCACCCCTGCTGTCCTCACCACTGAGGGTCCACCCCTGCTGTCCTCACCCACTGAGGGTCCGTCCCTGCTGTCCTCACCCACTGAGGGTCCACCCCTGCTGTCCTCACCACTGAGCGTCCACCCTTGCTGTCCTCACCACTGAGCGTCCACCCCTGCTGTCCTCACCACTGAGGGTCCACCCTTGCTGTCCTCACCACTGAGGGTCTGTCCCTGCTGTCCTCACCACTGAGGGTCCACCCCTGCTGTCCTCACCACTGAGGGTCCACCCTGCTGTCCTCACCACTGAGGGTCCACCCCTGCTGTCCTCACAACTGAGCGTCCACCCTTGCTGTCCTCACCACTGAGGGTCCACCCCTGCTGTCCTCACCACTGAGGGTCCACAATGCTGCCCATACCACTGAGGGTCCACCCCTGCTGTCCTCACCACTGAGGGTCCACCCCTGCTGTCCTCACCCACTGAGGGTCCGTCCCTGCTGTCCTCACCCACTGAGGGTCCACCCTGCTGTCCTCACCACTGAGCGTCCACCCTTGCTGTCCTCACCACTGAGCGTCCACCCCTGCTGTCCTCACCACTGAGGGTCCACCCTTGCTGTCCTCACCACTGAGGGTCTGTCCCTGCTGTCCTCACCACTGAGGGTCCACCCCTGCTGTCCTCACCACTGAGGGTCCACCCCTGATGTCCTCACCACTGAGGGTCTGTCCCTGCTGTCCTCACCACTGAGGGTCCACCCCTGCTGTCCTCACCACTGAGCGTCCACCCCTGCTGTCCTCACCACTGAGGGTCCACCCCTGCTGTCCTCACCCACTGAGGGTCCACCCCTGCTGTCCTCACCACTGAGGGTCCACCCCTGCTGTCCTCACCACTGAGGGTCCACCCCTGCTGTCCTCACCACTGAGGGTCCACCCCTGCTGTCCTCACCCACTGAGGGTCCGTCCCTGCTGTCCTCACCCAATGAGGGTCCACCCCTGCTGTCCTCACCCACTGAGGGTCCACCCCTGCTGTCCTCACCCACTGAGGGTCCACCCCTGCTGTCCTCACCACTGAGGGTCCACCCCTGCTGTCCTCACCACTGAAGGTCCACCCCTGCTGTCCTCACCACTGAGGGTCAACCCCTGCTGTCCTCACCACTGAAGGTCCACCCCTGCTGTCCTCACCACTGAGGGTCAACCCCTGCTGTCCTCACCACTGAGGGTCCACCCCTGCTGTCCTCACCCACTGAGGGTCCACCCATGCTGTCTTCACCACTGAGGGTCCACCCCTGCTGTCCTCACCACTGAGCGTCCACCCCTGCTGTCCTCACCCACTGAGGGTCCACCCCTGCTGTCCTCACCACTGAGGGTCCACCCCTGCTGTCCTCACCACTGAGGGTCCACCCCTGCTGCCCTCACCACTGAGGGTCCATCCCTGCTCACCCACTGAGGGTCTGTCCCTGCTGTCCTCACCACTGAGGGTCCACCCTGCTGCCCTCACCACTGAGGGTCCAGCCCTGCTGTCCTCACCACTGAGGGTCCACCCCTGCTGTCCTCACCACTGAGGGTCCACCCCTGCTGTCCTCACCACTGAGGGTCCACCCCTGCTGTCCTCACCCACTGAGGGTCCACCCCTGCTGTCCTCACCACTGAGGGTACACCCCTGCTGTCCTCACCACTGAGGGTCCACCCCTGCTGTCCTCACCACTGAGGGTCCACCCCTGCTGTCCTCACCCACTGAGGGTCCGTCCCTGCTGTCCTCACCCAATGAGGGTCCACCCCTGCTGTCCTCACCCACTGAGGGTCCACCCCTGCTGTCCTCACCCACTGAGGGTCCACCCCTGCTGTCCTCACCACTGAGGGTCCACCCCTGCTGTCCTCACCACTGAAGGTCCACCCTGCTGTCCTCACCACTGAGGGTCAACCCCTGCTGTCCTCACCACTGAAGGTCCACCCCTGCTGTCCTCACCACTGAGGGTCAACCCCTGCTGTCCTCACCACTGAGGGTCCACCCCTGCTGTCCTCACCCACTGAGGGTCCACCCATGCTGTCTTCACCACTGAGGGTCCACCCCTGCTGTCCTCACCACTGAGCGTCCACCCTGCTGTCCTCACCCACTGAGGGTCCACCCCTGCTGTCCTCACCACTGAGGGTCCACCCCTGCTGTCCTCACCACTGAGGGTCCACCCCTGCTGCCCTCACCACTGAGGGTCCATCCCTGCTCACCCACTGAGGGTCTGTCCCTGCTGTCCTCACCACTGAGGGGTCCACCCTGCTGCCCTCACCACTGAGGGTCCAGCCCTGCTGTCCTCACCACTGAGGGTCCACCACTGCTGTCCTCACCACTGAGGGTCCACCCTGCTGTCCTCACCCACTGAGGGTCCACCCCTGCTGCCCTCACCACTGAGGGTCCACCCTGCTGTCCTCACCCACTGAGGGTCCGTCCCTGCTGTCCTCACCACTGAGGGTCCACCCCTGCTGTCCTCACCACTGAGGGTCCACCCCTGCTGTCCTCACCACTGAGGGTCCACCCCTGCTGTCCTCACCACTGAGGGTCCACCCCTGCTGTCCTCACCACTGAGGGTCCACCCCTGCTGTCCTCACCACTGAGGGTCCACCCCTGCTGTCCTCACCACTGAGGGTCCACCCTGCTGCCCTCACCACAGAGGGTCCACCCCTGCTGTCCTCACCACTGAGGGTCCACCCCTGCTGTCCTCACCACTGAGGGTCCACCCCTGCTGTCCTCACCACTGAGGGTCCACCCTGCTGCTCTCACCACTGAGGGTCCACCCCTGCTGTCCTCACGACTGAAGGTCCACCCCTGCTGTCCTCAACCACTGAGGGTCCACCCTGCTGCCCTCACCACTGAGGGTCCACCCCTGCTGTCCTCACCACTGAGGGTCCACCCCTGCTGTCCTCACCCACTGAGGGTCCACCCCTGCTGTCCTCACCACTGAGCGTTCACCCTTGCTGTCCCTTCCACTGAGGGTCCACCCCTGCTGTCCTCACCACTGAGGGTCCACCCTCTGCCCTCACCACTGAGAGTCCACCCCTGCTATCCTCACCACTGAGGGTCCACCCTGCTGTCCTCACCACTGAGGGTCCACCCCTGCTGTCCTCACCACTGAGGGTCCACCCCTGCTGTCCTCACCCACTGAGGGTTCACCCCTGCTGTCCCACCACTGAGGGTCCACCCCTGCTGTCCTCACCATTGAGGGTCCACCCCTGCTGTCCTCACCACTGAGGGTCTGTCCCTGCTGTCCTCACCATTGAGGGTCCACCCCTGCTGTCCTCACCACTGAGCGTCCACCCCTGCTGTCCTCAACACTGAGGGTCCACCAATGCTGTCCGCACCACTGAGGGTCCACCCTGCTGTCTTCAGCACTGAGGGTCCACCCCTGCTGTCCTCACCACTGAGGGTCCACCCCTGCTGTCCTCACCCACTGAGGGTCTGTCCCTGCTGTCCTCACCCACTGAGGGTCCACCCCTGCTGTCCTCACCACTGAGCGTCCACCCTTGCTGTCCTCACCACTGAGCGTCCACCCCTGCTGTCCTCACCACTGAGGGTCCACGCCTGCTGTCCGCACCACTGAGGGTCCGTCCCTGCTGTCCTCACCACTGAGGGTCCACCCCTGCTGTCCTCACCACTGAGGGTCCACCCCTGCTGTCCTCACCACTGAGGGTCCACCCCTGCTGTCCTCACCACTGAGCGTCCACCCTTGCTGTCCTCACCACTGAGGGTCCACCCCTGCTGTCCTCACCACTGAGGGTCCACCCTGCTGCCCATACCACTGAGGGTCCACCCCTGCTGTCCTCACCACTGAAGGTCCACCCCTGCTGTCCTCACCCACTGAGGGTCCACCCTGCTGCCCTCACCACTGAGGGTCCACCCCTGCTGTCCTCACCACTGAGGGTCCACCCCTGCTGTCCTCACCACTGAGGGTCCACCCCTGCTGTCCTCACCACTGAGGGTCCACCCCTGCTGTCCTCACCACTGAGGGTCCACCCCTGCTGTCCTCACCCACTGAAGGTCCACCCCTGCTGTCCTCACCACTGAGGGTCCACCCCTGCTGTCCTCACCACTGAGGGTCCACCCTGCTGTCCTCACCACTGAGGGTCTGTCCCTGCTGTCCTCACCACTGAGGGTCCACCCCTGCTGTCCTCACCACTGAGCGTCCACCCCTGCTGTCCTCACCACTGAGGTCCCACCCCTGCTGTCCTCACCCACTGAGGGTCCACCCCTGCTGTCCTCACCACTGAGGGTCCACCCGTGCTGTCCTCACCACTGAGGGTCCACCCCTGCTGTCCTCACCACTGAGGGTCCACCCCTGCTGTCCTCACCCACTGAGGGTCCGTCCCTGCTGTCCTCACCCACTGAGGGTCCACCCCTGCTGTCCTCACCCACTGAGGGTCCACCCCTGCTGTCCTCACCCACTGAGGGTCCACCCCTGCTGTCCTCACCACTGAGGGTCCACCCTGCTGTCCTCACCACTGAAGGTCCACCCCTGCTGTCCTCACCACTGAGGGTCAAGCCCTGCTGTCCTCACCACTGAGGGTCCACCCCTGCTGTCCTCACCACTGAGGGTCCACCCCTGCTGTCCTCAGCCACTGAGGGTCCACCCCTGCTGCCCTCACCACTGAGAGTCCACCCCTGCTGTCCTCACCCACTGAGGGTCCGTCCCTGCTGTCCTCACCACTGAGGGTCCACCCCTGCTGTCCTCACCACTGAGGGTCCACCCCTGCTGTCCTCACCACTGAGGGTCCACCCCTGCTGTCCTCACCACTGAGGGTCCACCCCTGCTGTCCTCACCACTGAGGGTCCACCCTGCTGTCCTCACCACTGAGGGTCCACCCCTGCTGTCCTCACCACTGAGGGTCCACCCTGCTGCCCTCACCACAGAGGGTCCACCCCTGCTGTCCTCACCACTGAGGGTCCACCCCTGCTGTCCTCACCACTGAGGGTCCACCCCTGCTGTCCTCACCACTGAGGGTCCACCCTGCTGCCCTCACCACTGAGGGTCCACCCCTGCTGTCCTCACCACTGAAGGTCCACCCCTGCTGTCCTCACCCACTGAGGGTCCACCCTGCTGCCCTCACCACTGAGGGTCCACCCCTGCTGTCCTCACCACTGAGGGTCCACCCCTGCTGTCCTCACCACTGAGGGTCCACCCCTGCTGTCCTCACCACTGAGCGTTCACCCTTGCTGTCCTCACCACTGAGGGTCCACCCCTGCTGTCCTCACCACTGAGGGTCCACCCTGCTGCCCTCACCACTGAGGGTCCACCCCTGCTATCCTCACCACTGAGGGTCCACCCTGCTGTCCTCACCACTGAGGGTCCACCCCTGCTGTCCTCACCACTGAGGGTCCACCCTGCTGTCCTCACCCACTGAGGGTTCACCCCTGCTGTCCTCACCACTGAGGGTCCACCCCTGCTGTCCTCACCATTGAGGGTCCACCCCTGCTGTCCTCACCACTGAGGGTCTGTCCCTGCTGTCCTCACCATTGAGGGTCCACCCCTGCTGTCCTCACCACTGAGCGTCCACCCCTGCTGTCCTCACCACTGAGGGTCCACCACTGCTGTCCGCGCCACTGAGGGTCCACCCTGCTGTCTTCACCACTGAGGGTCCACCCCTGCTGTTCTCACCACTGAGGGTCCACCCCTGCTGTCCTCACCACTGAGGGTCCACCCCTGCTGTCCTCACCACTGAGGGTCCACCCTGCTGCCCTCACCACAGAGGGTCCACCCCTGCTGTCCTCACCACTGAGGGTCCACCCCTGCTGTCCTCACCACTGAGGGTCCACCCCTGCTGTCCTCACCACTGAGGGTCCACCCTGCTGCCCTCACCACTGAGGGTCCACCCCTGCTGTCCTCACGACTGAAGGTCCACCCCTGCTGTCTTCACCCACTGAGGGTCCACCCTGCTGCCCTCACCACTGAGGGTCCACCCCTGCTGTCCTCACCACTGAGGGTCCACCCCTGCTGTCCTCACCACTGAGCGTTCAACCTTGCTGTCCTCACCACTGAGGGTCCACCCCTGTTGTCCTCACCACTGAGGGTCCACCCTGCTGCCCTCACCACTGAGAGTCCACCCCTGCTATCCTCACCACTGAGGGTCCACCCCCTGCTGTCCTCACCACTGAGGGTCCACCCCTGCTGTCCTCACCACTGAGGGTCCACCCCTGCTGTCCTCACCCACTGAGGGTTCACCCTTGCTGTCCTCACCACTGAGGGTCCACCCCTGCTGTCCTCACCATTGAGGGTCCACCCCTGCTGTCCTCACCACTGAGGGTCTGTCCCTGCTGTCCTCACCATTGAGGGTCCACCCCTGCTGTCCTCACCACTGAGCGTCCACCCCTGCTGTCCTCACCACTGAGGGTCCACCCCTGCTGTCCTCACCACTGAGGGTCCACCCCTGCTGTCTTCAGCACTGAGGGTCCACCCCTGCTGTCCTCACCACTGAGGGTCCACCCTGCTGTCCTCACCCACTGAGGGTCCGTCCCTGCTGTCCTCACCCACTGAGGGTCCACCCCTGCTGTCCTCACCACTGAGCGCCCACCCTTGCTGTCCTCACCACTGAGCGTCCACCCCTGCTGTCCTCACCACTGAGGGTCCACCCCTGCAATCCTCACCACTGAGGGTCTGTCCCTGCTGTCCTCACCACTGAGGGTCCACCCCTGCTGTCCTCACCACTGAGGGTCCACCCCTGCTGTCCTCACCACTGAGGGTCCACCCCTGCTGTCCTCACCACTGAGCGTCCACCCTTGCTGTCCTCACCACTGAGGGTCCACCCCTGCTGTCCTCACCACTGAGGGTACACCCTGCTGCCCATACCACTGAGGGTCCACCCCTGCTGTCCTCACCACTGAAGGTCCACCCCTGCTGTCCTCACCCACTGAGGGTCCACCCTGCTGCCCTCACCACTGAGGGTCCACCCCTGCTGTCCTCACCACTGAGGGTCCACCCCTGCTGTCCTCACCACTGAGGGTCCACCCCTGCTGTCCTCACCACTGAGGGTCCACCCCTGCTGTCCTCACCACTGAGGGTCCACCCCTGCTGTCCTCACCCACTGAGGGTCCACCCCTGCTGTCCTCACCACTGAGGGTCCACCCCTGCTGTCCTCACCACTGAGGGTCCACCCCTGCTGTCCTCACCACTGAGGGTCTGTCCCTGCTGTCCTCACCACTGAGGGTCCACCCCTGCTGTCCTCACCACTGAGCGTCCACCCCTGCTGTCCTCACCACTGAGGGTCCACCCTGCTGTCCTCACCCACTGAGGGTCCACCCCTGCTGTCCTCACCACTGAGGGTCCACCCCTGCTGTCCTCACCACTGAGGGTCCACCCCTGCTGTCCTCACCACTGAGGGTCCACCCCTGCTGTCCTCACCCACTGAGGGTCCGTCCCTGCTGTCCTCACCCACTGAGGGTCCACCCCTGCTGTCCTCACCCACTGAGGGTCCACCCTGCTGTCCTCACCCACTGAGGGTCCACCCCTGCTGTCCTCACCACTGAGGGTCCACCCCTGCTGTCCTCACCACTGAAGGTCCACCCCTGCTGTCCTCACCACTGAGGGTCAACCCCTGCTGTCCTCACCACTGAGGGTCCACCCCTGCTGTCCTCACCCACTGAGCGTCCACCCATGCTGTCCTCACCACTGAGGGTCCACCCCTGCTGTCCTCACCCACTGAGGGTCCACCCCTGCTGTCCTCAACCACTGAGGATCCACCCCTGCTGTCCTCACCACTGAGGGTCCACCCCTGCTGTCCTCACCCACTGAGGGTCCATCCCTGCTGTCCTCACCCACTGAGGGTCCGTCCCTGCTGTCCTCACCACTGAGGGTCCACCCCTGCTGTCCTCACCACTGAGGGTCCACCCTGCTGCCCTCACCACTGAGGGTCCACTCCTGCTGTCCTCACCACTGAGGGTCCACCCCTGCTGTCCTCACCACTGAAGGTCCACCCCTGCTGTCCTCACCACTGAGGGTCCACCCGTGCTGTCCTCACTACTGAGGGTCCACCCCTGCTGTCCTCACCCACTGAGGGTCCACCCCTGCTGTCCTCACCACTGAAGGTCCACCCCTGCTGTCCTCAGCACTGAGGGTCCACCGTGCTGTCCTCACTACTGAGCGTTCACCCCTGGTGTCCTCACCACTGAGGGTCCACCCCTGCTGCCCTCACCACTGAAGGTCCACCCCTGCTGTCCTCACCCACTGAGGGTCCGTCCCTGCTGTCCTCACTACTGAGGGTCCACCCCTGCTGTCCTCACCACTGAAGGTCCACCCCTGCTGTCCTCACCACTGAGGGTCCACCCGTGCTGTCCTCACTACTGAGCGTCCACCCCTGCTGTCCTCACCACTGAGGGTCCACCCCTGCTGCCCTCACCACTGAAGGTCCACCCCTGCTGTCCTCACCCACTGAGGGTCCATCCCTGCTGTCCTCACCACTGAGGGTCCACCCCTGCTGTCCTCACCACTGAGGGTCCACCCCTGCTGTCCTCACCCACTGAGGGTCCACCCCTGCTGTCCTCACCCACTGAGGGTCCACCCCTGCTGTCCTCACCCACTGAGGGTCTGTCCCTGCTGTCCTCACCACTGAGGGTCCATCCCTGCTGTCCTCACCACTGAGGGTCCGTCCCTGCTGTCCTCACCACTGAGGGTCCGTCCCTGCTGTCCTCACCACTGAGGGTCCACCGTTTTGTCCTCACTACTGAGCGTCCACCCCTGCTGTCCTCACCACTGAGGGTCCACCCCTGCTGTCCTCACCACTGAGGGTCCATCCCTGCTGTCCTCACCACTGAGGGTCCACCGTGCTGTCCTCACTACTGAGCGTCCACCCCTGCTGTCCTCACCACTGAGGGTCCACCCCCGCTGTCCTCACCACTGAGGGTCCACCCTGCTGTCCTCACCACTGAGGGTCCGCCCCTGCTGTCCTCACCACTGAGCGTCCACCCCTGCTGTCCTCACCACTGAGCGTCCGCCCCTGCTGTCCTCACCACTGAGCGTCCGGTCCCTGCTGTCCTCACCACTGAGGGTCCACCCGTGCTGTCCTCACCACTGAGGGTCCACCCCTGCTGTCCTCACCCACTGAGGGTCCACCCCTGCTGTCCTCACCACTGAGGGTCCGTCCCTGCTGTCCTCACCACTGAGCGTCCACCCCGCTGTCCTCACCACTGAGGGTCCTCAACCCTTACTGTGAGTGACTTGGGTCAGGCTGCTCTTTGCCTACTTCCTGTGTGCTTACTTCCCTGAGTCACAGGTGTGTGTCTGGCCCTGTGCACAGTGGGCTGAGCTCAGGGTCACCACGAAGCTCACCCCTATGTGCCCTGGACACAGCTGTGTGGGGCTGAGCCCCTCTGGCTCCCTGCCCTGCACCCTGACACTTGGACACAGGTCTCAGTCCCACTCTCCAGACCCAGAGCTGAAGAGGCTGCAAGGAGCCCCACTGTGGCCACTCTCCAGAGGCCCTGTGCCCACTGGGTAAGTCCTCCAGGATGACAGTCTGCTGACCGGTCTGGATATGCCCTTCTTGCTGGAGTCCTCAGCGTGGGGGCAATGAGTCCAGCATGGCAGAGTCTGGGTCCACCAGGGCCTGAGGGGTGAAACCTGGGGTACTGCCTGTGAAAGGGACAGGACCTCAGTGGGGCTGTGGCCGGATAAGGCCTGTGGGTGGGGTCTAGGGGTGGACAGGCCCAGGGTGGGGCCTGTAGGCGGATAAGGCCTGTGGCTGGGGTCTGGGAGTGGACAGGCCCAGGGTGGGGCTGTGGGTGGACAGAGCCCAGAGGTGGTGTCTGGGGGTGGACAGGCCCAGGGTGAGGTCTGGGTAGGGAGCACAGCCCAGGGTGGGGCCTGGCGGGTGTGGCAGGGAGCAGGGCCTCTGGGGGAGTGGGGATTGGCGCGAGGTCAGGACTGGAGGGGTGGGACAGGGCTGCCCCCACTCCTCAGAGTGAGCCCTTGGTGCCCACAGGGCACTCATCCGGAGTTCTAGGAAGCCTTACCAAGCAGGGGCTGCTCTGCAGGTGGGTTGGCACCAGTGAGGGAGGGGCACCCTGTCCCCATGTCTTTCCACCAGGAGGCCAGGGAGGCGCTCTAGGTCACCCTGGGAAGAGACTCCAGGACAACAGGCTTTGCCAAGAGGCCCCTGAACTCTGGAGAGTGGCCTGGACCAGCCCCACCTGCCCTAATGGGGGACAGCACCTGCAGGTCCCAAGGGGCCACTGTGCTGTTCTCAGCCCCTGAAGGTCCCGAGAGGCCACTGTGCTCTTCTCAGCCCCTCAGGGGCCAGGAGAGGCAGGAGCAGCTTCCTGCCCCTGTCTGGTCCCCGAGGGGCCCTCAGGAGGGGCTTTGGTCCGGGGCTGTGGATACACTTTCCTGCTGTGTCCTCACAGCCGACCCCCCGTCCACTGTCTGACCCTCAGAGCCTCCTTGCCATTGCGTCTTTCCTCTCCACGGCCATCACTTTTGGCCACTGCTGAGAAATAAAACAGTTTGGGGGCCAGAGGGATAACACAGCGGTAGGGTGTTTACCCAGGTTCGATCCCCAGCATCCCATATGGTCCCCTGAGCACCGCCAGGAGTAACCCCTGAGCATCGCTGGGTGTGACCGGAAAACAAAACAAAAAACACCAGCTTGGGGGGTAGAGTGGGCAGTTGTCCTTGATCAACTCTCACTGCTTCTCACCGCTTCCTGTGGCGTTCCGACTGTCCACAAAGGAGACCCAGGTGCGTGCGCACTGAGGTGTAGACCTCAGCGATCTCTCCTGCCCCACTGTGCTGTAGGCCTCAGCGCTCTCTCCTGCCCACTGTGCTGTAGGCCTCAGCGCCTCTCCTGCCCACTGTGGTGTAGGCCTCAGCGCTCTCTCCTGCCCCACTGAGGTGTAGGCCTCAGCGCTCTCTCCTGCCCACTGTGGTGTAGGCCTCAGCGCTCTCTCCTGCCCACTGTGGTGTAGGCCTCAGCGCTCTCTCCTGCCCACTGTGGTGTAGGCCTCAGCGCTCTCTCCTGCCCACTGTGGTGTAGGCCTCAGCGCTCTCTCCTGCAAACTGTGCTGTAGGCCTCAGCGCTCTCTCCTGCCCACTGTGCTGTAGGCCTCAGCGGCTCTCTCCTGCCCACTGTGCTGTAGGCCTCAGCGCTCTCCTGCCCGCTGTGGTATAGGCCTCAGCGCCTCTCCTGCCCACTGTGGTGTAGGCCTCAGCGCTCTCTCCTAGCCACTGTGCTGTAGGCCTCAGCGCTCTCTCCTGCCCACTGTGGTATAGGCCTCAGCGCTCTCTCCTGCCCCACTGTGCTGTAGGCCTCAGCACACTCTCCTGCCCACTGTGGTGTAGGCCTCAGCGCTCTCTCCTGCCCACTGTGGTGTAGGCCTCAGGGCTCTCTCCTGCCCCGCTGTGCTGTAGGCCTCAGGGCTCTCTCCTGCCCGCTGTGGTGTAGGCCTCAGCACTCTCTCCCTGCCCCACTGTGGTGTAGGCCTCAGCGCCTCTCCTGCCCCACTGTGCTGTAGGCCTCAGCACACTCTCCTGCCCACTGAGGTGTAGGCCTCAGAGCTCTCTCCTGCCCACTGTGGTGTAGGCCTCAGCACTCTCTCCTGCCCCACTGTGGTGTAGGCCTCAGCGCTCTCTCCTGCCCACTGTGGTGTAGGCCTCAGCGCTCTCTCCTGCCCACTGAGGTGTAGGCCTCAGCTCTCTCCTGCCCACTGAGGTGTAGGCCTCAGGGCTCTCTCCTGCCCACTGAGGTGTAGGCCTCAGAGCTCTCTCCTGCCCACTGTGGTGTAGGCCTCAGCACTCTCTCCTGCCCCACTGTGGTGTAGGCCTCAGCGCTCTCTCCTGCCCACTGTGGTGTAGGCCTCAGCGCTCTCTCCTGCCCACTGTGGTGTAGGCCTCAGCGCTCTCTCCTGCCCACTGTGCTGTAGGCCTCAGCGCTCTCTCCTGCCCACTGTGGTATAGGCCTCAGCGCTCTCTCCTGCCCCACTGTGCTGTAGGCCTCAGCGCCTCTCCTGCCCGCTGTGGTGTAGGCCTCAGCGCTCTCTCCTGCCCCACTGAGGGTGTAGGCCTCAGCGCTCTCTCCTGCCCACTGAGGTGTAGGCCTCAGAGCTCTCTCCTGCCCACTGTGGTGTAGGCCTCAGCGCTCTCTCCTGCCCACTGTGCTGTAGGCCTCAGCGCTCTCCTGCCCACTGTGGTATAGGCCTCAGCGCTCTCCTGCCCCGCTGTGCTGTAGGCCTCAGGGCTCTCTCCTGCCCACTGTGGTGTAGGCCTCAGCGCTCTCTCCTGCCCACTGAGGTGTAGGCCTCAGCGCTCTCTCCTGCCCACTGTGCTGTAGGCCTCAGCGCTCTCTCCTGCCCACTGAGGTGTAGGCCTCAGCGCTCTCTCCTGCCCACTGTGGTGTAGGCCTCAGCACTCTCTCCTGCCCACTGAGGTGTAGGCCTCAGAGCTCTCTCCTGCCCCACTGAGGTGTAGGCCTCAGGGCTCTCTCCTGCCCGCTGTGGTGTAGGCCTCAGCGCTCTCTCCTGCCCACTGTGGTGTAGGCCTTAGCGCTCTCTCCTGCCCCACTGAGGTGTAGGCCTCAGCGCTCTCTCCTGCCCACTGTGGTGTAGGCCTCAGGGCTCTCTCCTGCCCACTGTGGTGTAGGCCTTAGCGCTCTCTCCTGCCCCACTGTGCTGTAGGCCTCAGCGCTCTCTCCTGCCCCACTGAGGTGTAGGCCTCAGCGCTCTCTCCTGCCCCACTGAGGTGTAGGCCTCAGCGCTCTCTCCTGCCCACTGTGGTGTAGGCCTCAGCGCTCTCTCCTGCCCACTGTGGTGTAGGCCTTAGCGCTCTCTCCTGCCCCACTGAGGTGTAGGCCTCAGCGCTCTCTCCTGCCCACTGAGGTGTAGGCCTCAGCGCTCTCTCCTGCCCACTGAGGTGTAGGCCTCAGCGCTCTCTCCTGCCCCACTGTGCTGTAGACCTCAGCGCTCTCTCCTGCCCACTGTGGTGTAGGCCTCAGCGCTCTCCTGCCCACTGAGGTGTAGGCCTCAGCGCTCTCTCCTGCCCCACTGAGGTGTAGGCCTCAGCGCTCTCTCCTGCCCACTGAGGTGTAGGCCTCAGCGCTCTCTCCTGCCCACTGAGGTGTAGGCCTCAGCGCTCTCTCCTGCCCACTGTGGTGTAGGCCTCAGCGCTCTCTCCTGCCCCACTGAGGGTGTAGGCCTCAGCGCTCTCTCCTGCCCGCTGTGGTGTAGGCCTCAGCGCTCTCTCCTGCCCCCACTGAGGTGTAGGCCTCAGCGCTCTCTCCTGCCCACTGTGGTGTAGGCCTCAGCGCTCTCTCCTGCCCACTGTGGTGTAGGCCTCAGCGCTCTCCTGCCCACTGTGGTGTAGGCCTCAGCGCTCTCTCCTGCCCCACTGAGGTGTAGGCCTCAGCGCCTCTCTCCTGCCCCACTGAGGTGTAAGCCTTACTGGTCTCTCATGCTACACTGTCAGTCAAGGTGTGGGAGGACTCCTTACTTCCCCTGGCTGAGGGCAGGCCCCACTGTCCACCTGATGTTCCTGTGGCTGTTCAGTCTCACCCGTCACATTGTACTTTGTCAGATGCTGTCCCACAGCTTTGAAATGATGCTTTTCACGCAAGAGTCAGGCTGGCTCGCCTGCCCAAGGCACTGTACGCACGGTGAGCGCTCTTAGGCACTGTGATCTCTGAGAAGTGAGTTTATAAATCATGCCAGACCCTTCCTTCCTCCTGCCAGAGGAGTCCAGCTCTTACTCTCTGTTCTTGCCACAGCCCAGCTCTTACAGGTGAGGAGGTGACGATTTCTTCAGTGCTCTTGAAGGGCTCATGTGTGATTTGTCATTGTTTTCCTGAATGTTTGAAACAACTCACCAGGGTGGGCAACTAGGTTGGAGTTTTCTTCATGGGTGGTTCTGGCCACACATTTGGTGCCTTAGCAGATCCAGACTACCCTCGTTCCTCATTCTTTTATTTTCTTTCTCTTTTTGGGTCTCACCCAGCGATGCTCAGGGGTTACTCCTGGCTCTGCGCTCAGGAATTACTCCTGGCACTGCATGGGGCCATATGGGATGCCGGGATCAAACCTGGGATGGCCGCATGCAAGGCAAATGCCCTCCCCGCTGTGCTATCACTCCAGCCCCTATTTCCTCATTCTTTCTAAATAGCGCTAGCGCTTCGTACCTTTCAGGGAAACTGTCCACCTAACTGGGTTGTACCACTGATGCTTTCACACTCACTCACAGGTAACATCTGTGTTTCGCCCACTCGTCTTCATGAGGGAGCACTGTGGACCACGGCTCTGCAGGGCTGTGCCATGTCCTTTGCTGTCCCTGTGGCCCATCAGCCCGTGTCTTTTCTGGTTCCGATGTCTCTCACAGCCACAGAGCCACAAAGTACCAGTTCAGCCTGGCGGGAGGTGCTTCCATGGCTTCTCCCAAAAACTTCTCACTGAGTTGAAAAGGCTCGTGGACTTTGTTCATGAAGACCAGCTGGTTATGAGAAACATGTTTCCAGAGGGTTGGCCACCGTGTCACTAGATGTGGGTCCTCTGAGAGAAAAACCCCAGGAACATGCTTCTTGCAAACGATTATTGTTAATTTAGCAGAACAATAACTGTCATGCTGAGTTCAGATCCCTCACGGTGGGAGCTTGTGTGTCCTGAAGCAGCAAGGAAACAGCATTCCCTCCTGTGGCCATCCCACCCACCCGCTCCCTGGGCTCCAGCTGCCAGGAAGAGCCCTACCCCTCTCAAGTTTGTGACAAAGAAAACGTGGTGCGCCCAACCTGGGACTTAGACTCAGGGTAAGACCCTGGCAGGTATTGGGGCACTGAGGTCCGAAGAAGAGTCCCAGGCATCCTGACTGGAACTGGTGGGCAACAACCGGGCTGTGTGGAGTCTCAGGAAGGGCTGCGGTGTGCTCCAGGGGGAGCCAACCCATTAGCTGACTCATGATGCCCACTGAGGCAGCCTGGACCCAGGTCCACACCCCAAGCTACCAGCATACCACACACATTCACACTGACCAATACCATACACATTCACACATATACCTGTACCACACACGTTCACATGCCAGGAACGCACACATGCCATGTTCCATACACATCACACACACACTACGCTTCATATGCATGCTAATACCACACATATTGACACACATGCCAATATCACACACATATTATGTTTCATACACATACTAATACCACACACACCAATACCACATACATTCCACACATGTCACATTCCACACATGTTCACACACACCACATTCCACACAAATGGCAGTATCACACACATCCACACACATACCAATACCACATACATCCACACACAGAGCAATATCACACACATTCACACACATGCCATGTTCTACACACATTCACTCTCATACTATGTACCACACACATTCACACAATGCAAATATCACACATTCACACCAATAAAACGCACATTCATATACATGCCATTCCATGCACTCACACACACCATGCTCCCCCACACATGACAATACCACACACATTCACATATATGCCAGTAACACACATACTCACACATGCCAATACCACATTCACACACACTACATTCCACACACATACCATGTTCCACACACATGCCAATACCATACACACATGCCAATACCACACACATACACACTATGTTCCACACATGTGCCAATACCACACACATTAATACAAACACCAATACCTCATATATTCAACACAAGCCACATCCCACACATATACACATAAGCTGTAAAGAGCCTACTGGGGGAGCTATCAGGGTCTCCTGGGTGGGAGGGGGCTCACAGGGCTGGAGAGGAGATGAAAAAACATCTTGCAGCAAAAGTGAGTAGTCTCCGGACCAGAGCCACAGTGCCCCAGGCACTGCCAGGAGCAATCCCTGGGTGCAGAGTCAGGCAAACCCTGAGCACCTTGGGGTATGCCACTCCACATAAACAGGTCCCTGGAGCAACAGCAGGGCATAGATGGAGCCACATGAGGAATCAGGGGTACCTTGTCCTGTGAGCCGTGGCTGTAACCCATGAGGCTGTCCCTGGGGGACAGCCCCATAGCAGGGAAGGGTGGAGCGGACCCTGGAGGGTGGGGCTTGAGAGAGGAAGTGGCCTGAGGGCATCCCCAGGGGTGCTGCCCCGGGCACCAGCTGGACCAAGAGATGGTGCCATCCATGGTGTGTTTAGGCAGGAGCGGGAGGTTTGTGAGGCGCCTCCATTGGAACCTTGCAGGGAGCTGAGCAGTCCAGTAGCCTATGGCCAAGGAGACCGTGGTCAGTGGCCTTGCCTGGAGGTGGCCATCCTATAGAGGGTCCACATGAAAGGCCTGGAGCTGCCCTTCCTCAGCCCCTTCCCTTCTTAGGGGCCAGAGCCCCTAAGCAGCCCCGTGGGCCTTGAGGGGGCAGAACCTGCTTCTCTCTGCTCAGCCTGTGACTAGCACCTGGGCCATGGGGGCTCTGGGAGCAAAGGGGACTTCGGAGGGGGGGAGGTGACGGCTGTCAGAGGCGAGGGGGAGGGTAGAGAAGGAGCAGGGAGGAGTGGGAGGAGGGGAGGGGAAGGGGAAAAAGAGGGAGGAGGGGAGGAGCGGGAGGAGAGGGAGGGGGAGGGGAAGGAGGGATGAGAGGGAGGGTGGAGGGGAGCACGGCCAGAAGGTAAATTCCATCAGTCTCATCTTCCCACCGTCTGGCTGCCTCAGAGCTGGAGCCGCCTACAGCATCCTGGAGGGTCCCTGCTCCCTGCATCCTGTGCCCTGGTCACTGGCCACTGGTAGGGGGCCAGGCCAGGCTGGGCCAGATAGAGGCCAGCCCTAGTCAGCTCCTGGGAGCAGGCGGCAGGCCTGGCTGCACAGATGGTTCTTTGTCCCCCCTGACACCTGCCATCTGCTTGTTTGTCTACAGGCGGGGCCCGGTCTGCTGCTGGCGCCTCCTGCCCACAGCGACCTCGTGACCCTGGCCAGTCAGGTCCGAGTTTGTTCTCCCAACTCTGCAAGCCTCTGGGCTGGTGTTGGGTGTGGGGCGGCTGGGCAGGAGGAGGCACTGAGAGACCCCAGGAGGAGACACTGGCCACAGCTGTGCCGTGCACCCACTGCTGGGAGCCAGGCTGGACGCAGGTCTCCCGGGGCGAGGCCTCGCACCTGTTGGTTTTGAGCTGACGGGCAGCACGGCGGGCACTGCTGAAGGCTCCGAGTGGAGCCAGGTCACAGACGCGAGTCAACACACAGAACTGCACTTCAGAGAGAGTCCCGCAGCGAACCCTTGGAGCCCATGAGAGTCGCCAGGGCAGGGACCTGCAACTCTGACGACCCCAGGGGTCCACAGGCAGGGAGCCTGACCTGCCCAGTCTCCTGGCCGAGATTCCTGTCTGGCCTCCCTGGGCCTGAGTCCAGGCTGGACCCTGGGCCTCCAGGAGCCCAGATCAGAGGGTGGGGCCCCTGGGAACAGTGCCCCTGGGACATGGCCTGTTCCCGAAGCCCACGTGCTGCTGCAGATTCTAGCCCATGGCTGGCCTCTGGCCTCCCGGCTGAGCTGGGCCCACAGAGCGGGGCAGAGCAGACAGGCTTTGTCACCACAGGGATGCAGTGCCTGCGCACGAGGAGCTTCCAGGAGCTGCTGGGCCCTCCCATAGCCGTGTCCGGGACAGCTGCCTGGAGTCCAGGCTGTGCAGGGTCAGCCAGATGCCCCCTCTCCTCTGTGGGCAATGGGTCTATTCCTCTCGGTTTCACTTCTAAGCTCCCATCTCTCTCTGGCCCCGTGAATGTACAGAGGCTACTGGACCTGTCTTACCATTGAAGCCATGCGGCGCCCACCTCCGCAGACCTGGCAGCTCTGTGGTTATAGCCGCACCAAAGCCAAGTGTGTGAGCACTGAGGTCAGGTGTGTGAGCACTGAGGTCAGGTGTGTGAGCACTGAGATCAGGTGTGTGTGTGAGCACTGAGGTCAGGTGAGTGTGTGAGCACTGAGGTCAGGTGTGTGTGTGAACACTGAGGTCAGGGTGTGCGTGTGAGCACTGAGGTCAGGTGTGCGTGAGCACTGAGGTCAGGTGTGTGCGTGAGCACTGAGGTCAGGTGTGTGTATGAGCACTGAGGTCAGGTGTGTGTATGAGCACTGAGGTCAGGTGTGTGTGTGAGCACTGAGGTCAGGTGTTCATGTGAGCACTGAGGTCAGGTGTGTGTGTGAGCACTGAGGTCAGGTGTTCACGTGAGCACTGAGGTCAGGTGTGTGTGTGAGCACTGAGGTCAGGTGTTCATGTGAGCACTGAGGTCAGGTGTGTGTGTGTGAACACTGAGGTCAGGTGTGTGTGTGAGCACTGAGGTCAGGTGTGTGAGCACTGAGGTCAGGTGTGTGTGTGAGCACTGAGGTCAGGTGTGTCTGTGAGCACTGAGGTCAGGTGTTCATGTGAGCACTGAGGTCAGGTGTGTGTGTGAGCACTGAGGTCAGGTGTGTCTGTGAGCACTGAGGTCAGGTGTTCATGTGAGCACTGAGGTCAGGTGTGTGTGTGAGCACTGAGGTCAGGTGTGTGTGTAGCACTGAGGTCAGGTGTGTGTGTGAGCACTGAGGTCAGGTGTGTGTGTAACACTGAGGTCAGGTGTGTGTGTGAGCACTGAGGTCAGGTGTGTCTGTGAGCACTGAGGTCAGGTGTTCATGTGAGCACTGAGGTCAGGTGTTCATGTGAGCACTGAGGTCAGGTGTGTGTGTGAGCACTGAGGTCAGGTGTTCATGTGAGCACTGAGGTCAGGTGTGTGTGTGAGCACTGAGGTCAGGTGTGTGTGTGAGCACTGAGGTCAGGTGTGTGTGTGGAGCACTGAGGTCAGGTGTTCATGTGAGCACTGAGGTCAGGTGTGTGTGTGAGCACTGAGATCAGGTGTGTGTGTGAGTACTGAGGTCAGGTGTTCATGTGAGCACTGAGGTCAGGGTGTGTGTGAGCACTGAGATCAGGTGTGTGTGTGAGCACTGAGGTCAGGTGTGTGAGCACTGAGGTCAGGTGTGTGTGTGAGCACTGCGGTCAGGTGTGTGTGTGAGCACTGAGGTCAGGTGTGTGTGTGAGCACTGAGGTCAGGTGTTCATGTGAGCACTGAGGTCAGGTGTGTGTGTGTAGCACTGAGATCAGGTGTGTGTGTGAGCACTGAGGTCAGGTGTGTGAGCACTGAGGTCAGGTGTGTGTGTGAGCACTGAGGTCAGGTGTGTGTGTGAACACTGAGGTCAGGTGTGTGTGAGCACTGAGGTCAGGTGTGTGTGTGAGCACTGAGGTCAGGTGTGTGTGTGAGCACTGAGGTCAGGTGTGTGTGTGAGCACTGAGGTCAGGTGTGTGAGCACTGAGGTCAGGTGTGTGAGCACTGAGGTCAGGTGTGTGAGCACTGAGGTCAGGTGTGTGAGCACTGAGGTCAGGTGTGTGTGTGAGCACTGAGGTCAGGTGTGTGAGCACTGAGGTCAGGTGTGTGAGCACTGTCGTCTGGTGGTGACTGCATCCAGGTGCGTTTCTGTATCCAGGTTTCTGTATCCATGTCTAGGCAGGCATTGGCTGTATGCAGTGTGTGACTGTAGCCAAGCATGTGACTGCAACCAGGTGTGTGGCTATAACAGGAGAGTGACTGCAACCAGGTGCGTGACTGCAGCCAGGCCTGCGAGCACGTGAGCACTGTACCGGAAGGAGCAAGAGCAGCGGAGAAAGGAGGTGAGAGGTGCAAGGGCCGCACTCACTGCTTGGCAGGGCAGGATTCCTGGACATGGTCCGTCCTGCCCAGATCAGAGCAGGTATCTATGGAAAGCGCAATGACCCCCAGCCTTTGAGCTGCAGGTCTGCTACAACCAGGCACTGGGACCTGCCCGGCTGAGAGGGGTCCAGCCGACCCTGCCCGGGTGAGAGGGGTCCAGCCAACCCTGCCCGGGTGAAGATGTCCAGCTGACCCTGCCCGGCTGAGAGGGGTCCAGCCGACCCTGCCCGGCTGAGAGGGGTCCAGCCGACCCTGCCCGGGTGAGAGGGGTCCAGCCGAACCTGCCCGGTGAGAGGGGTCCAGCCGACCCTGCCCGGCTGAGAGGGGTCCAGCTGATCCTGCCTGGGTGAAGAGGTCCAGCCGACCCTGCCCGACTGAGAGGGGTCCAGCCGACCCTGCCCGGGTGAGAGGGGTTCAGCCGACCCTGCCCGGGTGAGAGGGGTCCAGCCGACCCTGCCCGGGTGAGAGGGGTCCAGCCGACCCTGCCCGGGTGAGAGGGGTCCAGCCGACCCTGCCGGGTGAGAGGGGTCCAGCCGACCCTGCCCGGCTGAGAGGGGTCCAGCTGACCCTGCCCGGCTGAGAGGGGTCCAGCCGACCCTGCCCGGGTGAAGATGTCCAGCCGACCCTGCCCGGGTGAGAGGGGTCCAGCCGACCCTGCCCGGCTGAGAGGGGTCCAGCAGACCCTGCCCCTGGCAAACAGGTCTCCCTCCGTCCATGCAGGCTGCTCTCCAGGTGTGTGGCAGATGGGCCACCCAGGTTCCTGTCAGCGTTACACCTGGCCCTGGAAGTTTCACGGACAGGAGAGGTAGACAGCCCTCCCCAGGTGCTTCTGTGTTCCTGCAGCCTCGGGTAGTGTGGCAGGTGCCACGAAGGTACAGGGCCCCAGGAAGGAGCCAGCCCGAGGTGGGGTGGGGGCTACGGTCTAGTCAGTACTGCAGTGTCCACTAGACCCACCGTGATGCGGCCGGCACAGAGGCCGCTCAGCCCATGGACCCAGCATGGGCCTGCAGCTCTGAGTCCATGGCCACAGGTGTGTCAGTATGGGCAGCTGCCATGCTCAGTGCCCTGCTGGGGGCAGTGGCAGCCTGACCAAGTTCTCTTAGCCTTGGCCTGGACAGCGCAAGGTCTCGAAGGGCTGAAGTTTCCTCACAGTCACAGCTCGGCGGCTGCAGACTCAAGTCCCAACTCAGGTGGCAGAGCTTGGAGAAGCCAGACCTCGTGGGCACCAGTAAGCGCCAATAGCAGGGGCGGCAGAGAGGCTGAGAGGCCGCTGGACACTGGACGACAGTGGCCCAGAGGCCACTGGGAGCTGGTCGAGGCTCCGCTGGGCTCTTGTATGAACAAGGCTACGGCAGGCCTGGAGAAGGCAGAGTGGAGCACTGCAGGGAGGCCCTTGTGTCAGGCTTCTGAGACACAGGACAGACCCGGCTCAGCGTGGCACATGTGCCAGAGCAGGAAGCAGACACCGGGATTGTAGGAGCCGCGTCCGTCTGGCCCTTCCCAGTGAGGGAAGCTCTGAGCTTACGGCCCTGGAGTGGCTCTGGGGGATGTGGATCCCGGCAATGCCTGATCAGGACAGGCTGGGGCCTTGGGGCCTGCCGCCCACCACCTCTGTGCCCTCTGCACAGGACTCTGCTCACCCAGCCCCCGTCCCTTAGTCTCCCCACAGGGCACTTGCTGGCTGCCTCTGCTCCCGAGGGGACCCTGCTGCGGGCAGGGGCAAGGACAGAGTGCGGTGCAGCTGCAGCGGACTTGGAGGGGGCAGGACGGAGACTCTGGAGACCGGGTGGGGCGGCTTGACTGCAGGGACAATCCCCACCCCTAGGACAGGCCTGAGGCGCATGCCCAGCTCTCTGGGAGTCATCTGGATCCCTACTCCCTGGCCCTGGCCCTGGAGGGACCCTGAGAAATGAGTCCCAACTGGGTCCAGGCACATCAGCCAGAGTCTCCTTTCAACAGCACAACCACAGCCTGTCTGCCCCCTCCTGTCCCTCCATCCCATCCTTCCTATCCTCCGTCCCTCATCCCTCCGACCCTCCATCTCCGTCCCTCCTACCCTCTGTCCCTCGTCCCTCACCCTCCGTCCCTCCAACCCTCTGTCCCTCCATCCCTCCACCCTCCATCCCTCCTACCCTCCGTCCTCGTCCCTCACCCTCCATCCCTCCTTCCCTCTGTCCCTCCATCCCTCCGCCCTCCGTCCCTCTGTCCCTCCATCCCTTCTACCCTCCGTCCCTCCATCCCTCCCTCCTCTCTCCTTCCAACCCTCTGTCCCTCCATCCCTCCACCCTCCATCCCTCCTACCCTCCATCCCTCGTCCCTCACCCTCCATCCCTCCTTCCCTCTGTCCCTCCATCCCTCCGCCCTCCGTCCCTCCTACCCTCCATCCCTCGTCCCTCACCCTCTGTCCTAACAAACCCTCTGTCCCTCCTTCCCTCCATCCCTCCGTCCCTCCTACCCTCCGTCCCTCCTACCCTCTGTCCCTCCTACCCTCTGTCCCTCCTTCCCTCCATCCCCTCCGTCCCTCCTACCCTCTGTCCCTCCTACCCTCTGTCCCTCCTTCCCTCCATCCCTCCGTCCCTCCTACCATCCATCTCTCCATCCCTCCTGTCCCTCCTACCCTCCGTCCCTCCTACCCTCCGTCCCTCCTACCGTCCATCTCTCCATTCCTCCTGTCCCTCCTACAGTCCATCTCTCCAGCCCTGCTACCCTCCATCCCTCCGTCCCTCTGTCCCTCCATCCATTTTGTCCCCTCCTGTACCTCCACCCTCCAGTCTCTTCTGTTCCCTTCTGTTTCTCCTGTTCTCCTCACTCCTCCTCTTCTCTCCTTTCCCCTCCTGTCCCACTTGCCACTGGGCGATTCCAGATCCCAGACATTCCAGAAGACAAAACTAGCAGGTCACACTACAGTGGCTGCAGGGCTGACCTGAAGAAGGCACTGAGAGCTGAGGTGATGCCCACAATGCTGTATGAGGGGCGGCTGGCACGTGCCCACGATGCTGTGTGGGGCGACAGGCACGTGCCCACGATGCTGTGTGAGGGGTGGCAGGCACGTGTCCTCGATGCTGTGTGAGGGGGCAGCAGGCACGTGCCCTCGATGCTGTGTGAGGGGGCAGCAGGCACGTGTCCTCGATGCTGTGTGAGGGGCAGCAGGCACGTGCCCTCGATGCTGTGTGAGGGGCAGCAGGCACGTGTCCTCGATTCTGTGTGAGGGGTGGCAGGCACGTGTCCTCGATGCTGTGTGAGGGGGCAGCAGGCACGTGCCCTCGATGCTGTGTGAGGGGCAGCAGGCACGTGTCCTCGATTCTGTGTGAGGGGTGTCAGGCACGTGTCCTTGATGCTGTGTGAGGGGGCAGCAGGCACGTGCCCTCGATGCTGTGTGAGGGGGCAGCAGGCACGTGCCCTCGATGCTGTGTGAGGGGGGCAGCAGGCACGTGCCCTCGATGCTGTGTGAGGGGCAGCAGGTACGTGCCCCTCAATGCTGTGTGAGGGGCAGCAGGCACGTGCCCCTCGATGCTGTGTGAGGGGCAGCAGGCACGTGCCCTCGATGCTGTGTGAGGGGCAGCAGGCACGTGTCCTCGATGCTGTGTGAGGGGGCAGCAGGCACGTGCCCTCGATGCTGTGTGAGGGGCAGCAGGCACGTGTCCCCGATGCTGTGTGAGGGGCAGCAGGCACGTGCCCTCGATGCTGTGTGAGGGGCAGCAGGCACGTGTCCTCGATGCTGTGTGAGGGGCAGCAGGCACGTGTCCTCGATTCTGTGTGAGGGGTGGCAGGCACGTGCCCTCGATGCTGTGTGAGGGGGCAGCAGGCACGTGCCCTCGATGCTGTGTGAGGGGCAGCAGGCACGTGCCCTCGATGCTGTGTGAGGGGGCAGCAGGCACGTGCCCTCGATGCTGTGTGAGGGGGCAGCAGGCACGTGCCCTCGATGCTGTGTGAGGGGCAGCAGGCACGTGCCCTCAATGCTGTGTGAGGGGCAGCAGGTACGTGCCCTCAATGCTGTGTGAGGGGCAGCAGGCACGTGTCCTCGGTGCTGTGTGGGGGGGCGGCAGGAAGGTGCCCTCGATGCTGTGTGAGGGGCAGCAGGCATGTGTCCTCGATGCTGTGTGAGGGGGGCAGTATTACATGCCCTTGATGCTGTGTAAGGATCAGCAGGCACGTTTCCTTGATGCTGTGTGAGGGGCGGCAGGAACGTGTCTTCGATGCTGTGTGAGGTTCATCAGGCACGTGCCCTCGATGCTGTGTGAGGGGGCGGCAGGAACGTGCCCTCGATGCTTTGTGAGGGGTGACAGGCATGTGTCCTCGATGCTGTGTGAGGGGCAGCAGGTACGTGCCCTCGATGCTGTGTGAGGAGTGGCAGGCATGTGTCCTCGATGCTGTGTGAGGGCGGCAGGCACGTGCCCTTGATGCTGTGTGAGGGGTAGCAGGCACGTGCCCTCGATGCTGTGTGAGGGCTGGCAGGCATGTGTCCTCGATGCTGTGTGAGGGCGGCAGGCACGTATCCTCGATGCTGTGTGAGGGGCTGGCAGGCACGTGTCCTCGGTGCTGTGTGAGGGGCGGCAAGCACGTGTCCTCGGTGCTGTGTGAGGGGAATTAGGCACGTGTCTTCGATGCTGTGTGAGGGGGCAGCAGGCATGTGTCCTCGGTGCTGTGTGAGGGGCAGCAGGCACATGTCCTCGGTGCTGTGTGAGGGGAATCAGGCACGTGTCTTCGATGCTGTGTGAGGGCGGCAGGAATGTGTCCTCGGTGCTGTGTGAGGGGCGGCAAGCAAGTGTCCTCGGTGCTGTGTGAGGGGAATCAGACACGTGTCTTCGATGCTGTGTGAGGTGCGGCAGGAACGTGTCCTAGGTGCTGTGTGAGGGCCAGCAGGCACGTGTCCTCGATGTTGTGTGAGGGGCAGCAGGCACGTGTCCTTGATGCTCTGTGTGATAGGGAGGACGATGCTCCGTGTGAGGGGATGATGGGACGCATGTCCCCAGTGCTCTGTGCAGACTCCAGAGTCTTCTGGAGTCTTAACCCCAGGTGTGGGCTCATCTGTGCCTTGAACTCAGCTGATGGTGGCGCCCCTGTTAGCAGCTGCCCTGTTTGAGGGGTCACTGGAGGAGCCTGCGGAAGTGGGGATAGGGGCAGAAAATCTCCACATCTCAGCCTCCCTGAAAAGATCCTTTTTCTCCCTAGGGCCAGAGTTACCACTATTGCTCCCCACTGGAGCAGCAGCTCACACTTCTTCCGCCTCTGTTCTCGTTGCGGCTGGTTACAGACTGGAGCTAAAGGGGCCATAGATGAAGAGATGGAGTGAAAATGGCCGCCAGCATCTCGGGATTGGACACTGAGCTCATGGTTCTCGCCTGCCATCCCCTCCCCACCCCAAGTGTGTGCTGCGACTTCATCAGAACATTCTTGTTTTGAGCCCCTGAAGCCTGTGAGCTGTAGAATCTGTTTGCAGCCTTCGCCCTTGAGTCATCTCTTAAGAATCTGCTCCTTAGCCGCAGGGACACTTGTATCCTTCTTGCTAATTCATCTTTGTTGTCGTGAATGCATCATATTTTCATTATATATTCCACTTCTTGCTGGCATCAAGAAGCACTCATGGTGGTTTTTTTTTGTTTATTTGTTTTATGGGCCACACCCAACAGTGCTCAGAGCTCATTCGTGGCTCTGTGCTCAGCAATCACTCCTGGCAGGGCTTAGGGGACCATATTGAGTGCCAGAGATCAACCCCAGGCCAGAAACATGCAAGGCAAACTCCATGCCCACTGCACTCTCTCCGACCCCAAGCCGCAAGGACTTTCTAAATGGACCCTAAACTTAACAAACTTGCTCCTCTCTTGTTAGTGCTAATTCATTTGTTGAATGAATGGGTATGTTTAAGGCCTTCATGCTCACAAGTGATAATGCTGTCACTGGCCAGTTCTTAAGTTTTCCGTTCCTCACAGCACGAGCAAGTCACCCCCAGCTCTGCTAAGCGCATGCTCCTAGCTACTACAGATCTGCCCTGAAAGGAGCACTTCCATGAACTTATGGGAGACAGTCCTGATGTTTTCTGTTAATCTTGTATTGGAGAATGTGGCTATTGAGATACCTCTCATTCTTCCGGCTAAGTTCTCCCAGATGATCATGTATTGCCTTTGAAATATAATGTTAGATCCAGCTGGGAAATATTTCATTTGGGATTTTGCATCTGTGTTCACAGCAACCTGCCCCTCGAGGTGTTGCAGGTGTGGCTGCAGTGCCTGGATGCGTCAGCAGGTGGCAGACAGGAGACAGGCTTGTCTACACCCAGGGCTCTGCCCCATGGGCCCTGGATGGTGGATGGTCTGACATAGGAAAAGACTGGGCCCCCTGGGATGAGCCCAGAGCCACGGCAGAGTCTGGCAAGCTAGCCGTGGTGTATTTGATATGCCAAAAACAGTAACAATAATGGTCCTCTTTCCCAACGACTGGAGATGTTACTGGCACCAGCTCAAGCAAATTGATGAACAACAGGAAGACAAGGACAAGTGGCAAGTTCACAAGCAAAATGACCCGACAATTGCTTTAATGTGCTGTGCATGTCTGGACTGAACATGAAGATAAGCATGTATCTTCCGTAAGCTAGGTCAGGCGTCTCACTTCCTGCCTCCAGGCTCCTCAGTGAGAATCCTCTGAACCTGTGATTTGAGAGGTCGCATCCACAGCTGTTTCTTATTCCTATTTTTCTATCAATTTGGCGTTCCGTTTCATCAGAAATGCATCTATCTTATCTACATTTCAGAGTGTATTCATTGATATTTGGCATAGTATTCTCTCATCACTGGTTTCTATTCTAACTGCATACGTACCTAACCGATTATCTTGGTGCTTATGTTCTTGGCATATTTGCATTTCATCAGTCTTGCAAGACTCCTGCAAAGATGGAGAGACACTGTTGCTGAGTCTTTCCAGGTAAGCCCTGACTCTGGGCTGAGGGTGGGCTGAGTCCCTGCCTGTCCCCACCCACACCCAACTTCTGCTGGTATATAAACGGCCCAGCTTCACTGCTCAAGCTAATCTCAGAGATATCAAGCCCTGAGCCATCCCAGCTCCACACACCGTCTCCATGTTTCACAGTGCTGACAGCCCAGTAGGAGCCCCTCATGTGAGGTGGGAAGGTAGCACAGAGTCCACAAAGCTCAGGGAATGAAAAACAATAACACAAAGGCTTGACTAGTGCCAAACAGCACTATCAGTAAATCCTCGGGTAATGACATCAGTATGACCTTCTCTCCACCAATATAATGTGAATTATTTTGTGCCTGCTAAGGGCTTTGGAGGGAGGGGAAAGGAACTTGATGGAGAGGCCACACCTGTGGTGAGTCTGGTGTTGGAACATTGAATACCAGGATAACTGTATTACGAACAGCTTTTATAATACAGGTACTGTAAAATACCTGTATTTGGTGCTTTTAGAAATTCTCAAATGTTAAAAAAGAATCCTTCAAAGATACTAGCTACTTCATGTCCGTCCTTCCTACTGACGCTTGTCAGTGCAAGTTACTGGTTTCTCCTTTAGCCCTTCTTGATCTGAGTGTGAGCTTTAGAATATTCAAAGTTCAGAGGAATCCCTACTTCCTCTCTGCTGCCCACCACCCTGTGTCCAAGCAAACACTTCGAAGATACTATTTCCAGCAAGCCAGCCGTATGCTGCAGTGCATGAGTGCACGCCCAAGTGTGTCTGTGTGTGTGTCTGTGTGTAAGAGAGGTGTGTCCTTCAGCACAGGTCAGCTGTGTGCTACTCTGTGTGTGTGTGTGTGTGTACAGAGAGGTGCATCCTACTCCGCACAGGCCAGCTCTATGCTGCAGTGCGTGTATCTGTGTGTGTGTCTGTGTGTGTGTCTGAGGACAGAGAGGTGCACCTCACTCCTCACACACTCCCTTGTGGGAAGCCCCAGGCAGTGCTATCTACACTGCAGGGTCACGTTCCCACCACTGGACGCTCTCACCCAAGGAACCCTATGGGCTCCCGTGCACAAATGGTCCAGGAGCTGGTGGGGTGGGGACCCCTGAATGGGAAGGACTCCTGAGAACCCAGTGCGTGTCTCCAGAGTCCTGTCCAAGCTACGCAGACACATCATTGATGACGCAGCTCCCTGTCCTACACTTGCTTGCTCTGCGGTCCTGTCCTGTGAGCACGAGGGAACGTACCAACTCTGCAGACCCCACACGTGCCCGACGTCTGGCCGACAGGGCCAGAGCCTGGGCTGCCACGCCTCCCACATGGTGAAACACCCAGGGATGAGGCTGTGAGACCCATGCAGAATGCGAGTGAGTCTTGCTTACACCACAGGACCGAGTACCCCGACCTCCCGGCTAGCAGTCTCTGGCCTCGGCATGCAGAGATGTGACCTGAAAGGGAGCCTATTCCTGTGAGGGACAGCAAGTGCTGGGGCATGATGGCATGTCCCACTCTGCACCCACTGCACTCGCAGTGCCATGCTCTGTACTCACTGTACCCCACAAGCCATACTCCACTCACTGTATCCCACAGTGCCATGCTCTGTACTCACTGTACCAACAGTGCTGTACTCAATACTCACTGTACCCCACAGTGCCATACTCTACTCACTGTACCCCAAGTGCCACACTCTACTCACTGTACCCCACAGTGCTGTACTCTATACTCACTGTACCCCACAGTGCCATGCTCTGTACTCACTGTACCCCACAGTGCTGTACTCTATACTCACTGTACCCCACAGTGCCATACTCTACTCACTGTACGCCACAGTGCCATACTCTACTCACTGTACCCCACAGTGCCATACTCTGTACTCACTATACCCCACAGTGCCATACTCTACTCACTGTACCCTATAGTGCCATACTCTACTCACTGTACCCTACAGTGCCATACTCTACTCACTGTACCCCACAGTGCCATACTCTACTCACTGTACCCCACAGTGCCATACTGTACTCACTGTACCCTACAGTGCCATACTCTACTCACGGTACCCCACAGTGCCATACTGTACTCACTGTACCCCACAGTGCATACTGTACTCACTGTACCCCACAGTGCCATACTCTACTCACTGTACCCCACAGTGCCATACTGTACTCACTGTACCCCACAGTGTCATACTCTACTCACTGTACCCCACAGTGCCATACTCTACTCACTGTACCCCACAGTGCCATACTCTACTCACTGTACCCCACAGTGCCATACTCTACTCACTGTACCCCACAGTGCCATACTCTTCTCACTGTACCCCACAGTGCCATACTCTACTCACTGTACCCTACAGTGCAATACTCTGCTCACTGTACCCCACAGTGCCATACTCTACTTACTGTACCCCACAGTGCCATACTCTACTCAATGTACCCCACAGTGCCATACTCTACTCACTGTACCCTACAGTGCCATACTCTACTCACTGTACCCTACAGTGCCAAACTCTACTCACTGTACCCCACAGTGCCATACTCTACTCACTGTACCCCACAGTGCCATACTCTACTCACTGTACCCCACAGTGCCATACTCTACTCACTGTACCCCACAGTGCCATACTCTACTCACTGTACCCTACAGTGTCATATTCTACTCACTGTACCCCATAGTGCCATACTCTACTCACTGTACCCCACAGTGTCATACTGTACTCACTGTACCCCACAGTGTTATACTCTACTCACTGTACCCCACAGTGCCATACTCTACTCACTGTACCCTACAGTGCCATACTCTACTCACTGTACCCCACAGTGCCATACTCTACTCACTGTACCCCACAGTGTCACACTCTACTCACTGTACCCCACAGTGCCATACTCTACTCACTGTACCCCACAGTGCCATACTCTACTCACTGTACCCTACAGTGCCATACTCTACTCACTGTACCCCACAGTGCCATACTCTACTCACTGTACCCTACAGTGCCATACTCTACTCACTGTACCCCACAGTGCCATACTGTACTCACTGTACCCCACAGTGTCATACTCTGCTCACTGTACCCCACAGTGCCATACTCTACTCACTGTACCCTACAGTGCCATACTCTGCTCACTGTACCCCACAGTGCCATACTCTACTCACTGTACCCTACAGTGCCATACTCTGCTCACTGTACCCCACAGTGCCATACTCTACTTACTGTACCCCACAGTGCCATACTCTACTCACTGTACCCCACAGTGCCATACTCTACTCACTGTACCCTACAGTGCCATACTCTACTCACTGTACCCTACAGTGCCATACTCTACTCACTGTACCCTACAGTGCCATACTCTACTCACTGTACCCCACAGTGCAATACTCTACTCACTGTACCCCACAGTGCCATACTCTACTCACTGTACCCTACAGTGCCATACTCTACTCACTGTACCCCACAGTGTCATACTGTACTCACTGTACCCCACAGTGCCATAATGTACTCACTGTACCCCACAGTGCCATACTCTACTCACTGTACCCTACAGTGCCAAACTCTACTCACTGTACCCCACAGTGCCATACTCTACTCACTGTACCCCACAGTGCCATACTCTACTCACTGTACCCCACAGTGCCATACTCTACTCACTGTACCCCACAGTGCCATACTCTACTCACTGTACCCTACAGTGTCATATTCTACTCACTGTACCCCATAGTGCCATACTCTACTCACTGTACCCCACAGTGTCATACTGTACTCACTGTACCCCACAGTGTTATACTCTACTCACTGTACCCCACAGTGCCATACTCTACTCACTGTACCCTACAGTGCCATACTCTACTCACTGTACCCCACAGTGCCATACTCTACTCACTGTACCCCACAGTGTCACACTCTACTCACTGTACCCCACAGTGCCATACTCTACTCACTGTACCCCACAGTGCCATACTCTACTCACTGTACCCTACAGTGCCATACTCTACTCACTGTACCCCACAGTGCCATACTCTACTCACTGTACCCTACAGTGCCATACTCTACTCACTGTACCCCACAGTGCCATACTGTACTCACTGTACCCCACAGTGTCATACTCTACTCACTGTACCCCACAGTGCCATACTCTACTCACTGTACCCTACAGTGCCATACTCTGCTCACTGTACCCCACAGTGCCATACTCTACTCACTGTACCCTACAGTGCCATACTCTGCTCACTGTACCCCACAGTGCCATACTCTACTTACTGTACCCCACAGTGCCATACTCTACTCACTGTACCCCACAGTGCCATACTCTACTCACTGTACCCTACAGTGCCATACTCTACTCACTGTACCCTACAGTGCCATACTCTACTCACTGTACCCTACAGTGCCATACTCTACTCACTGTACCCCACAGTGCAATACTCTACTCACTGTACCCCACAGTGCCATACTCTACTCACTGTACCCTACAGTGCCATACTCTACTCACTGTACCCCACAGTGTCATACTGTACTCACTGTACCCCACAGTGCCATAATGTACTCACTGTACCCCACAGTGCCATACTCTACTCACTGTACCCTACAGTGCCATACTCTACTCACTGTACCCCACAGTGCTGTACTCTATACTCACTGTACCCCACAGTGCCATGCTCTGTACTCACTGTACCCCACAGTGCTGTACTCTATACTCACTGTACCCCACAGTGCCATACTGTACTCACTGTACGCCACAGTGCCATACTCTACTCACTGTACCCCCACAGTGCCATACTCTGTACTCACTATACCCCACAGTGCCATACTCTACTCACTGTACCCCATAGTGCCATACTCTACTCACTGTACCCTACAGTGTCATACTCTACTCACTGTACCCCACAGTGCCATACTCTACTCACTGTACCCCACAGTGCCATACTGTACTCACTGTACCCTACAGTGCCATACTCTACTCACGGTACCCCACAGTGCCATACTGTACTCACTGTACCCCACAGTGCCATACTCTACTCACTGTACCCCACAGTGCCATACTCTACTCACTGTACCCCACAGTGCCATACTGCACGCACTGTACCCCACAGTGTCATACTCTACTCACTGTACCCCACAGTGCCATACTCTACTCACTGTACCCCAAAGTGCCATACTCTACTCACTGTACCCCACAATGCCATACTCTGCTCACTGTACCCCACAGTGCCATACTCTACTTACTGTACCCCACAGTGCCATACTCTACTCACTGTACCCCACAGTGCCATACTCTACTCACTGTACCCCACAGTGCCATACTCTTCTCACTGTACCCCACAGTGCCATACTCTGCTCACTGTACCCCACAGTGCCATACTCTACTTACTGTACCCCACAGTGCCATACTCTACTCAATGTACCCCACAGTGCCATACTCTACTCACTGTACCCTACAGTGCCATACTCTACTCACTGTACCCTACAGTGCCATACTCTACTCACTGTACCCCACAGTGCCATACTCTACTCACTGTACCCCACAGTGCCATACTCTACTCACTGTACCCCACAGTGCCATACTCTACTCACTGTACCCTACAGTGCCATACTCTGCTCACTGTACCCCACAGTGCCATACTCTACTTACTGTACCCCACAGTGCCATACTCTACTCACTGTACCCCACAGTGCCATACTCTACTCACTGTACCCTACAGTGCCATACTCTACTCACTGTACCCTACAGTGCCATACTCTACTCACTGTACCCTACAGTGCCATACTCTACTCACTGTACCCCACAGTGCCATACTCTACTCACTGTACCCCACAGTGCTGTACTCTATACTCACTGTACTCCACAGTGCCATGCTCTGTACTCACTGTACCCCACAGTGCTGTACTCTATACTCACTGTACCCCACAGTGCCATACTGTACTCACTGTACGCCACAGTGCCATACTCTACTCACTGTACCCCACAGTGCCATACTCTGTACTCACTATACCCCACAGTGCCATACTCTACTCACTGTACCCCATAGTGCCATACTCTACTCACTGTACCCTACAGTGCCATACTCTACTCACTGTACCCCACAGTGCCATACTGTACTCACTGTACCCCACAGTGCCATACTGTACTCACTGTACCCCACAGTGCCATTCTGTACTCACTGTACCCCACAGTGCCATACTGTACTCACTGTACCCCACAGTGCCATACTGTACTCACTGTACCCCACAGTGCCATACTGTACTCACTGTACCCCACAGTGCCATACTGTACTCACTGTACCCCACAGTGCCATACTGTACTCACTGTACCCCACAGTGCCATACTGTACTCACTGTACCCCACAGTGCCATACTCTACTCACTGTACCCCACAGTGTCATACTCTACTCACTGTACCCCACAGTGCCATACTGTACTCACTGTACCCCACAGTGTCATACTCTACTCACTGTACCCCACAGTGCCATACTCTACTCACTGTACCCTACAGTGCCATACTCTGCCCACTGTACCCCACAGTGCCATACTCTACTTACTGTACCCCACAGTGCCATACTCTACTCACTGTACCCCATAGTGCCATACTCTACTCACTGTACCCCACAGTGCCATACTCTACTCACTGTACCCTACAGTGCCATACTCTACTCACTGTACCCCACAGTGCCATACTCTACTCACTGTACCCCACAGTGCCATACTCTACTCACTGTACCCCACAGTGCCATACTCTACTCACTGTACCTACAGTGTCATACTCTACTCACTGTACCCCACAGTGCCATACTCTACTCACTGTACCCCACAGTGTCATACTCTACTCACTGTACCCCACAGTGCCATACTCTACTCACTGTACCCCACAGTGCCATACTCTACTCACTGTACCACACAGTGCCATACTCTACTCACTGTACCCTACAGTGTCATACTCTACTCACTGTACCCCACAGTGCCATACTCTACTCACTGTACCCCACAGTGTCATACTGTACTCACTGTACCCCACAGTGTTATACTCTACTCACTGTACCCCCACAGTGCCATACTCTACTCACTGTACCCTACAGTGCCATACTCTACTCACTGTACCCCACAGTGCCATACTGTACTCACTGTACCCCACAGTGTCACACTCTACTCACTGTACCCCACAGTGCCATACTCTACTCACTGTACCCCACAGTGCCATACTCTACTCACTGTACCCCACAGTGCCATACTCTGTACTCACTGTACCGCACAGTGCCGATTCTACTCACTGTACCCTACAGTGCCATACTCTGTACTCACTGTAGCCCACAGTGCCATACTTTGTACTCACTGTACGCCACAGTGCCATACTCTACTCACTGTAGCCCACAGTGCCATACTCTACTCACTGTACCCCTCTCTGTACCCCACTGTACCCCACAGTGCCATACTCTACTCACTGTACCCTACAGTGCCATACTCTACTCTCTGTACCCCACAGTGCCATACTCTACTCTCTGTACCCCACAGTGACGTACTCTGTACTCACTGTACCCCTCTCTGTACCCCACTATACCCCCACAGTGCTATACTCTACTCACTGCACCCACAGTGCACTACTCTGTACTCATTGTACCCCACAGTGCCATACTCTGTACTCACTGTACCCGACAGTGCCATACTCTACTCACTGTACCCCACAGTGCTGTACTCTATACTCACTGTACCCTACAGTGCCATACTCTACTCACTGCACCCCTCTCTGCATCCCACTGCACCCACAGGCCCCACTTTGCACACATGGTACCCCAAAGTGCCATACTCTACTCACTGTACCCCACAGTGTAGCCTACAGTGAATCCCATTCTTTACCACACTCTACCCCACATTATACTTCTATACTACTCTTACCCTACTCTACCACTACACCTCATTCTTCTCATGCTGGGCAGTGAAGGGGTAAAGGGGTGGTGTGCGGAAGCAGGAGTTGAGGTACCCAGGAACTCACCTACATCTAACCAAATCAGGATGAATGGCAGCTGAGCGCTGAACCCACTCCTGGCCAGGTGGATCCCAGCAGAGAAGCTGGACAGGAGGTGGCCACAGGATCTCAAAGCATTATAGGAGAACTACAAAGTGACCAGCCTAGAGTGAGGGGCTTCCTCCCTGGGGCCCCCCACATGTAGGCCTGGGACTTTCCAGGGTCCAGACCCCGTATCCATCTGCAGGGAGTCCAGGGCCTGCCTTCAATCAGTGAGAGTGGGGTCAGAACCTCTGGGGAGTACCATTTGCAGCTGCCAACTGTCGGGCACTGCTGGACAGGATCCAGAGCCCATCGCCCCAAAGCCTCAGCGGTGGACAGTGATCAGTGGGCACTAGCAGACAGGGCAGATGACCACTATCCTCTCATACCCACACACAAATGCGCAACAGCCACTGTCTAAGCACATGTGTGCACACGCGATCCAACAAGGCACACGTAGAACACGTATGAGCATAAGAACATAGGTGTACATGAACTACTGTGCTCCCGTAGAGGCCATTTGAGACAGTGCTCCCTGTGGGCCATGTGTGGCTCTGCTCCCTGTGGGCCATGTGTGACTCTGCTCCCTGTGGGCCGTGTGTGGCTCTGTTCCCTGTGGGCCATGTGTGACTCTGCTCCCTGTGGGCCATGTGTGACTCTGCTCCCTGTGGGCGTGTATGACTCCTGCTCCCTGTGGTCCTTGTGTGACTCTGTTCCCTGCGGGCCATGTGGGACTCTGTTCCCTGTGGGCCATGTGTGACTCTGCTCCCTGTGGGCCGTGTGTGGCTCTGTTCCCTGTGGGCGTGTGTGACTCTGCTCCCTGTGGGCCATGTGTGACTTTGCTCCCTGTGGGCCGTGTGTGACTCTGCTCCCTGTGGTCCTATGTGTGACTCTGCTCCCTGTGGGCCGTGTGTGACTCTCTTCCCTGTAGTCCTATGTGTGACTCTCCTCCCTGTGGTCCTATGTGTGACTCTGCTCCCTGTGGTCCTATGTGTAACTCTGTTCCCTGTGGGCCATGTGGGACTCTGTTCCCTGTGGACCGTGTGGGACTGTGTTCCCTGTGGACCATGTGGGACCTGCTCCCTGTGGTCCTATGTGTTACTCTGCTCCCTGTGGTCCTATGTGTGACTTTGTTCCCTGTGGGCCATGTGGGACTCTGTTCCTTGTGGAATCATGTGGGACTCTGTTCCCTGTGGACCATGTGGGACTGCTCCTGTGGGCCGTGTGGGACTCTGCCCCCTGTGGACTGTGTGGGACTCTGTTCCCTGTGGGCCATGTGTGACTCTGCTCTCTGTAGGCCGTGTGGGACTCTGCTCCCTGTCACCCCATGTGTGGCTCTGCTCCCTATGGTTCATAGATGGCTTTCGGGTGGAGCCTGCCCAGTGCCTAGCCAATGCAGGCCCAGCTGCATCCTGATAATTGTGCAGGGCTGGGCCCCCGGTTGCTGTAGGTGGTACTCCAGGGCTCTAGCCTCACTCTGATGTTGGGGTGGCTGGTCCCCAATTGCTCGAGCTCTGACCCATCTATGTTCCCCTGCCTGTGCCTGGAAGCCTCTCTGGTCTCTACACTCGCCATAGCTTGGCTGCTCACACTAGGTACCACCCGCCAGCCCTAGAGGGAAGCCAGTTCCTGTTGGGAGACACTGCAGGATGCCATGAGCCCAGTGGACACCCTCAAGGACACCCGAGGGGCCCGCCCAGTGATACTCATCACTCCCCCTCAGTGGATCGGAATCAGCCCATAAAGGGAGACTTGGATTTCCGAGGAGCCCCAGAGTCACTGCAGGCTGGGGCGGGAGCTGCACGGATATACAGCGTTTGTGTCTGGAGCCAGTGATCAGCTCTGAGTACACCCCTGAGGTCCACGAGGACACCTTATTCTCACAGTTGTCCCTGACCTGACCCCCAGACTCAAAAGAAGGCGAGGATGCAGGGTTTCCTTCTGCACCGAGAGACCTGTGCAGGGCCCTTACAGCCTGTGACGCCAGGCTCGTGGGTCTTGACCACTGGACCCTTGCACAAGTGGCCGCTACCAAGTTCATGCTCATCTCTACCAAGCCCCCTGACCAGAACCCACTTCTGTGTCACTGCTGTGGCTCCCCCACAGTGAACCCATCCTTGAGCCAGAGCCCACGCCAGCCCCTGGCAGCACCAACATGCCTCACAACTGGCATTTCCTGCATGCGCTTGTCCTGATCCATGCCCCGTGGTGGAGCTCTTGTGTCCAGTGGTCACTTTAGGTGGTTGGCCCCAGACACAACCCTAGGGAGCCATGCCCCTTGAGTCATCACACAATAAGGAGGCAGGTTTTCAGGCAGAAACACACTTGCAGGAGCCCCAGCTAGGTGAGGCACTCGGTGGGAGGGGGGCGGGGAATTCATGACTCTGGGAGTCAAATCTGCACTTTCCAGGAAGAAAATAGACACAGGTCTACAAGCGAGATGGGGCCCAGCAGCCCATGCTGCTTTCTGGTAGCCGAGGAGGGTTGCTGGTGGTTACCAGTGTCACTTCCGCCACCACCACACAGCGGGTCAGCCATAAGCAGAGGGGTGTCAGCTTGGGACTCCCACAACCCTATATCACCCTCTTTCCCGGGTGAGATACTATTGTGAGCACAGGAAAGAAGTGAAGAAAAATATTCCACATAGAGCTGGTCCACTAGAGAGGAAAACCAGTGACAGCATTAAGTTTGATCCAGGATCAAAAAGAAAAAAAAAAGAAGTCAACTGGCTCTCCTCCAATAGGTGAGGGAGCAACTGAGGAATCAGAGCAGGCAAAAGAAGAGGAAGTACAGCAGAAATAAGATAGAATCCATAGGAGGAAGCGTAGAGAAATGACAGAAGAACCACAGAAGAACCACAGAGGAACCACAGAGGAACCACAGAGGAACCACAGAGGAACCACAAAGGAACCACAGAGGAACCACAGAGGAACCACAAAGGAACCACTGAGGAAACCGCCTTTCCCTATCCTTGGGTCACCAGATCCTGGTCACTTGCACCTCCTCACCGAAGCGAGCACTTTGCTGTCCCTGTGGTCACCTGCTGTCTGCAGAAGGCAGGTGTGTGTGACTGTCCTGTGGTCACCTGCTGTCTGCAGAAGGCAGGTGTGTGTGACTGTCCTGTGGTCACCTGCTGTCTGCAGAGGGTGTGTGTGTGTGACCTGCCCCAGGGGCCACACTCAGCACAGCCTCCTAGATCCACCCTAACAGAGGAGACAAGAGCAATACCCCCGTCCGGGTTCACACATTCCCCCCCTTTGCCCTGGGGCATCTGTGGGGGCCACTCCAGACCCCATCAGTGCCTCCACACTCCAAAGTGGCCACTACCCTGAAACTGCTGGCTATGGCCCCTCACCCCTTCCTGGGGACCATGAACCTATGGGCCAGGGGCTCGCCCGAGGGACCTCTCAGCAGCAGGCCAGGCAGGGCTGCCTTCCCAGCCTCTGAAGGTCCAGCTGAGACATTCCCTCACATTTGTATTTGTCTCGAGATGCTTGGAATGAGAAACATCCCAACGATGCATCCTAGTCACTTTGCCGCAGGGAGACCCCTGTGTCTCCCACCCTGCATCCCCTCACTTCTGCACCCTCACCCTCGCTCCCCACCCCTCACTCCTCACCTCTGTGTCTCTTTACCATCCACCCCTGCCCCTTCACACCCTCTCTCCCTGCACCTCCATGCCCTATGCCTGGTGCTCCTCGCTCCTGTTCCCTCTCACATTCATTCCTCTTCACCCCTCACCCGTGTGCCCTGCATCTCCATCCCCATGCCCTCACCTTCTCACCTCTGCACCCCTTACGCACCCTTGACACTTGACCCTGAGCCCCAGCCCTGCACTCTCCCTCTGCACCATCTACCCAGCGCCCAGGGACCCCACTCTGAACACAGCAGGCCTATAGGGCGAAGGTCTAAGACCCTTCCTGTGGACCCTCTCCCCACAGCTCTCTGTCCTGTGTTTGGCTGGGAGTTTCCAGGCGGACATGGCGGGCAGGGCTGCGGCCTCATTAGTTGCCCCATGGCGGGCACTTTTCTGCTCATTCCCCACAGATTAACTCTGGGGTCTGGCCCAGTCGCCTGCCCCAAGCTTCACTGGTGGGCAACAGACAGGACAGACACCCTCAGACACGGTGGTCCCAGGTGATGGGCACCTAGAGGGGCCAACAAAGACCCTCATTGTTATTTTACTGTACCAACGTGCAATACACAATTACAAAAACATTCATGATTGGGTTTCAGTCACACATTGTTCCAGCATCTGCCCCTCCACCAGTGCCCTATTCCCAATCCAATGGCCTCCAATTCCCTCCCACCTCCCCAGCCTGCATCCATAGCAGGCACTTTTCCTTTTCTTATCTCTCTCTCTCTCCTTCTCTTACACATTGTGGCTCCCATACAGACATTTAGGTATTATTATGTAAATCCCTTTGTGTACACTTAATGTCCAGCTCTAGCCTAGAGTTACCATTTCCCACAATGAGTAGAGCACTGGTATATATTTATATCCCACAGATGAATGCAGTCATTCTGTATCTGTCCTTTGCCTTCTGACTAATTTCACTCACCATGATAGTCTCCATGTTCATCCATTTGCAGGTAAATTTCATGACTTTGTCTTTTCTGACAGCTGCATAGTACTCCATTGTGTGGATGTACCATGGTTTCTTTAGCCAGTCTTCTGATCTTGGGCATTCAGGTTGTTCTCAGACTTTGGCTATCGTGAATAGAGCTGTGATGAACATAGAAGTGCAGATAGTTTTACTGCTGTGTGTTTTTGGGTCTCCAGGGTATATTCCCAGGAGTGGTATTGCAGGGCCAAATGGGAGCTCAATATCTAGTTTTTGGAGGAATGTCCATATTGTTTTCCAAAAGGGCTGGAGCAGTGAGCATTCCCAACAGTGAATGAGAGTCTCTTTCTCCCCACACCCATGCCAGCATGGGTTATTCTTGCTCCTTTGGATATGTACCAGCTTCTGTGGTGTGAGATATATCATTGTTGTTTTGATTTGCATCTCCCTGATGATTAGTGATGAAGAGCACTTTTTCATATGCCTTTTGGCAATTCGAATTCCTTCTTTTTTGAAGTTTCTGTTTCATTTCTCCTCCCCGATTTTGATGGGGTTGGTAGTTTTCTTCTTGTAAAGTTCTACCAGTGCCTAATATATCCTGGATATTAACCCCTAATATAATAGATTGAGGCTCTTTATGTTCCTGGAGCAAGCAGATTCCCTTGGGCTCTACTAGCATGAGACAGGACATATGGAGATATTACTGGTGGCCGCTCGAGCAAATCGATGATAAACGGGAAGATAGTGATAGTGATTAATTAACCCCTTATCAGATGGGCATTGGGTGAATATTCTTTCCCACTCTGTGGGCTGTCTCTGTATCTTGGTCACTGTTTCTTTCGAGGTGCAGAGCTTTTAAGTTTTATATAATCCCATTTGTTTATCTTTGCTCCCATTTGCTTTGTCAGTTCCTGGCTTCTGCTGCATCAGCCAGTATTTCTGCTCTTCTCTCTTTTGAGGTCTTCCTTTACAGCTTTTCTGCACTGCTTTTCGAGCTTAGATATTAGCATTTGGTTGCCTGAGGCTCGCGCCTTGGTGAATGAGCTCGAGAGTTTTTGAAGACAGGTGTCCTTTGTGGCTTTCTCTCTCGGCATTCTTCGCACAATCATGTGCTGAACCAGTGCTGAACCAGTCGGTTGTATTCTTCATTGATGTTGTCAAAATGATGGCATCTTCCCATGTTGCTGCAATGGTGCCAAAGAGTTCCCAGTTGGTGGTCGTTCTGGGAGTTCTCTTCTTGAACTTTGCAGGCTTTTCTCCCCCATTGTGTGAAGTAGAATTTTGCATGAAGGAGATGGTGGTCTGATCCTGTTTGGAATTTTGGGATGACAGCGACATTGGTCAGGCAAAACCATCGATTGAATATGATGTGGTCAATTTTGTTGTGGAACTGTCCACCAGGAGATTCCCATGTCCAGTGTTTCAGTTCAGCCTTCTGGAACTGTGGAGTTCCCATGAATGGTCTTGGCGACATGATGAACTCCAGATAGTCTCTCACCCTGTTCATTCCTTTCTAGACTATGAGTCCCGATGTGGAGTTCTTCGCCAATCTTCTCGGTCCTATTAAAATAACTGACTATGCTCTTGTATAAGGTTGATCTTCTTTATAGAACTCCTCCAGTTCCATGTAAAATTTCTTGATTTCTTCCTTGTATGCAATGCTGGTGCATAGACAACGAAGATAGAAACTGCTGGTAGTGGACCACATCTCTTCAGGTGTAATCATCCTATCCGGTTTGCCGGTTTGTTAGGCATTCAAATCAATCAATGCTCACGGCCAGGTTCATGTTGACAAGGACACCAACATCACCGGCGCCTCTCATCGCATGTTCCGAGGAACAGTTCTTCTCCGGTGTCAAAAACAGCGTGATGCGATTGATGCCTTCTTGTCTTGGTCAGACCAATGATGTCATTCTTGATCTTTCACATTTGCACTATCAGGTCCTCTATATATGTTTCTGAGGCCAGCATATGTGCATTGAAAGTATAGACAGTCATTTTAGTCCTTCTTCATTTTGGCAGCCTAGTTTGGACCTGAGATTTTATCAGCCACTCCTTGTTCATCCTTCTTAGTGCTGCTATATTAAGGGCTCTTTCAGGTGAGGAAGATCAACATTCTTATTACTGGTTTTAGCATATTGAATATGCATCGGACAGCTTGCCAAGCTCTGCTGTGCAGATTGTATACTCTCAGTTCTTTACAGGTTCTCTGAGAGGGGTAGAATATTCTTGGTAATTAGGAAATGAATTTGCGGCCGCTTTGTAGCCATGCACAATGGGGAGATCTGGTAGCTGCTCTGCCTGGTGTATCTGCATCTTTTTTTTTTTTAAAATGTATTTTATTATACCACCATGAGATAAACAATTACAAAAATGTTCATGTTTGGGTTTGGCCCATACAGTGTTCCAGCACCCATCCCTCCACCAGTGCCCATTTCCCACCACCAATGTCCCCGATTCCCTCCCACCTCCCCTAGCCTGCCTCTATGGCAGGCTCTTTTTTTTTTTACAAAAATTTTATTACACCACTTTTAGACATACAATTACAAGATGCTCATGTAGAGTTTTGGTTCTACAGTGTTCCAACACCCATCCCTCCACCCGAACCCATGTCCCATCACCAATGTCCCCACCTCCCTCCCCCCTCCCACACTTCAAATACTTGGCAGGTTCTGTATGTCTTTTCTCTCCTCTCTATCTCTCCCCCCCCCCCAAACTTTCCTGCACATCGTAGAATGCAGTGCATTAAAGGACATAACTGTTTCCACTACTTTGATGGACTGCGCAGCCGCTTGCAGCCGCGGACCTGGGCTCAAACTGGTGTTGCTCTGTTAATCTGGTCGTGAGGTAGTATCCCAGCATCTGGACAGCGAAGGTGGTGGATAGTGTGGTGGGCGAGTCTCATCCGGCTGCTTCCGGGACCCCCAGAGGTGATGGGCCCACTCCCAAAACCCAACTGTCCTCCTGGGAGCCCCATGGTCAGCTGAGCTTGGGGGAAATCAGAGCTCCAGGTTCCCCAGGCGCGTTTGAGACTGCATGCTATGGCTGGTCGCCCCAGGGCAGCTCCTGGGCGGGGTCACCAGGCTCAACAAAATGGAGGGGGAAGGGCCAACCCCCTGACTCCATCTGGCGAATTCCCAGTGATTCCCGCTTCTGGGAGCTGCCTACCTGGGCTCGAACTGGTTTTGCTCTGTTATTCTGGTCTTGAGGTAGTATCCCAGCGTCCAGACAGCGAAGGTGGTGGCTAGTGTGGTGAGCGAAGTCTCATCCGGCTGCTTCCGGGACCCCCAGAGGTGATGGGCCCACTCCCAAAACCCAACTGTCCTCCTGGGAGCCCCATGGTCAGCTGAGCCTGGGGAAAGCGGAGCTCCAAGTTCCCCAGGCACGTTAGGAGACTCGTATCTGCATCTTTGGTTCAAGCATTCCTGGGCTTGAAATCCTTTCCTCTGAAGGGTGGGTCTCTGAAGGCTGGGTCTCTGTAGACTGGGTCTCTGATGAGCCGAGCTTGAGATTGGCTTAGTCTCTTGGGTGGAGCTCTGACGAGCTGTTGAGTCTGGATGATGAAAATCGCTGCCAGCATGGTGTGGGGGTTCCTCTGGGTTCTTCTGAGGCCCTATTGGGATGGTGGATTTGGGCCAGAAGGGACTTGGGGAGGATACCGAGACGAAATGTAAGTCAGGATTTAATCGTGGGGAATAGCATATATGTTATACCATGCATCTCGTGCAGTCAGATATATCTCTCCAAACACCCATGGGGTCCTAATCCTTACTGCAGGGTAGTTCTGGGGGCTCTGCCTTTAGAACTGCTGAGAGGTATGTCATCTTGCCAGGAGGCAAACTTAGCATTTCTCTTTGATCTAGCAGGCTATTCACGAAAGGTGGATCCAATGCAGCCAGGTCATTCTGGAAAAACTCTACATGTGTAAATGTTCCCTCATGGGGAACTGTGGGAGTAATGAGAGAAATACTTTGACCAGTAACATAGAATTCATGGCAAGAATATTCGCCCATGCAAAGAGTTATAAAATCAAACTGTCTTTTTTTCAACCCTGCCCCCAATCTCCCATTGTGATTTGTAGAGAACTTCAAGGAAAAATGTAAATGGCTCTTAGTAAACGTAAATGCTCTGGACTTGCAGGGATCCAGAGCTATTAGGGCGTGTCCTCCAACACAGCTGATCTGTGAGTAGCAGGTGGTATGGGTTTGTCTGGCTGGGTTCCCACACTGCTTATGTGGCTCCCACAATGTGGAATGCTTCCCTGAGCATTCCCCCAAACGGCCAAGAGATAGTACAGTGGGTCAGACACTGCCTTGCACAAAACCGACCTAGGTTCAATCCTGATTCCTGCCAGAACTGAGCCCTTAGCTCCACAGACACCCCCAAAGAAAGAGATCATGCTGTAGACTTTCCAGATGGGGTCCTACCTGCTGTGTGGATCAGAGACTTCCCTGCATGATTCCTTACTTATGGGGGCCACCTTTGGGGCAGTCCCTCACATAGTGGGCAGAAGGCCAGAGAAGTCCTTGGGGGGTAGAAACCTGAGGCCATCTATTTGCTCCCCCAAAACCACCGCGGAGCTGAGCCCTCCTGGGGAGTTTGGGAGTGGCTGCCCAGGATACACAGGTGCTGCCCAGCATGGCCTTGCTCGATGCCTTTAGGTAGGCCCACAGCAGCTGCTGTGCTGTGGGCCCTGAGCAATGTGGGTGGAGCTGGTGTCTGTGCCACAGCGGAGATTAAGGGCTGCAGACTCAAGGTCATGTGGGTGGAGCTGGTGTCTGTGCCACAGAGGAGATTAAGGGGCTGCAGACTCAAGGTCATGTGGGTGGAGCTGGTGTCTGTGCCACAGAGGAGATTAAGGGGCTGTAGACTCAAGGTCATGTGGTGGAGCTGGTGTCTGTGCCACAGTGAAGATTAAGGGGCTGCAGACTCAAGGTCATGTGGGTGGAGCTGGTGTCTGTGCCACAGTGAAGATTAAGGGGCTGCAGACTCAAGGTCATGGGTGGAGCTGGTGTCTGTGCCACAGCGGAGATTAAGGGGCTGCAGACTCAAGGTCATGTGGGTGGAGCTGGTGTCTGTGCCACAGCGGAGATTAAGGGGCTGCAGACTCAAGGTCATGTGGGTGGAGCTGGTGTCTGTGCCACAGCGGAGATTAAGGGCTGCAGACTCAAGGTCATGTGGGTGGAGCTGGTGTCTGTGCCACAGTGGAGATTAAGGGGGCTGCAGACGCGAGGTCATGGGTGGAGCTGGTGTCTGTGCCACAGTGGAGATTAAGGGCTGCAGACTCAAGGTCATGTGGGTGGAGCTGGTGTCTGTGCCACAGCGGAGATTAAGGGGCTGCAGACTCAAGGTCATGTGGGTGGAGCTGGTGTCTGTGCCACAGCGGAGATTAAGGGGCTGCAGACTCAAGGTCATGTGGGTGGAGCTGGTGTCTGTGCCACAGCGGAGATTAAGGAGCTGCAGACTCAAGGTCATGTGGGTGGAGCTGGTGTCTGTGCCACAGCAGAGATTAGGGGCTGCAGATGCAAGGTCACATGTGCGGACACTTTCTTCTTTCTCAAGCCCTGGAACGTTGAAGTGTTTCCCCGAGGCAGGATACCCCCCTACTCTTCCAGAAAGAGACTGTGGCCAGACCCCAGGGGTGCTGGGGGGGTGACACTAGGTTACAGGGGTCCTCACCTGAGCCACGGAGGCATTTTGGCATTTTCCCACAGAAATACTGCTTTATTTAAAACATGTTGGTATAAAATACTGAATACATTTAAAAAATGTTACCCGTGTGCATATTTTGAACATATATGTACATTTATGTATAATATATCAATACGTTTGTGTATTATGAAAAGATTGTTATCTATGTTTAAAAATAAGTCACATAGGAACCCATGTTAATTTAATTTTAAACTGAACCAACTTGTTGGTGTGGGTTCTAGGTGGGATGTTTGGAACTTCTCATTCTCTGAGGAATTCTATACAGGCTCCCAAGTCAGACCCAAACAGCAGAATGTGGGATAAAATGGATCAGCGACTCCCTATCTTGCCTTTGACAGGGTCGTCAGACCGCAAAGCAGACTGACTGCAATGTCCTGACAGGAGCAGAGTGAAAGGCAGAGGCAACAGTCGTCGGGACTCTGCCTTCTCTTTCCTGACAAGAGCCTGGGTCTCCACGGACCCAGCTGAAGGAACTGGGAGCTATAACAACGAAGAAGTCTCACAGACGATGACTACACACAGATGACTTCGCAGCCAATGCCGGTTGTGGGAGTTCTTGGGATCGCCCTGTGCAGCCACAGGTAAGCACAATTCCTGGCCTGCGGTGCTTATTCTGTGGGGAGGATGTGTATTTTTCCACTCTCAAACTGGACCAGTCAGCAGATGGCGGGGGCAGTCTCGGGTGGGTCTGTGTGCTAGAGTCCAAGCAAACTGTGGGAATTCTCCCGCCTCCTGCATCACGTGAGGCACTGTTCAGACCACTATCCTGAGGAGTAAAGCTCTCATCAATAGAATCACTGGCGTTTTGGCTCCAGCGGCTGCACGGCAGCGGGCGGGGGCAGCACAGGCTACCTCCATGTCTGCCCTTCTCGCTGCCTTCTGCACTGTCTGGTTCCAGGAGTCCCCGACAGGTCCAGCTCTGTCCTCCAGATCCAGATCACTCCAATGGGGCTAAACTGCAGGGACAGAGGAGGGGCCGGGGCTGGTGGCTGTGGAGAGCATTGGCGGAGCTAGAAGCCTGTGGACAGATGCTCTTTCAGCCAGAAAGTCAACCTGAACGAGCATGAAACTAGCCTCTGGGACCTGCTCCTGAAATCTGAAGTGGCTCTTGGCTCTTGAGCTCTTAGCTCTCCACCACCTGGCTGCCCTCACTGCCAACCTTGGTCAGGCTGGTAGAGAAAAAAGGTCACCCAAGATAGTTGCAATGCCGGGCCCTGCTCCATCTACTCAGACCCACACTGCAGGTGAAGGCAGCTCTGCTCTGGGGGCCCTTTGGGCACCTTCCTATATGTATACCCAGTATGAAGCCTTCTCCCCAGGTAGAGACAATACGACTCCAGCGAGGACATGGCTGTTCCATGTTCCTGTGTGTAATGGTGTCCACATGTGTGAGAGTGTACCGTGAGGGTATGCCTGAGTGCGGTGTCTCAGTGAG